>JARFJB010002219.1:7500-355000 GCA_036346205.1 Vesta saturnalis
CCAGAAACACTTACATATTCTCAATTTGACGAAATCATACAAAAGGGTCTTTTGCAAGTGTCAAATTTTTGTTTTCAAAAAATGCAGAAAAAATACATTTTTCTGCTAAGTTTTACAAACGTTTCATGGACAACGGAGAACAGGTGCATAGACGTTGCGCGTTGGGTAGTGACAAGGCCTTTTACTTTTGCTGTAAATTTTACGATGATTTAACTGTTTCTCAGTTATCTGGTGAAGGGTATAATGATTGGGCACACCTTGGTAGGGCGAGACATCACCAATATATGGTCAGAACGTTGCAAAGTGGGTGGATTGTGAGATACGCTTAGCTGAAACGTTAACTATTGATGAAAAACATAGGAGCTTGATACAAAAAGAAAAAAAACACTGGCGTGAAGTACTTAAAAGAATCGTTTCTAGCATTAAATATTTAGCATAAAACAATATTGCTTTCAGAGGGTCGAACTGTAAACTATACGAGCCAAACAGTGGTAACTTTTAGGCCTTATTGAAATGGTAGCTACGTTTGATCCAGTCATGCAAGAACATTTGAGGCGAATTAGATCGTCTGAGATTCACGACCACTATCTAGGAGCCAATATTCAAAATGAGTTGATTAAACTGTTACCTGAAAAAGTGAGAGATAAACATATTACAGATATAAAAATAGCTAAGCATTTTTTTGTACTACTAGACTGCACTCCCGACTTGAGCCACCAAGAGCAGTTTTCTGTGGTGATACGTTTTGTTAAGATTGAAAACAATGCAGCAGCAACAAAGAATGAGAACGGGGGTGTGAGTGTTGAAGAGCATTGATCGAATTCCTAGACGTCAAGTCAACAACAGGCAAGAACTTAACAGATGTCTTACTAGAGGAATTAGATAAACTTGGCTTGGAGATTAAAACTTGTAGAGGGCAAGGATACGACATTGGGTCGAATCTCAAGGGTATCCATTCTGGAGTGCAAGCACGAATTTTGGAGATAAACCCAAAAGTTTTACATGCCCCGTGCAAGTCGTAGTTTGAATCTCTTGATTTGTGATGCTGCAATATGTTTACCTAAGGCGATGACATTTTTTGGGGTTGTTCAAAGAGTTTATATAGTTTTTTCAATGTCAACAAAGCGATGGGATGTTCTGAAAAAACATGTACCAAATCTGACTGTTAAACACTCATGTGATACGAGGTGAGAGAGCAAACTTGAAAGTGTAAAAGCACTTCGTTACCAGATTAAGGAAGTACATGATGCTTTAGTTGAAGTAGTAGAGACTGCTGATGATCCCAAAACAAAACGTGAAGCACTTGCAAATGAAATAAGCAGCTATGAGCTTTTAGTAGTATTGGCTATTTGGCATGATGTGCTTTTTCTGTAAATAGTGTAAGCAAAAACCTGCAAGCAAGAAAATGCACCTTTGCGTAGCATCGCAGTTACTTCAAGGATTGGTACAGTTTTTCGAGCTATTTAGAGTTGAAGGTTTTGTTGCAGCAACAATAGTTGCAAATGAAATGAGCGTAAAATTGTATACTGTATACAAATCAGTTTTGTAGTGACATTTGTGCAGGTAGTGATAGGAAGAAGGGATGATAGCTTGTGAATGTTGGTTGGGCGAAGGGAGGAGGGAGTCGTTTACTTTCAAAAAGGCCCCGCAAAACTTTTTGCACCAGGCCCCGCTTTTGCTAAGGACGGCTCTGATCAACGGCCATTAACAAACGGCTAATTTTAGTTAGTTCTACTGCAGACTCATGCAATGAAGTCTCTATGCACTCTTATGTTTTGTGATACTCCCACAGCATTGCTAGTTTCCATTAGAGTATTAATAGCAGAAACCATAACTTCATTAAGTAAAATAGCAACTGTTCGTCCTCTTTTCCCAACAACCTGAACCAATTTCAATTTATTTGCTAGTTTCTTCTGTAACTCGCTTAACGAATTTAGCAATTCTTCAGTGCATTCCGAACTCCAATTTGGTGAACTATTATATTGTTTTAACGTCATCCGCGAAACTTCCCCACCACGGCGTTTATTAAATAAAATTATTCCTGCCAAAGTCGTTTCTGCTAAAGTATACCAAGCGAATTTGTTAGTTTCATCTTGTATTAACAACATTCTCAGTTTTTCAATAGTAGCTGCAATAAATTTATTAAGGCGAAGATGCTCTGTAGTAATTGGTAATAAATTTGAAGAGTTCATTTTCCTTTTGCGTATTGTTGTTAATGCATTAGAGGATATGCGAATAAACCATTCCATTTCTAAAAGCTGTAAAAATGATTTCAAAGATGTATCAAATGTGTAATCATGAATCCGAAGAGCCTGACCTCTCAAAAAGATAACGCATTTTTTTAAGCTATGGCCTACTTTTAGAGCTTGCGAAGGTACTCCGTATTCCACTCTTTGCATATCATTCCAATTTGCGCCACACAACGTCCGTACAGCTAGAATAATTTTATCAAAATGTAGAGGTTTAATAAAATCTTTTAAATGATTGAATTTTAAATCAGAATTTAACTCTTGCAGTTTCAAAAGCAATCTTGCCGACTGTCTCATTATCTGTCGAATTAAATCATTTTGACTATTCCCATGCTTTTCAAACAACAGTAATCCAAAGCCTATAATTAATTGGTCGGACTTACACACCCGAGACAATTCATCATTTTTTAAACTATCTAACATATATTTTCTGAAATTTGTATCTACCCCACATAAAACAGAATTAACTATGCCATTACTATGTATTTTTAATCATTTCAAACTACGGTTAACATTTGTATCAGTCGAAGTACAACCATTACATGTGCTCGTAAATGAGTCTTTAACACAAAACCTAAGCAGGTCGGACAGGGTCCGAATTGACTATACGTATAGTGTAAGTCATTCTCTCATGGTCGACGACAAAGAATAAGTTCGCCATCTCCACTGGTCAACACTTCCATGTTATAAAAAAAATCTCCGCCGCGCACTGTATTTAGAAATCCGTTTTTACGTATAGCACTACCTTTTGGGATAGATAACAATTTAGCTACCCGTGTTTTTTTTGTGATTGTGGACTTGAACAGGCTAAATTAGGCCTATCGTGCTAAAGCACTCAGGAACACTTAGGAGGATGGATAGAGGGATAATGAAATGCCAATAGATGCCTATGAACAGCTACCTCAAATTTTCTCATATCATAAGTGAGAGGAAAACAGAAACTAGGGAGATCATTCCAGAGTTTAGAAGCCGTGTAGAAAAATGTGGATTGCGCCCGTTTGGTACGACAAGTGGAGATTTGTACTTCATACTGATGATGTGAATGAGCGAACCGAGTGTTTCTCGCAAAAATAGCCCAAGATGGTACGATAAACGATATTGAGAGCGTATTGGGGAGCACTAACCCAAAGGTGAGAATTATATTCCAGATGAGGCCGAATTTGGGCCTTATAAAGCAGAAGGAGTTGTCGAGAGATAAAGTACTGCTTAGATCTGTACAAAAAGCCTATTTTACGAGCAGCTGTTTTGGTAGCTAACAGAAGATGGTCAACCCATGAGAGATTTGAAGATACAGTCATACCCAACAGAGTAATGGAGTCTGAAAACTGAGCCATTCATACTTACAACAGGAAATGGTCGATCTTTTTTGGCGGACACAAGGCAACACTGAGTTTTGTTAGCATTAAATTTAACTAGATTATTGCTTCCCCATTCGAGAATACGTTGAATGTCTCTGTTGATTGAATTTGCCATTTCAGCTTTAATTTCTTGATTTGACATAGAAGGCGGGTTATCACTATGAGTAGACTGAGATGAACTACAGTGAAGAGCGCTATCGTCAGCAAAGCAATGGATGGGGTTAGTTGTTGAAGAAATAAGGTCATTTATGTACAGTAGAAAAAGTGTGGGCGCTATAACGGATCCCTGTGGTACGCCCGCGTTAATGCTAACTTCTTTTGAAAAAAAGCCATCAACCACGACACGTATTCGTCATTTATCAAGGAAACTAGAAACCCAGTTGATGAGCGTGTCATTTAACCCAAACGAGGTGAGTTTGGCAAGTAAACACTTATGCCAAACTTTGTCAAATGTCTTTGAGATATCTAAAGCGACTACAACTGTTTCACCGGACTGCTCTACTGTATTGTTCCAAACTTGGGCCACATATGAAAGAAGATCGCCTGTTGAACGACTTTGCCTAAACCCATATTGGTTGTCACTAAGCAGTTTGTTAGTTTCAAGGAACGTGAGTAGTTGCTGATTGATGGCTTTTTCCATAATTTTAGACAAAATGGAAATGATGGCAATTGGTCGGTAAATTGAGGGATCGGTCTTATCACCTTTTTTGGGAATAGGTTGAACATTTGCTAACTTCCATGATGAAGGGAATTCTCCAGAAGACATAGAGATCGTATAAAGCTTAGATAGGACTGGTACTAGTTTGGGGGAACATTTCTTTAAGACAATAGCTGGGATACCGTCTGGGCCAGTCGCCTTATTGAGATCAAGCCTATTGATGATCGATTCCAAGAGCTTGTACCGAAAATGAATTGGTTTCATAGCGTATAAAGAAGAGTTGACTAGGGGCACATCTTTTCCAGAATCATTGAGACACGAGTTTGATGCAAACAAATCCACAAAAACGTTTGCTTTGTCTACAGAATCAGCATCTACCGATCCGTCAATAGACGTCAGGGGGGGGGGGGGGATAAAGATGTTCCACAGTTTTTACTAATGGTTTTAGCTAAAGACCAACATTTACGACTGCCTAAAGGAGATGTAGCTAGTTCATTGCATTTTCGTTGTTCGAACAACTTTTTAGTTTTAGTGATGACACTTTTGCAGATATTTCTAGCACCAACGTATTCTACATGACTACCAACCGATTTATTAGATTTCCATTTAATGTAACATTTATTTTTTAAAGATATTGCATCAGAACAAGCCTTATTGAACCAGGGTTGGGAACGTGAATGACCTACACGGTACTGTTTTTTGGGAATGTATAACTCCAGAAGAGGACGACTTAAAACGATATTCACGCCATGGAAAGGTTGCAAAGAAATCCCGTAAATCACTCCATCGAGCTGACTTAAAACACCACAAGGTTCTATCGGTTTTGCCAACAACAGTGGAATTAGGTACAGTAGAAATGATTTTTATTAGACAATGGTCGGAAAGACCTAAAGGCGAAAGAATGGAAGTTTTACAAACAAGAGGGTGTGATGTAAGAAAGAGATCTAGAAGATGTAGAGTATGGTTAGGGTTATCAGGGATTCTTGTGGGTTCAGAAATCATTTGTGTGAGATCACATGAAATAGCAAATGTTTCTGCACCGTGACCAGCGGGATTTGTAGTAGATGAAAATTGAAGCCAATTAGAGTTATGAACATTGAAATCGCCTACAAATGAGATATCGCAAGATGGAAACTGATACAGGAGATAGTCAACTTTCATACTAAGGTAATCGAAGAAGTCTTGAAAGTTGCTGTCATTAGGAGACCTATAAATGCAACATTAGAATTTCACAAAATTAGGACCAGAATGTTTAAACCAAATCACGTCAAAGTAATTCTGTCCTTGATGTAGGCACATACGCCTCCTTTATATCGAAAGTTAGAGTGAAGGTGGTATTGAGGAAATTGCAAGTCGGGTGAGTCGGAGCTTTCAGAGGAGACTTGTGTTTCAGATAGAAACAAAATATCAGGTTGTAATTGTTCAAGGTGTTGGTGAATAGCATTAAGATTAGACCTGATACCGCGGATGTTGCAGTAGTGAATCAAAAAGTTGATACTTTCAATGACCGAGGTCGCTTGGGCCCTGCCCTCCCGGACATCCGAATGGGGCAGGATTTTACGTCCGGAATTTATAACCCTAGAAATCACAGCCATCTTATTTTTTAATTTGGGACTTTTAATCCGATAGGAAGACAGTGAGGGCGAGAAGGAAGAATAAGGATGAGAATAGATTAAGGATGATGGAAAACGTAACCGGCAGCCCTTACCGAGCTCAGAAAATCGGAGACCCAATATTAAGAAGCCCATGGTAAGGGTGGTGGTACCTCCCCGGCTGGCATGGAGTTATACATGTCTACCACCTAAGATGTTTCATGTTTGTGCAATACCTCTAAATGCCTAGCCATTTTAAGAAATCTTTGACTGCAAAAAAAGCAACAGTGCATTTTGTCGTACACTCGTTAACCATTTATTTTGTTTTTTGTGGTCGATATAAATATTCTAGAAGGGGCAGATGTTGATGGGATTCTTTTGATTGTTGTAGTACTAGTACAAGTATTAATTCCTGTAGCATCTTGAGTAATGTTGCAGTTCGTACTGTTGTTGTTCAAGCGGTCCTTAAATTTTGATCTTCGTTGATATTCTTCGTCTGACGGTAAATATTCACTACCGCTGTCAGATAATGGTTCAGAAGGTGAACTTGGAAACATTCCTAGTGTAGAACTACTGATCTCTGTGGCTGACAGTGACATAATGGCACAATCAACTATTGTATCTACAGAGTTACTTTCAACGACATGTGTCATTTCTATATTTGTATCTGTTGTAATCATTTCTTTTTCCACCGAATTTTCCAAAATTTGTTGTGAATTCCTCATTACCTATGTCAAGCGAGCATGGCCAAATATGTGCTTTAATGCTGTTTGAATCAAATCCTTTTCTTTTTGTGGTAGCTTATACCGAAATCTAGTTTTCTTTTCTAAATAAACTTCACATAAAACAATACCTGCATAAATGTAGTCTTTATACGAAATTAAGTAATGGTCGCTATGAGGACATTTTTGTAACCAAGTTACAGCATATTTTCTATCATTTTCAAGATTTAATATTTCTTCTAAGCGACACAAGCCAAAAGAATCTGAAATTTAAAAAATCTATAGTATACTTGTTTTCATTGCCAAATTACATATTTTGATTTAGCAAAAATCAAGAAAATTTCGATGTATTATCACAATATTAATATTATCCTTATTTGTTGTATTATTTTTTTGGCAATTCTCTTAATAAAAATTACTACAAAAATTTGTAATTAGCAGTAATATCCTTAACCGGCGAATTAAGTAGCGCAGTATAATAAATAGGTGGTTATCAAATCTAAATTTCATGATGCATATAAAATGATAAAATAAATTATACGTAACTTGTTTTGTATCGAGTACGGTTCAGTGCTAACGGAAACTACAAATTATTTAGTAGTCAACAACATTTTTTACATTGAAAAATCAAGGTTTGCAGTACTGTAACGTTATTATCTTTGCCATATAGGCGGGAAAAGAGTACTTTCCTTAGAGAATTGAATTTGTTTTACTTTTAAATAGTTCGAATAGATTGGGGGTAGTTGATATTCAACTAGAGTGCACTTTTCATTTAAACGGGAAATATTTAATTACAAACCTTTCTTGTGATTTGATGAGCAATTCCATTCATTTAACAAAAAAAAACACACTCTGGAGGACAACAAAAAATAAATGCAAATGCCGCAACAGTTAGCGTGCGGTTGACAAAGTTTGAGATCATACATTGCATATTGTCTTAAAGTCAAATACTTTTATAGAACACATATGTAATTTTATAATTTATGATTATGTATTTCGTGAGCAAAGAATTAATAATATATTATTTAAAAATTGGAACTGTAAATCGAAATATTTACCTGAAAACTATTTGAGCTGCATATAATCTTGTTATCGTTGTTTCTAACTTGCAAAATGTACGTAATGGTAGTAGCATATGCCACTAGCCGTAAATGGTAAACTGTGAGACGAGTCTGTAGGTATACTTACTGCCGAATACTGTAAGTTAATTTGCGCCTGAGCCACGCAAAGAAACTTACTCTGTATAACATGAGGTATTTTTTCAAACGTAATTAAAATGTTTTTTCGCGGACCTTTATTGAATCCCGTAACATCAGGATAGAAAAGTTATTTCTAATCATCATTAATATGCGGGTCTTTTTATCTTTTTATTCACAGTTCATGAAATACCAATTTTAATTTATGAAAAATTATCACATTTAGTGCTTTAAAATTTGAAATTATATAACCAATAATTCAATTACATAATAGTGTACCAGTTGCAATCTAATATGATGTGATAAAAATATTTGTGGTGCTTTCGTCCGGGAACACTAGTTCCTCAATCCTCAAAATTGTCCAAAAACTCATTGTTTCTGGCCTAGGTCGATAAAACGTGAAAATGTTTAGATTGACACCACTGACTTCTTAAACATGAACATTTGCTGATATGTGCCTGCATGTATAGAGTCGTTTGACACGTATATATTCAATGCTGGCAACATAACTTAAAATAAGATAGCGTCACCAAACAAATTTTTGAAAATATTTTTAATGAATTAATAGCGTCAGCACAAAAAATGTTGCATATCGCACGTTCTGAAAATAACACCGAGGCCGGAAATTCTGCTCATTTTCACAAAGTGATCCTTTGACACTAGCGGATAGGTACACCACAAGTTCAAAGGCTTCGGAGCTTCGGAGCTTCGCGCAAGCGCCCTTGAAAGGTGCACGAACGTCATTTTACTTTTGTGTTTTACAAATTACAAATCGTTTTTTGTGTGTAACATTGTTAACAGAATGTCGAATATCCTGTGTGAAGAATGTAAACTTTCATTTTCTAAAGTATCTAATTTGCGAGCTCACGTTAGGAGGAAACATCCAGGTAAAATTTGTGACATGTACAGAGTAGATATTTTAATGCTCTTTTATCTAGGAAAGAAGAAATTTTATGTCCAAAAAGGGTTTTCCCTGCTGCATGTGTTTGTTGTAAATGTGGCAAAACATTTGTAAAGCAGGCTAATTTGAGAGTTCATCTCAAGATCAAACACCCAGGTAAGTCAGTCTATTTATGTGAACTCTGGATTTACATGGATATTAACTTGGACCAGGTGTTGCAAAAAAAGAAACATTTGAGTGTAAGCAGTGCCAGCAGCATTTTGTTAGTATGAGGGCTCTCAAATACCATTACAAATCTCATCAAGTACCGACTCTTAAAAAATGCGGTGTATGTTCAAATTCTTACAGTGATATTGTTCTTTGAAGAAGCATTTCACGGAATCTCACGATATTGTTATAGAAGAGGAGGTATTGAATTTGCTTCATTTGACGATTTTAAAATTTGGAAGAGTAATGTAGACGGACACATTGTCATCTTATGTTAATGTACACGGGTGTTACAAGAGGAAAAATTATACCAGGTAGGTACAGATATATATGATCATTAGTATAATTAATATTCATTGGAATTTTCGATAATAATCATTTCTTGTATTCAGGCATGCTTACGTTTGCCACCGATCTGGTAAGATCAGGTCAAGAGGAAAGGAATAAAACACTTTAAGACACAAGGCAGCTGCAAATTGATAGTTTATGTCCTGCAAATATAAGTGTGTATGTTCAAGACGGAAAATGCAAAGTTACCTTTGTTAAAACACACGTTGGACATCAAAGTGATCTAGGTCACTTGTGTCTTACTGTTACACAACGGCAAGACTTTGCTAGAAAGATAGCTTCAAAAATTCCTTTGTCTGCAGTTTTGGACGAAGTCCAGAGTCTGTTTTGTCAAGTTAAATTAGAACGTTTACATCTTTTAAAGAAAAGAGATCTTTACAATATTGAACGCAGTTTTCAACTAAATAACTCATCTGTTCGTCATACAGAAGATGCAATCAGTGTTGAATCATGGGTTATTGAAATGCAGAACAATGGATCTGTTTTGTATTACAAGCCTCAGAATTCCAACTGTGAAATAAACCCACATTTGAAGATAGAAGATTTTGCACTAATAATTATGACACAATGGCAGCGTGAAATGATAATCAAGTTTGGAAACGATTGTATCTGTATAGATGCAACACATAATGAATGGCTATGGTTTTCAAATGACCACTATTTTAGTGCTCGATGATTTAAGAGAAGGCTACCCAGTTGCATTTTTAATTTCAAATCGGACAGATCAAGAAATGTTGAAAATATTATTTTCTTATGTTAGGGAAAGTATTGGTGATAAAATTTGCCCTAATGTATTTATGTCCGACATAGACGAATCTTTCTATAATGCTTGGTTATGTGTAATGAAACCAGCCCAGCACAGGTAAAGTACCTTCAGGTGCAAAGTAAAAAAATAAACACAGTTTCTAAATTTTCAGGTTATTATGTACATGGCATATAGACCGAGCCTGGAAACAAACTGAACAAAATTGTATCAAAAGAAAACGGTAAGTCGATAAAGGTATTAATATCATTGTTATATTGTTGTTTTATAGGCTGTAGTATACAAGATGCTGAGGACTCTTTTGCAAGAAAGAAATGAGCAGACCTTTTTCAGAATGCTATGCAAGTTTGTATCCATTTGTAAGGAGGACTGTGAAACCACGAATTTATCATTTACTTTGAACGATACTATATACATAGAGCACAAGAATGGGCATACTGTTTTAGATTGCGATGTGGTTTAAATACCAACATGCATATTGAAAGAATGCACTACAATTAAGTATATATATTTGGATGGCAAATTCACAAAAGATTAGATAAGGCTATTAATGCATTAATGAAATTTCTCCGTGATAAATTATTTGATCGTTAATTGTTATTCACAAAGGCAAAATTTGCACAAAATTAAGTGACATGAGATCAAGACATAAAAATAGTCAGTTACTGGATGTGCAGTCAGTTATAGAAACGGGTATGGGTTGAAGTAATGTCAACTTCTCATAATGAGATTTATTTAATAGAAGAAATAAAGTTGAATTGCTCTTGTAAGTTATACTGCATAGAATGCAAGGCATGTTTACAGTTATTCATGCACCTGTCTTGATTCGAGTATAAAGTGGAACATGTGCAAGCACATCCACTTGGTCTATGCATATAGGAATTTGCAGTCAACAGGTGCTCATTGTGAATTGTCTAAAGAATTGACAGGAGCACCTGCACAGGTACTCAAGGTAAAACTACTATTTTTAAAAATTTAAATCAAATTATTCTTGCTACCATTTAAATTAAATCCGAATGTGTACCTATATTATTATAAAACAGTTTCTTTACTTAGATAACACAGATATTCAATGCATGTTTATTTTGCTTTTGTATGTTAGGCATAATAGAGTGGTCTGTAGCATGTTGCATCCTGTTGATTCTAGCTTTGATGCTGATTCATGTTAGGTTTTATTAATATTGGTATCAATCACTGTTCTATTTTGATTTGTATTACTCGGCTGACAAAAGTTATGAATTTTTTCGTAGGAATGGCAACAACCAAAATGCACCAAGTGCTGAGATAACTAGTCTTGTGGAAGCAATAAGAAGTCCTCAGGTAGTCGGTGATAGTAAAGAGTTATTGCAAAAGAGAAGAGCAATTTAATAAACGAATTTCTGCACCATGTTAGCACTATTTCTTCTGTTGAAGAATTACAAGCAGTGAAACGCTGATCGCACCAATTGCTCCTACATTGACTGCTCTTGACGTGAACCTACACAACCTTTTGCAATTGAGGCACCTATCTAGTGAAATACCACACAACAAAAAATTATACCACAAAAACGCTTTTTTCAACTAGAAAAGTCCAGAAGAAAAGAAGGAAAACCTTGAAATACCGTCAGCCTTACAATCTGATCTTTTAGCTGTACATTTACTTTCAATACCTGAATAAATTATGTAATAATCAGAGTTGGAAGTGGAATTAGCTAATTACATATACCAACAGACTTAATGTGGTAGCTTTTCTTTGTTGACTAGACCCCAAACACAAACTAGTTTCCAACTTCTTGGTTCCTTGATCAGTGTGGCACATGATCGGAAGTCAACAAAGACTACAGCTTTGTATAGACCTGTAGGAGAGGTCTCTTTTTTCAACAAATTACATTTTACTTGTATTGTGTGTATGGTTTTCTCTTGTTCCTTATTCTGTTTAATTATTCAATAAATAGTAACAAGCAACAAAACAACACTGTTTCTTTTATATATTAGCCTGAGATCAAATCTGTTTCAAAAGTAGCTTGCTAAGCCGATGACACTGGTTTACTGATTGAAGTGAATACATGGGAAGAAGTATGTAAAATGGCCTCTGCAGGTATCAGAAGTTAAAGCATGGTTCGATCATAATCTTTTAAAGTTAAATTAAAAAAAAAGGAATTTGCCTTTTACCATTACCACTATTGCAGTGATTTCAAATAAAATCATTGTTCATACCAGTAATTGTTAATTATTGTTCTTGTACCGACTGTGTTTCTAGAGCCAATACCTTTAAGTATTTAGGAATTATTATTGACAAACATCTTAAATGGAAGTCTCAAATCAATTATTTAACAAGTATTATTAGAGAAACTGTATTTAAATTTAAAACTCCATAAAGAATTTTTACATAGAGAAATTTAAAATCAATATATTAGAGTCTAATTGTATCAATTTTGTATGATGGGGTACTAGGTTAAGTACAAATTTTGTATGATGGGGTACTAGCTTAAGTACAGAATAGTCTCACAAAAATTGATAATCAAGGTTAAGTGGTATCGTAAAAATAAAGGAATCTACATTGTGACAATATTTTATGCACAGAAATAACACTTTAATAATTGTATAGAACTTCAGATTAGTAATGTTTCTTCGTTTCCAATTCTGTCAACTGAAGGTGATCTGAAATTTAAAAAAAAGATACTGAACACTTAAGACATTTTAGACTTAGAAAGATAAATCAAACTGCTAATGGTTTGTTAGAGAATGACACTTTTAACTTCAGATAAAATTAACATATTATGTGACAACTATTTTAAATTAAATTTTCTAGAAGCTTTAGAAAAAAACAAAAAACACTACTAAGGCAATGTACACTTATGAATGACTAACTGCCAGTAAAACACAAAAGTAAAATACAATTTAAAACTAAACAGATGTTCGTAAACTAAACAGATGTTCGTGCACCTTACAAGAGCGCTTGCGCGAAGCTCCGACGCCTTTGAACTTGTGGTGTACCTATCCGCTAGTTCCTTTGACCTACTACAGACCACAAAAACACAGTGCATTGTAAGGAAATAGGCGGTCAAAAAAAGAGCAAAAGAGTAAAATTTTTGGTGCAGATTGAAGTGCCGTAAACGTCAATATTTTGATATTGGAAAAGAAACTACGTTGATGAATTATTGCTTATAATTGTGAATAAAATAAGTAGTATAATTAACCGTACTACTCTTCTGAAAAAAAAAAATAAACTAGAATTCCTATACCTATGATTGCTTCTGGCATTAAACGTAATTTTATTAAGAGTTATTTCCAAATTTCATTTTAATTTCTGAAAATATTTACGTTCAATTAAAACTTCAAGTACAAAAATGCTCTTCTTAGCTACTTTATAGTTATGACCATGGTAAATAATAAAATTCCAAGTACCTACTCTTGCATGCAGATAAAAACATAGGTGTTACAATAATTAATAGTTTAAACATAATATATAATCACCTTAAATTGAAATACACGGCCTATTGCACTTGAACTGAATAAATTATGAAGAATTTTAACTTTCACTAAAAGTGTATTTAAACGTGTGGGCAAAGGGCAACACAGCTAACCTGTACTCAATCCTCATTTCAATAAAGATTCTTTATAAGCATAGGTACATGCGAAATCAGCATGCCTCATAACTTCGTGAAAATGCAAACAGATTATTTAAGGCTTATTATTTTTTTTTTTTTTTGAGCCCATGGGGCAACCTGTAATTTGGAGAAAATGTATGAAAAGTAACTGTTGTTAAGTAATACAACCATAGATATTTTCTCCAAATTACAGGTTGCCCCATGGGCTCAAAAAATAAGCCCAGTGTTGGCACAAATTGTTATGGATTTTTTTGTTGGATACTGTCATTCCTAATTTACCCTTTGAAGTCCCATTTATTAAGAAATTTGTAGACGATTTGATAACAGCTACACCTAATGAAAAAATAAATAACACTTTAGAATTATTTAATGCATATCATCCAAAAATTCAATTTACTATCGAAGTTGAAGAAAATTACAGTATATCCTTTCTGGATACATTAGTGATAAGAAATGAAGACAAAATTATTACAGATTGGTACCATAAACCTATAAATTCTGGGCGATATTTAAACTATTTATCTTATCACTCTTTCAACAAAAAAATAAATTTTATTTTAGGCTTTAAAAACAGAATAAAATTACTTTCACATCATTCATTATACAATAAAAATTTAAAGAAACTAAAACAAATATTAGAAAACAACAATTATCCAACAAAACTTGTTAAAAAACTTTTATACAATAACAACAATGATTTTAAAGAAAAAAGAAATTCAGACAAAATTAATAAAACTAAATAAAATATTAATATAAACATAGCAAAAAAGAGTCTAGTTAAGATAAACAATTTACATTCCAAAGTTAAAGATCAAACACCAACCTTATTACAAAGGAATTTAGTTTATCAACTTAAATGCATAGACTGTGATAATACGTACATAGGACAAACACCACAGTACCTTAAACAAAGAATTGCCCAACACAAAAGCGATGCGAGAGTTAAACCTCTAGCATGTGCTTTAACACAACATACCTATATTAAATAAAGGGCATAATTTTAACTTTGAAGACGGAAAAATTTTACATTTAGAAGCAAATAAAACAAAAAGAACTTTTATAGAAATGTGTTATATTTATCAAAATTCTTTATGCTTAAACAAAAAAAGTGATATTGAGAATCTAAGTGTTATATACTCATATTTATTAAATATAAAAAAAAAAGATAATTCATAAATTATATGTATTTTTGTTTTGATAGTATCTAAAAAAAAAAAGTCCAATATTATAACACACCTTAATAATTTAATAATAATTAAAAAAAAAAATCTAGCCATTGTATTATATAGAATTAATAAACAAAACAAAAATAAAGTGTTTTAAAATAAGAAACGTTTTTTGTATTTTGAAGCTAATATTTTATTATTATTATATAACAAAAAAAAACAAAATATAAAAAAAATGTAAAAAACGCAACAATTTGTAAACCTCATAGTAAGTAAGATCTGTATGTTATAATATTTGTTGTTCAACGTTTTTGAAAAAAAAGCAAAGAATACATTTGCGAAAATTTTGGCCATAATGAAGAGCATTCATTTAAACATCCAGCTGATCTAATAAAACCAAAAAAAAAGAAAAATAAAATATCATTTTTTGCAAGATCAATATTCATTCAATTATATATATATATATATATATATATATATATATATATATATACATATATATATATATATATATATATATATATATATATATATATATATATATAAGGGTGTCCAGTTTAAGATGAAATGCATGGGGATATTGGAAACCGTTAGAGATACGAAGATGGTTAAATGGAGAAAAGTTGCGTCATTATATGCCCAAGAAGTAACCATGGTTACATGTCAAAAATCCCTTCCATTTACTAGACACAGGGTGATAACTGAAAATATGCGTTTTCTAAAAATCGCTATATCTTGTTTCTTGCAAGAGATACATCCACGATTTTTGCAGGATGGGGTAACAGGTAGCGAGGATTTCAAAATGATTTTGAAAAAATCTAGGCCTACTAGATTTTGAGATAATGCACGCAACTTTTGATTTTCTTATGGACGCCATATTGGATTTTTGCATTTTGAATTCTTCATAAAAATGCTTTTCAACCATATATCATATGTTTATAATCTGCCAATGAGAAAGTGTCAAATTACACAATTAAATTTATATCAAAGCAACCTTGACATATTATGTATTTTAATTAAATGAAAATTAATCTACAAATTAAACTAACTATTGAGAACAATATTATTGATTATTAACATAAATCATAATAATAAAAGTGACAAAAACAACAAAAATAAAATTTAATATTATACTGAATTTTACTATTAATTAATCAAATGCTCGAATAAACCTTCATTCTCCTGCAAACACCATCTGCATCGAGTTAGCACTGCATCACAAGAGTTCCTTATCATCTCGCATTTTGAATTCTTCATAAAAATGCTTTTCAACCATATATCAGATGTTTATAATCTGCCAATGAGAAAGTGTCAAATTACACAATTAAATTTATATCAAACTAGGCCTTTGCCAATCAACCATCTATTCAATTATTGCAAGAGAATGGAGGTTTATTCGAGCATTTGATTAATTAATAGTAAAATTCAGTATAATATTAAATTTTATTTTTATTGTTTTTGTCACTTTTATTATTATGATTTATGTTAATAATCAATAATATTGTTCTCAATAGTTAGTTTAATTTGTAGATTAATTTTCATTTAATTAAAATACATAACATGTCAAGGTTGCTTTGATATAAATTTAATTGCGTAATTTGACACTTTCTCATTGGCAGATTATAAACATATGATATATGGTTGAAAAGCATTTTTATGAAGAATTCAAAATGCAAAATCCAATATGGCGTCCATAAGAAAATCGAAAGTTGCGTGCATTATCTCAAAATCTAGTAGGCCTAGATTTTTCAAAATCATTTTGAAATCCTCGCTACCTGTTACCCCCATCCTGCAAAAATCGTGGATGTATCTCTTGCAAGAAACAAGATATAGCGATTTTAGAAAACGCATATTTTCAGTTATCACCCTGTGTCTAGTAAATGGAAAGGATTTTTGACATGTAACCATGGTTACTTCTTGGGCATATAATGACGCAACTTTTCTCCATTTAACCATCTTCGTATCTCCTAACGGTTTCCAATATCCCCATGCATTTCATCTTAAACTGGACACCCGGTGTATATATATATATATATATATATATATATATATATATATATATATATATATATATATAGATCATTCTATCTGCTCCATACATCAACCGCAATCCTATGATTTTTTGAATGCATATATTACATTAGTTAATGTCCTGAATAATAATATCCATAAATATACATCAATAATGTTTTTAATAAAAAACTTGTGTATATGTCCACAATTAGTACTTTCCTGAACCTCAACCTTTTCCATCCCATGTTGATCCCAATATATACAGCTTTATGAACGCGAACGGTAAATCCTGAACCATTACAACGTTGCAAGTTCGTTTATACGTTGACTCCGTTATCTAAGTAGTACGGTAAACAATTCTTTATATGATTATTTTTATCATGAAACGAATTTCTGACAACAAGCAATATAAATCTGTAATAATTAGTATAACACACAGAATAAGAAAAGCTAATACTTCATACGGGTTTTGTATATTTAATACTGGAAAGATAATGTTTAACGATTGAGTGTGCATTGGTACACCAAGCCAACTTCTACACGTTTACCTGGCTTTGAAAACTGCAAGTATGTTAGTAGTACTGTTAGCAAATTCCAAATATCGGATACTTTCTTTAGGAATGAGTGCTTCGCAGTCACAGTTGCTTTCCATGTTAATGGTATAAAAGTTGGCATATTTACATGAAAAGCTAATAGCTGAAAAAACCTGTTGATGTAGCTTCTAATTTCGTATTTTAAAGTATTGTTTTAAACATATTATTATGGTATACGTGCATCAACGTTCCAGCCCCTGAAGATATGGAAGCGCAACGGGTTCTAGCACATGGCAATATAACCAGCAGCGTTTAAGTTGCCATCAATGAAGACCAAGGGTGATCTGCTACTGTAACATATTGCACCCCATATCATCACTCCTTGTGTGGGGGCTGTATTGCGTTCCACAAAAAATGTTGGATTTTTACGTTCTCCACGCATCCGTCTGACCCTCCTACGACCATCGCGGGCGCGCAAGCAAAATCGGGACTCGTCACTAAACACAATTCGATGCCATTCTTGCGCCCAATTCGCTCTTTTGTTTCTCCATTCTAGCCTGCGTAGACGGTGAAGTCGTGTAAGAGGAAGACATAATAATGTACGATATGGACGCAGCCCATAAGACCTTATCCGGCGATAAACAGATGACATTGACATTCTGGGTCCTACACCTCTCATCCAATCATTTGCAATCGATCGAGTTGTTGAAAATTTGTCTCTTGTGCCAAATGTCTTAAGCGACGTTCTTCGCGATCTAGTCCTGCAGGGACGTCCAGATCCAGGGCGACGTTGTTGCACCTCTTCCTCGGACCATTTGGACCAACATCTCAATACCGTTGTAACATTTCGGTTTATACGACGAGCAATTTCTCTTAGCGAAAGTCCGGCCTCTCTCATGCCAATAATACGGCCACGTTCAAAATCAGTCAATTGGGAAAAATGTTGATGTTGACGTACTCTTGGCATTATTCCCAAGTTTAGAACGAAATTGTGAACAATTTGCAAAATTGACAGTTAATTACACAATGATTTATTTCTTCAAATTTATTGTTACTAAGTGCAAAGGAAAAAAAAAACTACTAGCTAGATTTTATTCAAATTTTAATCATTTGTTTGTTCTAATGAAAGACATCGTTGACGAAAATTTCAATAAAATTGTTCAACGAATTCTAGGTATTGCAATTTTTATGGTAGTTAGTATAATCATGTTAGTCGAGAAGGAAGTATGTTACATGGCAACGAGTTTGATTTTTTGCTTTATAATAAATTCCTATGCGAGTAAGTTTTTATAGTCATTATTTACCTAGGAAAAAAAATCAGTCTTAGTTCCTGGATAAATTGTAACATAGTTGTTATTTTTAAGAAAAATTGTCTATTTTAGTAAAGCAGTAGGTTTCTGCCATCCGGTAGGTACCAGTACGGAAAATAACTCTTGCATAGTACACTTAATCTACAGTTAATAAAGTAAATAAAAACAATCGGCTATTTTCAATCCACTACGTCGTGACTCCAGTCCCAGTTTTGTGATCATAAACTTTGACTCTCACGAGTGCAAAAATCATTTTCTACACTACATGTATTACCTTATTTTTACTATTTATGAGCGCTCCATCTATTGCACCCTTAACGTTCATAATAATAACTACTAATTTTCGTATCCCACAGAATTTGCAAAAAGCGCAATACTAACATGAGACGACCATTGATCCCGTATTATACGGGACTGTCCCTTTTTTAAACATTTCATTTCGTATATGTAGTTATTTGAATAAATTACGTAAATGTTTCGTATTTATAAGGAAGTCACCTTTTTGTCGTTTCAGACGTTTCATATATTAATCAAAGTCTAGCAAGCACGAAAAAGATGGTGTAACCTTCAGATAAGATACAATAGGATGACATCACAAGTTCTACAAATTACGAGACCAGTGTAGCACTTTTGTCGGCTTTAATACATAGCGCGCGATCCCGCTTATGAGGCAGTATTAAGTACCAAGTCTAGCGCAAAAAAAATTTGCTTACGACGCCACGACGGTGTTTGTACGTGCGGAAAATAAATACACCGGTGCGTGTAAACAGTTCATTAGTTAAGGTTAGTGTTAATAAATAACTTTTTTTAAATAAATAATTGTTGTAATGTAGTTTGTATCTGGCACGGTAGAAAATCAGAAAATACCACAAAGAAAGAATATATTTAATAGAGATTTGGAAAGTGAATATCCATTTATTAAAAAGACAACCTCAGATAGTGATGTAGTGTTTAAAATGATGTGCACAGTTTTCACTTGCACATGGTGGTAAAGTGGATATTGTTCAACACATATCGACGCTTAATCGTAAAAAGATATTGCTGCTTCTAGTAGTAGCAAAATGTCTTTTTTTCGTGAAACACATTTGTAACTGAAGAACAAAAGCTAGTTGTGATTGAATGTACTTGGTCATACCACAACGTGATTCACAATCAGTCGTTTCGTTCTGTGGATTGCACCAGCAAGCTAATAAACAGTTGTTTCCAACAACAATTTGCATACGAGAACCAAATCTGAAAGTATTGTGTGTCACATTTACAAAAGGAATCATTAAGCTCCATACAATATGATCTTGAACGGTCAATTTTGTAACCATCATACTGTTCAAATCACAGGAGCGTAAAATTTGCCCTGTATTTGTAAGATATTTTATGAAAGACAAGGGCATTCAAGTACAAGTTTTGGAAATTTAAGATCTTCCAGGTGAAGCTTCAGACATTGTACCGAATATATTATTAGAACGGGTGACAAATACGAATTAACAACAAAAGTAATGGCATTGTGCACTAACAACACAAATTGCAATTTTGGAGGAGCAGCGATATGGCCAAAATAACGTCTTCCATAAAGTTCAGCAGTTACTTAAAAGACTTTTAGTTGGGATGAACCGTGCTGCTCGTATCATTCATAACTGTATTCAAACATCAGAAGACTCTGCTTGTCTATTGACATCCAGCAATTATTGTGACAATCTATGGCTATTTCTACATTTATATTGTTTGAGTTGAACAATTAAAAGAATTTGATGAGTTCGTTAATGTTGAAGTTTGGCCATGGTTTATTCACTCAAACTTATACATTTCATAAATGCATGCTGCAAGTGGAATCTGAAAAATCTTTAATGGTAGAAGTATTCATGGTTTTATCAAATTTAAAGCAATAATTAATAGAACGCAGAAATGAAGACTTTTTGCCAAATTAGGTTAACACTATCTAGTAGCTTTGATGAATGAAGAAGAAGGCGACGTAGCTCAGTTTAAAACGTCAGTGACCATGTTTTATACCTTGTAGCCTATTTAGATAAATGGATGCAAACGTTTCGTTGGGTATTGCTAAAAAAAGAACCTCTGTGGTCAGATGTTGGAAACTCATTAACTGTTTTTCAAAAACAATGATGAAAATGTGTGGATTACAAAACATTAAAAAATGTACCTTTTCAAATAGTTTTGATACAACGTGATCACCTGGGCTTTTCTGTACAGTTGGACCTAAATTTGTATTAGATTTTAAGGGATTACTAACCCAAATGTGATAAATTTTTTTTTGTCTGTGTGTTACATTGACGTGTTCTTTAGTTTTTTCGGTATCGGTAATGTGTTTATACATTGAATATTATGCATCAGCTTCCTACAAAACAAAGGGAATTTGTTATGTGCAGTACTTTTAGATAATTAGCAGTATAATATTAAAATAATAAATAAATAATATTAAAAAGACTTACTTAAGAATTACGTTTGTTTTGTAAATAAATGATACCTAACCCTAAAGGTTAACAAGAACTTAGGAATTCTTTCTCAAATTAAAATTAAATAACAGATGCAAATTTTAGAAAACCCATCGGATTTTGTTTATTAAAAAGTTTAATACACTGTTAAGTTTAATACCCTTTTAAAGGCATCAGCATCAATTATTGTTTGAGGATTCATAAACATGTAACATTTAACTCTAATCGCTTATTTAACACACTGAGCAAGTTAATGCACACTCAGCTTGAAATTAGACCATGCTTGGTTAGATTATAAAACAATAATCAAAAATTGTCACTTCGGAAAATATAATTTTACTAATATTATGATGCAAGCATGAGATTACAATTATAAAAGCATATTATTAACCATGTTGATTTTCTAGTAGCAACCTTAGTAACAATGTACATCTTTGAGGTATGGCAAATGTAAAAGTATTTCAAATAGGTAACTACAAACTGCATGCATGTGTTATGCACCGAATAGCACCATGCGCAGGCACTTAAATACACCACGAAAATGATAAAAATTAAATTGAGTCAATGTTGCCACATCTAGTGGGTCAGGAAGGTTATAAAAATTTCATATACACATATACCCCAGTATTAATGTAAGCGCCCCCACATGGAAAATCTTAAAACTAAATTTTGACGATTCTATACAAGTTGAGCCAATTTTTTTTTTGTTAATTACGTCGGGATAGATGAGGGGATATGTTTGTAAGTTAAACCATCCTGAGCCATATATGGCTCAGGATTGTTAAGTTGGCTCAGGTTTGTATGCTCGCAAACGTACGTACTTCAGGCTCAAGTTGGTATGAAAGATGTATATATATATATATATATATATATATATATATATATATATATATATATATATATATATAATATAATAGAATTAAAGATTTTAATTAAATTGAACTAATAAGATATTAAATATATAACATTATTATTTATTAACACGATTAAATAAATAAACTATTAGTTAATTTCAACTAAATTTAATTACTGTATTCTTTATTACTATTGAATGTACTATAAATATAATTATGTTAGTATTAATACATAAAGCAACATTAACTAAGTTAGTTTGTTTATAATTTATTAAAAATTCTAAACTACACAGATAGTAATTTTTATTTATTTAATTTATATAATATTATATTATATTTATATAAAATAAATGTAATTACGATATATTGGACATAAATGCGATTACGTCCGAACTATTAACAAATTACAGTACAAATTTTGTACTATTAGTGCTTAACATAATTAATTTTCTTCTACATAAATATATTAGTTGCATTTCCATTTTCATTATAAGATAGATATTCTAAAAAATTTATTTCATTCTTTAATCACTTTATTGTTATCACAGATATTAAAATTAAACATCTTATATAGTATTATAATATATATATAATTATATATATTTATATATTATTATAATTATATAATTATTACCGACGGTCCATATTTGGCGGGACAGTACACATTTTGTGCGATCTTTACCGTCGCCCGCCCAATCCTATACATGTCTAACGATAATTCCACGTACAAATTGCGACAAATATTAACGTGTCTCTAACATGAAGGTTTAATTTTCTGTCTGACATAAATCAATATGTAGTTTTTGGCATTTCCCATTTTCATTATGAAAAAGACGGTGCAGCATAATTGTCCTAAGAAAATTTTATTTCATTCTTTTTAATGTTCACTTTGTAGGTTGAAAGGTCGTGTGTTATCCCACACCAGATATTTAAAATTCAGAAAAGCAGTCTTCAATGCACGGTATCTTGAGAAATTTAAATGTATTTGTTTTAACTTTTTCTACATTAATAATTACTTTTACCACCGAATTTATGATTATAAAATAAATTTAATTTTCCAGGTATATCGGTCTTTTATTTTAAAATAAAACTCTCAATATATTTTACGCCAATATATTTCGTGCTTGATTAACACCTCATCGGGGAAACTAACAACAACATTTATAAGTATAAATAAATATAAAATAACCAACAATATTTTAGGATATAAAACCAAAAAAAAACGCTAGAAACAATTTTCTTGTCACTAATGAAAGAATTACAATAAAAGTAACTAGATCTGATAATGAACTTAAAATATAAAATTAATGCTACTAAATAAATCTGTTTTTTTTTCTATATTGTTCAGTTTTGAAATTAAAATTTTTTTATTTATTTTTACTATAGACTAAGCGTAACCCTTCGTCACGAGTGATCCATATGACATTAGTTGTGTGCAAGAACAATGTTTAAGAACAAATAATAATAAACAAACAGCCACAGAAGGCGTAATTAAAATCACCTAAAAATAAGAAAGATGTAGAAGGACATAGAGGGAGTATGGAAGTGTATGACGTAATAGCCCGTGAATCACTTTTACAAACCTTAATTTAGTCACAGAGTACAGTTACTAAAAAAACATAAAATAACGTAACAGCAATTAAAGCTATAAAGGGTTTAAGATTTCATCTCATATAAAGTGCAGGGTTGTATTCACCATTGGAAAGCATATAATATTCGATGTAACAAAGCTAGTTGGGTACACTGATGATAGATTTAATTTTGTCATGATTAAATCTATCTTGAAATTAAAATTTTAATTAACTTCATCTTCTTTTCCTAATCTTATTGACATCCTATACACAAAACCGTTGAACAATTCCAAAACTATATAAAGTATAACATTTACACACTGCTTTCGCCATATATGTGAGGACATGTATTAATAGTACAGCTAAGTATCTCATAGTATTGGCGGTTTCAATGTCCCCACAACTTATGTAAATAGCCCACGTCCCCCCAGTTTACGCAAGACGTGTATGCGTGTGTGTGCGTAGTTGGGTGGGTGGTTGCATAATTATCTTAAAAATTCTTTATTTCATTTCATGTAATGTCCACTTTGTATGTTATAAGAACATTCGTCACCGGATATTTTTACGAATAATTTCCTTTACAAAATTATATGTCTACTACGTTTGTCACACATCATTGCGCAGCCATCATGATCTTAGATGTACGCTTACAAGTTGACAACATTGCATATTTTATTAGTTTTGAGGTTAGGATTGAACACTGTACTGAAATAAATTAATCCAATAGAACAGTTGAGACAGGCCTAAATTGTTGCTATCTAATACATCTAAATACATCTAAAATTTAAGAAAAATGTCTAGTTCAGATAGTGATAGAAGTGAACATGAATTGTCCTATTATTCTAAAGATAAAGTAAAATTGATGAAAGAAACTTTAAAGATTATTAAACCTAGAAAAATTAAAGCTATGGCCCCAGATTGTATAAAGGTTCAATTTAGTTTTCTGTAATGGAATGTCAATTCTCATATATAATTATAGCATTTGGATATTCCCGAAATTAATTCAATGTTGTTGGAAGAATTACTAGGAATATCTAATAAACGGCTGACTTACATTTTTAACGGAGATGATGTTGATAGAGAAACAAGTTCCTCTGAGTCTGAAGAAGAAAACATCGATGTAATATCACTAGATGATATTTCAGATGATGATAATGACTTTGAACTTTGTAACAATAGTTCAAAACAAAACATATCAGGTAATAATACTTATGACAATATGGGATCTGCCTTCTGCTGCAGTTGTGGGTCTGATAATGAATTCGGCTGTTAATGGAAATCAATGAATAGTGGATCTTATTTAATGATAATAATAATACTGTATTATGCTTATATTTGCATGCTCTTACACTTAAACCCTTCGGTACCATGATGCAGCCGTGTGCTTCTAGCTAAGAACAAGTTTCCGCCCCATGTTACATATGGTTTCATCTTGACATTTTGTGCTATACAATCAATATTACTTTTAATTCAAGTTTGCTTTATAGTAAGGCTGTGATGAAATCTGATATTTAGTTGTGAAGTAGCAAGTCTCCTGTACATGCATATAAAATGAGTGTTAACAGAAACTATCTCAATTACCGTGAATCGGATTTAAGCAGACAAGTTGTTCAATGGTTTAGAAATAGAGGATAGCAAACCAGAAACTATATGTTTTGAACATTGCAAATTAATTAGCAATTCTGTATCTAACACGAGGTTTACAAATTTCTCACAAACTTATTTGTATGTTGTGCATCATGCTATAACCTTAAACACTTCACCAATGCAATATTTTGAAGTCATTATATGAATATTTGACAAAGTAATTTTTATCAGGAAGTCTTCAAGTGGTTTGTATTAAAGTAATGAGTAGGAATACGTACTAAGTTCCGTTTAATTATTTTTTTGAGGTACTCATTTATTTGTACATTTTATTATAGAAAGTTAATATTCGCTGTGACAGGTTCATTTGTAATCTTTTTAATTGAACCATAAAGAAATTGTTAATTTCATTAAGATTTTGGAGGTTATGTGGAAAACCAATAAGTTGACATACATCCACAGATTAAAAATTTGTATTTAATCTGTGATACATCTCCCTTGAAGTACAAACAAAACATTTACATAACCTTAAACATTGTTTGGTTTAAAAGTATCATCACACTATAAATTTTCTTATCAGTATCACACCTCAAGGAGCAATTTGTTATATTTCAAATGCATATGGAGGGCACGCCAGCGATAAATTTATTACAGAGCATTGTGATTTTTTAGATAATTTGCTCCCTGGAGACTTAGTTCTAGCAGATCAAGGTTTTTAAATTAACAATTCATTTGAATTATGTTATGCTAAATTCCTTACCCCTGCATTTAAAGGAGGTAAAAAACAACTTTCGACAAAAGAAGTAGAAGGTAATATCATTAGAGTAAAATATCTATAGGTACATGTTAAGAGTGTTATATGTTTTTTATGTTACATAGAAAAATAGAATGTTCTGTGTTGAAACAATTTCCAACTGTAATTCTAGCGTGGGCTTAGCGGTAGATTAAATTGCACCTACATCGACTTAAAGGTATGATTTTCACATGTCTATTACAGCTTGAATATTTTCATTTATTCGTTAAATGTGTTACAATTTATTTTAATTAATTTAATCCGTATTATACTTAATTATAATGAATTTTAGTTTATATTCAAAATCAAGGTCATCCAATAGGAAGTCTTCTATTTTTTGCTAATATATTACTTAGTTTGAAAGAATTATGTTTAAACCTTTCTAATCAAAAAATACATTAGTACAGGTACAGGTATATATGTTGATGACATTATTTCTTGTTTTACTGGTACACATAAGAATCTCTTGATTTTTTATAGATTATACAGTGTGGAACAGCCAAATGGAATAAATTCGGTAGCTCCATTATTATGCATTTTTCTAGAAAATCCTGAAACACGTCAATTTTTAATTTTAAAAATGACATCTTGTCACGTAAAAATGTCATCCCTAAATTCAACTTGCTTAAGGTGACAGCTACAACCCCTAAATTTTCAAATTGGAAGTATGGGCTTCTGATACTTTATTTGAAAGGTCTTTTCATTCTCTATTCAAAACTGCTATGGTTTTAAATTTTATTGCAGAAATTAACAAGAAAAAATATAAAACATTAAAAGAAAAAAAAATCATTATTAATGGAGCAGATGTTCAAAATGCATGCCTCCAGCGTCTTGGCAGCATCCTAGACATAAATAGAAATGTTTTCTAATGTTAGTTAACATCTTCTAATAATGGCCAAGTTCTTAAATTTCAGGTTTGTTCATTTGCTGCTTGCCACGCGCTGTCAATTTGACAATGTTTTATTACAAAGCATACTTAAAATATTTTATAAACGTCAAAATTTTATCACTTATCAATACCAACTTGTAGGTTTTGCCAAATTTTATCAAGCAACGTGTTTTGCCGCTGAAATACGTTCGTTACTATGGCGATTTACTAAGTAAAATGTTAACGAGTGAAATAGTTTTTATCGTTCGATTGTCGAGCAAAAATTGTACATATTTATTAGTAAGTTTTTATCGTATTGTAGGGAATGTCAGCAATTAAAGACATTTATTTTTTGTTATTATTAACATTTAAGAACCTAAAATTGACAAACAGTATTACTTATAAAAGTTTTATTTTAATGTAATGAATTTTCTATGCTGGACAATCTTATCCGTTTTTCTAGTTAATTTCTGCAATAAAATTTAAACCCATAGCAGTTTTGAATAGAGAATGAAAAGACCTTGCAAATGACGTATCACAATCCCCTACTTACAATTTGAAAATTTAAGCATTGTAGCTGTCACCTGAAGGGAGTTGAATTTAGGGATGATATTTTTACGTGCAAAATGTCATTTTAAAATTAGAAATTGACGTATCTCAGGATTTTCTAAAAAAATGCATAATAATGGAGCTACTAAATTTATTCCATTTGGCTGTTCCACACTGTATACAATCTTATTAGCTAACTACATTTTCAATATTTGGTAAACTTATACACTTTGATTCAATAATTTCCTGGCTCGTGTCACTGTTACTTGCAAAAAGTAACTGCAAATGAGTCAATGATACACAGAACATTTACTATTCCTATGAATAAATTTAACTTTAATAAAGAAATTTTAAATTATGAAACAAATTGCAAGTAATAATAATAATAATAATAATGCACTTATTAATACAATGATAAAATAGAAAATAAAATTTCAAAAATATAACATTCTGAAAAAACTTTTAAACAAATTTCAAAAAATGACACAAACACAAAAAAATAGTAAAATACAAAGTTTAGTTAAATTGATATTAATATTTTCATGTTAGCATAGTAGGATAATCTTCTACTTTATCGCTACAATGACTTTATTTTATTGAATAAGGATCAATCTTTACAATGCTTATTTTATTCAAATAATGAGGGTCACTATCTAATGTCTTATAATAATCACTGTACTTATCCATTATGAGTATCAAAAAACACTATACTGTTGTATATAAACGGTTTACTTCCTATTTTAGGTTATGTTTGCCGTTTGTTTGTACTCCAAGTGAAATTCATGACGTCACACGCAGATGTTTATTGGATTTGTTTGATGTTAGTTCCTAATCTAAGCTGTGTTCCCAATAACATACTATATTCATTATCATTGTGGTTTATGAGACATTCCTATTCTACTTTTTAATATTCGATATGAATCCACTTTTAAATTGTTGACATACATATACAATTTACATAGAAAGAAAATTAGTAAAAATAGTAAAGAAAACTTTTAGGAAATTTGAGGGTTACTTATTGAAAATAAAAATGTTTCATTTGGAAATATTAACTTTACACCAGCTGATGAATGCGCAGTATATAATATAAATTTTATATATAAATAGAATTTCTATACACTTATTATTTATAGGTGTACTTGATGATTATATTAGATAATTTAGCTTCTAAACACACTTGTAGATTAACTAGAAGTATTTTTAGTTAGTTTTTCTGTACACTGAAGTCTGAACCCGTCCAAACGTAACAAAGAAACATACATAAAGACAAAATTGACATCGATTGGGGCTTGTATCACGATAGCTCAGTTGGTTAGAGCCACGGCGTACTCTATAACAGGCAGGAATATGAGAGTGGGAGACGTGACGTAGGTCTAGAAATTTAATGAAGTAAAATTTTATGGCAGAACTCATTCTGCTGTGGGGTCATCTTAAAACATTGGTTTACAGCACACCAATTCATACTGGAGGGCAGTTGAGAAATCGCATCATAGTTTCTCTCAAAACTATTAGACACGGTCCCGCCATTTCCAAAGGGTACATGAGTCCATGAGTAAAAGAGCAGAAGCATGTATATTTGCAGGAGGTGGACATATTCAAGATCTTCTTTGTGCTTTCAGGGTAATTTTGTGTTAGCATTCCAAAATGTATTTAGATTACTTCAATTTCATAATTTTACCATTTAAAAATTATTGCCTTAAATTATTGTTTAAAGTTACATCAATTGTTTTTTTCTTGTAAGTGGTCTAACCTCCATAAATATTAGCTTGTTATTAAGAAACACCCTGAGTGTATGGTTTTTTTTCCATAAAAACGTTTATTAGAAACAGCAACATAATTACAATTTTGTTCTTTTTACACACATGTTAAACATGAATTTAAAATATTCCAGTTATATCGCTTACAGTAATGTATGTATGAAAAATTAAAAGATAGTTCTTTGTTGTCAACTACACCAAACACTCTATTTTTGCACCACACTTTTTGAAATTCTTTGGTTGTTCAGGATTTCATTCTGTTGACAAAGTATTCTTTGGTGTTTTCTATTGTTTTCTGTACCTTTTCTTGCTTGATATATATATATATATATATATATATATATATATATATATATATATATATATATATATATATATATATTTATGTATGTATTAGTGTGTTGGGTGTAGTTGACAACAAAGAACTATCTTTTAATTTTTAACTGATTTATGTAGATTTCATACATTACTGTAAGCGATATTTTTAATGCATTTTTAACTTGTGAGTAAAAAGAACTAAATTGTAAGTAATTATGTTGCTGTTTCTAATAAACGTTTTTATGGAAAAAAAAACCACACACACACATACTATATATATATATATATATATATATAAGAGAGAGAGAGAGAGAGAGAGAGAGATGGGGGTTATCTACTGCGTGGACGGAGGATTTCGCATTAACTATTAGAGATATCAAAACCAATTTTAGTGCGGTAATACACGATCATTGGACTTACATAATAAACTTAGGTATATACAGGATGATTGACAAAAATATGCCAACCCAAACCTGTGTTTTAAATGGAACACCCTGTATATCCTTGCATTTTTTTATTCACTGTTACATTTAGAATAAAAGTATAGAAATGTGTATCTGTATCACTAACCGTTCTGCAGATATTGTTACTTTAGTACCAAAATAGAGTTAACTTTGGAACCACGATGCGAGCGTTGTCACCACAATTTTGTAAATCTGTTTATACCACCGACTATTGAAAATAGTCTACTAACAAACAACCTGGGAAATTTTTCGAAAACATGTAAAACTATACAGAATGATTAACTTACGCGAAATGTATTTTTTTCAAATGCAACACCCTGTATATTTTTTCACATTTTGATTCCCCGTGAAAAGTAGATACTAATTGATAATAGGTTTCATAGCCATAAGACGGACCCTTTTTGAGATATTTGGGAATATTGACATACAGAAGAACAAATAAAACAAAATCCAGAGCAAATAAGAAAAGACGAATGGCAAATAAATTCTTTAACTGATAGGAAAACTTAATTAATAACTAAACAATGAAATAATTCTCTACACTTAAAAATAAGTTGAACAAGTAAACATTAACGAATAAAAGCATAAATTCAGATTAAATGCTCAAAATGTTGACCACGGCTAGCTAAACACTTTGCAATTCGCTCGGTAAACGAAAGATTCACTCGTAACAATATTAGGGGCGAAATGGATTGAAACGCAGCTCTAATTCTATTTTTCATATCTTCGCTTGTGGTGGGAGGATGTTGTTAAACTTTTTCTTTAACGTAGCCCCAAAGGAAGAAATCAAGGGGCGTAAGTTCCTGTGATCTGACTGCCCAGTTTTGCACACCACCTCGTCCTATCCACCTCATCGCTTAATTTCTATCAAAATATTGCCTAACGTTGATTGCATAGTGTGGAGGGGCGCCATTCAGTTGAAACCACATCGTACGAATATTATCTACCTCGATATTTTCTAAAAGCTCGGGTAAATAATTTTCCAACAACTGTAAATATCTTTCTTCAGTAAGACTCCCATCAAAGAAAAAAGAACCAACCACATTAAAATTGATTATACCACCCCACACATTAACTGACCATTGATGCTGGTGATCAAAAACTCTTAAGATGTGTGCATTAATATCTGAATACTAATGATAGTTATGTGTATTAATATTGTCATTAGTGTGAAAAGTTGCCTCATCCGTAAATAGAATGCTATTAACAAAACTGGGTTCTTCATTGACTTTTATTTTTGAAAAACATTTCAGTTTCTGTGTTCTTGTGATTTGCTTACCATGTCTATGTATCGACAACCAAATTGCTTCCATAACGAAGATAGGTGTAATTCTTTTAAGAAAACATTGTTGAAGCTATTCTCAGAACATCTAGTGCTACTTTTGTATTGTGTGTGCGTGTGTGGGCGCTCGCGCGCGTGTGTGTTGGTGTCTGGTGCGTGTGCGTGTCTGGTGCGTGTGTGGAGGGGGGTGTGTATAACATAACTGGGCCAACTTATAACATTAAAACAAAAGCGATGATGTAATAATCAAAACGCAAATGTCATAAACAATTTGCAATTGATCAAATAATTTTAATTAATAAAAAATATACCAAATAACAATCGCTACTACCGTTGGCTCTGTCGGTAGATTAAGATAGGGAGAGTTCTAATATACTGAGTTGTTAACCTACCTGAAATGCTTCCCATCTGCTTAGTTATCTTCACTGCACTTAATTAATAAACAAATGCAATATAAAAAATTATGAAAAAATGACTATTTCACTCGTTAACATTTTACTTAGTAAATCGCCATAGTAACGAACGTATTTCAGCCGCAAAACACGTTGCTTGATAAAATTTGGCAAAACCTACAAGTTGGTATTGATAAGTGATAAAATTTTGACGTTTATAAAATATTTTAAGTATGCTTTGTAATAAAAAATTGTCAAATTGACAGCGCGTGGCTTTACTTGTTTTAGTTAAATTATACGATGGAGAATAGATTTGGGTGTAGTTCGATTACTGAAATAGAGCAAGCAATTAACGAAACAACACCCTATAATACAATAAAGACAAAACGATCTGTTTGGGAACAGTTTTCTCAGTTTCTTACTGTGAGAAAATGCAGTTTAGATAAGGATACGGAACCCGAAATTATAGCCAACATTCTCGAAGATTATGCATATAATATGAAAAAAATAAATGGTGAGAATTATAAAGAATCAAGTATAAAATCTATATGGAACACAACCGCTAAAATAATTCAAGAGAAATATTTTAAAGAATTTGATAAACATATTGATCCATTTCAAAGTATTCCATTCAAATCAGCTCGCGCGGCTAGAGACGCCAAACGCCGTCAACTTCAGATTATACCAGAGAAAAGAAAACAAAGTTCCAGTGCATTTACCACAGAACAGTTTTTAGATATGGTGCAGTGCTACAACGAAGACAATCCGGAAGGATTACAGAAAATTTTTTTTCATCTTTGCTCCTTTGAACTTGCATGGCGGGGTAATGAGGCTGCGAATTGTAAAATACAATATTTTCAGAAAACATTACCTTTGAACGGTTCGGTACATAAACTGTATTACTGCTGGTAACTATGAAGCAGAATGGTGAACTTGGTGAGGTCAATGTCTTGCTAATCTATCCTTAATATATTGTGTCCATAAATTTATTGATTTTCTTTGAAGTTTAAGTATGTAGAACTTGCGTTGTAAAATGTAATTTAAGTAAAAATTTCCATTTAAATTAGAAACATAATAGAACAGTAAATTAGTGAATTATAAGTGCCATATAAAAGAATGCATTAAAAAAATGCATTAAAAAAAATGCCTAAAAAAACAAATGTTTTTAATTTAAAATATAATGAATTAGAAAATAACTTACCATCAAAATCTGATGGCACTAAATATAAAAATTAGGTAAAAACCATGCTTTCTGCTGTAACATTCAGCATCAAGTAAAAAATATAGCGGCTTTCAAAATAGCTCCTCTAAATGTTTCCCCCCAAGAGGTTGCCACGCGTTGCGCGAATACAATCATCAGAATCCAATTTTTTTAAGAAAGGGAACTATAACTATTTAAGAAATATTACACCCAAAAAGATGTGTTCTAGAAAATGCAAATTAAAATGCCTTTCTCAATTCTACATTTTAATAATTAAAAACTTTACTACTATTACGCCAAATAAAAGAACGATCCCAAACCAATGTATTTTTTAATACAACCACAAGAAAAGGTTGTTACACACCCCCACCCAAAATTTGGACTCGGAGATCACCAAAGCGGAGATTCCAAACACTAAGCTAATAAATGAAATTATTAAAATTTAAGAAAATACAAAATATTAAGCTAATTAAAATCTAAGCAAAATGCAAAAAAATGAAAGGAAATGTACGAATAAGTACGGAAAATGTGGTGATGTCGGTCAGGAAAGACCCCTCGCAACATCAAAAAAGCTAATGACGCGTTACCACCCGCACACGCCACTAGTCAAGAATCAAGGACCCGAAACCTTAAAGTAAAAACTTTAACTGGTGGGGTTAGTGAAGCAAACCACCATCAGAAGAGCAAAATGAGTAACAGGTAAAAAAATTTGAATCCAAGGTAAAAAACGAACGGAAACCGAAACCTACCATGACCTGAAGGGACAGCGGGCAGGGAACCCGGAAACGGTTATCGTGCAACTTTATAAAAAAATCAAGGCTAAACGCCACTCCACTCGAGAGTATAAATAAAAAAGCCTTCCGGACTAACAATAAATAATCGCGAGATTTGAGGCCGAGAGAGAGCGGTTCCATTACCCTACCCCGGTGGTCTCAAACCAAGCCTCCTAGGTACATAACACTTTCCGGACTAACAATAAATAATCGCGAGATTTGAGGCCGAGAGAGAGCGGTTCCATTACCCTACCCCGGTGGTCTCAAACCAAGCCTCCTAGGTACATAACACAACTACCACTGTCACGTTCGATAAGCGAGTCAAAATCGGTAAATCCAAGATACGACTATTTTCATGGCAAATTAGCTCAGGATGCTTCGTCGTGGAGAACAAGAGAGGCCACTCTACCCTTCACGAGATTCAGGTTTCATGTTGTTCCACAGTCGTCGTCCAAGACCAAACATTCCCTAGCTAACACGCACGTTTTATAAATAAATCGAAATCTAGGTGAGGTAACAAAGAGAAAGATGAAGCACTCTTACGAACACAACAACCCCCCCCTAAAACTACCAAAACGTCATAATCAGGAAGTGAACTAATCGAGGTTGACACGAGTCGAACCGAAGTCCTCAAGCACCGTCCAAGAATAGTAACACTACACAAATCAGGAAAAACAAAATAACTAAATCAATCAAAAATAAAAATGTATACAAGCATTACTAGTTTTCTTATCAATGGTTATGAGTTTTACACGTCAAATTAACGATCAGAGGTAAACTCAAAATAGTTATCTTCAATTTTACTATTGTAACAATAGCAAATTGTAAATCCAATAAAGGAAGATAATCTGCCTGAGAACTAATGTCCCACAAAGTCGGCAAAACAATCGCACAATGTGATCTAAATATCAAACACCATGCTAAACAAATCAATCGCACGATGGGATCTAAATATCAACCATCGTGCTAACAAATGTAGCAAAAATCATGCTAACAAATGTAGCAAAAATAAAATAAGTGGTTTGCAAAGCCACTAAAATATAAAATAAAATAATGTGCGAAATAAGCACAAAATAAAATTATTTTGAAAAATTATCAAAATAATTAAAAAATATAAATAAGAAAACTAGAATGTAAAAATACTAAAATAGAAAAATAATTAAAAAGAATACGAAAAAATAAGAACTAATGGGGTTTTAAATCTTTAACATGAAAAACACCTAATGGTTTATTATCAATAGGGGTGGCCAATCGGTACGTAGTTGGACCTACCACCTCAATAACTTTTGCTTCAATAAATTTTGGAGCTAACTTTTGACTATAATTTTTAGTCGCATCAGATAAAGTAAAATTCTTTTTCCAAACCAAATCGCCAACATTTAATTTCAACGGACGACGTCGCAAATTGTAAGATTTTGAATTTCTTTCGTAAGCTGCATGTAAATTTTGTTTAACAAGTTTAAAAATAGGTGAAAGTTCATTTAAATCTTGAACTAATTGTTCACGGTTAGCAATAAATAAATCATCCTCTTTGAAATCCTTTAGTCGACCATAAAAATCTCCAGAAATAGGAACTGTCTGACCAAACGCCAAAAAGGAAGGTGAAAATTTCGTAGACTCATGAACAGCGTTACGATTTCAATTAAAAACAATTCAACAGAGAAGAAGTACAATCTAAGAAAATAACAAATGGAATTTACACACAAATAACACTAAAATATGTTAAACGTTCGCATCTAATCTTCCACCATTAAATTTTAAATTTATAAACATGAACAGAACTCTTAAAAATTTGTAAATATTCAATTCATTTGGAAAAATCTTAAGCAGGAATACTAACTGAAGTATTAATATCGTCATTATGTGACATAAAAATATTAGAAGTATCTAAATATTGTAATTAATTTCAAAGTTTTCGATAATAGATTCAATACATTCTAATGAATCGTTACATAAATTTAATAACTGATCGTATAAATATAAAAATTCATTAAAAAAAGTAATGTAATTCAAGCGTTTCAAAATTTAAATAAATGTATTAACAATTGAATGTTATGAAGTTTATCAATAACAAAACCTAAATATGATAATTGAGGTTTACAAAATTCACATTTATCTAAATTAATATTTAAATTGGCATCACTAAGCCTTTTAAAAACTTCTCTTAAAATATCATGTTCCTTAAAAGTACCTGAAAAAATAATAATATCGTCTAAATAAACAAAAACTGATTGAGATAAATCATGTCCTAAAATGGAATCCATAAATCGTTGTAATGTACTGGGTGCGTTTGTAAGTCCCATGGACATAACAGTATACTCAAATAATCCTCTACGTGGAACAGTAAAAGCAGTTTTTTCACAACTCTCAGCGTCTAAAGGAATTTGCCAAAAAGATTTCTTTAAATCAATTGAAGTTAAATAACGAGCATCTCTTAATTTATCCAAAATATCGTTTAAAAATGGTAAACGATAAGCATCTTTTTTTGTAACAGAATTTAATTTCTTAGCATCAAAACAAACTCTAAAATCACCTGACTTCTTCTTAACTAAAACCATTGGAGAATTCCAAGGAGAAGAACTGGGTTTAATAATTCCTTGCTCTAACATATCATCAATTTCTCTGTTCGCGTGATCCAACATAGCAGGAGATAATGGAAAATAACGTTGTTTAATTGGTACTGCATCACCAGTATTAATTGAATGAAAAATTGTATTTGTCTTACCTAACTTTGAAGTTGATAAGGTTTTAAAAAGGTCAATAACTTGATTTAATTCAAAAACTTGGTTATTATTAAGATCATCAATACTCTTAATCATAGAAAAAGTTGTCTCCGCAGAGTTTGCAACAAAAGAATTTTCACCAAAATCAGCTTTAATTTCAAATAAACGACAAAAATCTACCCCCAAAGTAATTGCAGTAGTAATAATCAGAAACAATAACAGAAATAGTTTTAGTAATACCATTAATAGTCAAAGATAAATCAACACTCCCCAAAATGGATTGTGAAGAACCATTAGCAATAACCAATGATGAAAAAGGCGAATTCCTATTTAATTTTAAATCATGTTTATCAATCAAATACAAAGCAGGCTTACCTAAAACTGTTACGGTAGCTCCACTATCTAATAAAGCAACAAAATTCTCATTAAAAATCCTAACATTAATAAAAGGTCTAACATCATCATTCTTCTCAACAAATTTAGAACAATTTAGAGTTTCAAAAAATTCCTTAACATAACCAACCATTCGTTAAAAACATGCTTGTCAGCCTCTGAAAAATTATAAGAAATGCGTCGACTAACGGAACACTTTCCATTTACCAGTTTTTTGAAAATTTACACCTCGGACAATTAGAAAAAGTAACATTGGAATGACCACATCTAAAACAAAAGATTCCATCATCACCCTTATCACAGGTGTGATAAGTATGACCCAACTGTCTACATTTAAAGCATGTTGTTGAAGACTTAGCTGTATTAATTTTTGTAGTATTAAAAGTGGAATTTAAATTTTTTGGTTTAATACCTGAAAAATGGACCTTAGGTTTAATATTTTGTTTCACTGCAGAAGAAGGCTTGTATTCAGATTGTCTTTGTGAATCTGAATAAGAATTAAATTTGAATTTAGAATTCTGAGCTTTTACTTGTAATCTTTTACACAACTCGACCAAATGAAAAATATCACTAACATTAATAAGGGCTAATTGAGTAGCAAACCAAGGTTGTAAATTTTTCCTAATAATCTTTAATTGTTCACCTTCTGAAGGAGGAATGTCTAATTGAGAAAATAAATTAACCATTTCAGAAATAAAAAGGGTTGGAATTTCTTCAAAAGCCTGTTTGCGATTTTTAATATCATCTAACAAAACTTCGTCATGTCCTTCCGGTAAAAAGTCACTCTTTAATTTAGAAATAAGATGATCCCAAGTCTGTATATACGGTTTAATCGCCCTATACCAAACTAAACCTTTCCCTACAAATAAATCAACACCAGATCAAGGCATCTCCGTCCTAGAAATATTTCGAGCAATCATTAGCTCCTCACATCTTTGAATAAAAGTAAAAACTTCTTTCTCACTACCATTAAATTTTAAATTCAATTTATGAACAGGAACAGAACTTTTAGTAATTTGTAAGTTATTAATTAACTTGGAAAAATCTTCTCTAGGAATATTAACTGAAGTATTAACAGGGTCGTTTTGTGACATCGAAATATTAGAAGTATCTAAATTTGAAACATCATTATTTAATTCAATATTTTCATTTATAGATTCAATTAATTCTAACGATTCGTTACATAAAGTCAACAATTGATCATGTAAATATAAAAATTCACTATCAAAAGTGGTATAATTCAATCGTTTTAAAATATGCAATAAACGTGTGTGTAGCCTAAGATATTCTGATTTCGAGGGCTTACGGTTAAAAAGTTTAATCGAAGACTGAATATGATTTAGCTTTTCCTTCAATAATTCCAATTCTACTGTTTGATTTATTTCATACTTCTTGTATGAATCAAATAAATTTGGATTGATCTTTTCTGAATTTAATATTCGTCTTAAAAGTGTACGCTTCTCATCCACTGTTAACCTTTCTGCTCCATTTACATTTCGAAAGTTTAATTCTACTAATAACCCATCACTATATAAAACATCCACTAAATAATTAAAATTTGACATGGTAAAAAATATTGTATAACACAATCAATAAATTTCATTAAGTATAAACACATAAAAATACCAAGCGTAACAATAAATGGTAACACTCCTTAAATCTCGGTCAACTCTTAATAACTTAATAATCAAAACAAACAAACACAAATGAGAATAACCAGCATTGAAACAACAGCAAATCAAGTCCCTTGTTCTAGCCCCAGTGTAGTATTAACACACATGCAATAAAAATCTCAAATATAAAGTGATTAAAATAACAAAGTAATAAATTTCAAATAATAAATTTCAATGTCCCTGCTCGGGCGCCAAATTATAACATTATAACTGGGCCAACGTATAACATTAAAACAAAAGCGATGATGTAATAATCAAAACGCAAATGTAATAAACAATTTGCAATTGATCAAATAATTTTAATTAATAAAAAAATATACCAAATAACAATCGCTACTGCCGTTGGCTCTGTCGGTAGATTAAGATAGGGAGAGTTCTAATATACTGAGTTGTTAACCTACCTGAAATGCTGCTTGCTTCCCATCTGCTTAGTTATTTTCACTACACTTAATTTATAAAAAAATGCAATATAAAAAATTATGAAAAAATGACTATTTCACTCGTTAACATTTTACTTAGTAAATCGCCATAGTAACGAACGTATTTCAGCGGCAAAACACGTTGCTTGATAAAATTTGGCAAAACCTACAAGTTATTGATAAGTGATAAAATTTTGACGTTTATAAAATATTTTAAGTATGCTTTGTAATAAAAAATTGTCAAATTGACAGCGCGTGGCTTTACTTGTTTTAGTTAAATTATACGATGGAGAATAGATTTGGGTGTAGTTCGATTACTGAAATAGAGCAAGCAATTAACGAAACAACACCCTATAATACAATAAAGACAAAACGATCGGTTTGGGAACAGTTTTCTCAGTTTCTTACTGTGAGAAAATGCACTTTAGATAAGGATACGGAACCCGAAATTATAGCCAACATTCTCGAAGATTATGCATATAATATGAAAAAAATAAATGGTGAGAATTATAAAGAATCAAGTATAAAATCTATATGGAACACAACCGCTAAAATAATTCAAGAGAAATATTTTAAAGAATTTGATAAACATATTGATCCATTTCAAAGTATTCCATTCAAATCAGCTCGCGCGGCTAGAGACGCGAAACGCCGTCAACTTCAGATTATACCAGAGAAAAGAAAACAAAGTTCCAGTGCATTTACCACAGAACAGTTTTTAGATATGGTGCAGTGCTACAACGAAGACAATCCGGAAGGATTACAGAAAAATTTTTTCATCTTTGCTCCTTTGAACTTGCATGGCGGGGTAATGAGGCTGCGAATTGTAAAATACAATATTTTCAGAAAGAGCTTGACTTAAAAGGTGAATTCACTGGAAGAGTAGAATACAACCCAATATTCTCAAAAACTACCCAAGGAGGCTCAAAAAATTTATCGAATAGTAAATGGCTAGTAAGAAATAAAGTTAATGACAATATGTGTCCAGTTCGTATTTATTTGAAGCTTATCGAAAAAAGATTGACAAGTCTTAATATAACAACAAAAAGACTCTTTCTTACAGTACATCCTAATTGGCAAAAAGGAGTATGGTATAAGAATATGCCTTTGGGACTCAACAATATTTCTAAATGGACAAAATTATCAGCAAAAAAAATTGGTCTAGATGTTAAAAAATTTAAAGTGACTAATCATTCCCACCGTTCCTCTGCTATATCAACATCGGCAAAAAAAGGTACCGGTGAACAAGAACTCATTAAACTAACAGGACATTCTAGTGCTCAGTCTTTGAAACCTTATTTACAACTAGATCCCGAACACCATTTAAAACTGGTTGAAAATTTAAGGCAAGATATACCAACATCCACACATTCAACTCAAGTGGAAAAAAATGGTTCAAATCAAAACAATTACTATAATTGTAATTTTTACTTTACAAAATAGTCAATTTCATAACGTTAGTGAGTGTTTATGTTACATATTCTGTTCTTTGTTCAATAAATGCTAAATATTAAAATATGTGTGTAATTTTAATTTGTCTCGTGAAATAGTCATGTCGAATACCACTCGAGAAAAAATTTATGTCTGCAAAATTTTCGATGGTGATAATATTCAAGTGTGTTGCTTTGAGGCAATTTCGCTCATGACATTTACCACAACCACTCGCCTGACGGCTCGTGGTTTTGTTACAAATGTCATTCGCGAAATTGCCAAGCAACACACTTTCATAACACCATCGCAAATTTTGCCGACAAAATTTTTTCTCTAGTGGTATTATATATGATAAAATCTCGAGCGCCATGTTGTCTTTTTTTTATATAGGAACAACAAAACCTAGTTAAAGAATAATAATAAACAATTTATCAAAATGAAAATAAAATAACATAATATACTTAAGTTTATTTAATATCTAATTGAAAAGGTTAAAAAATCAGAAGTCTTATACTATTCTAAAAGTATATAAAAACATTACCTTTGAAAGGTTCGGTACATAAACTGTATTACTGCTGGTAACTATGAAGCAGAATGGTGAACTTGGTGAGGTCAATGTCTTGCTAATCTATCCTTAATATATTGTGTCCATAAATTTATTGATTTTCTTTGAAGTTTAAGTATGTAGAACTTGCGTTGTAAAATGTAATTCAACTAAAAATTTCCATTTAAATTAGAAAAATAATAGAATAGTAAATTAGTGAATTATAAGTGCCATATAAAAGAATGCATTAAAAAAAAATGCCTAAAAAACAAATGTTTTTAATTTAAAATATAATGAATTAGAAAATAACTTACCATCAAAATCTGATGGTACTAAATATAAAAATTAGGTAAAAACCATGCTTTCTGCTGTAACATTCAGCATCAAGTGAAAAATATAGCGGCTTTCAAAATAGCTCCTCTAAATGTTTCCCCCCAAGAGGTTGTCACGCGTTGCGCGAATAGAATTATCAGAATCCAATTTTTTTAAGAAAGGGAACTATAACTATTTAAGAAATATTACACTCAAAAAGATGTTTTAGGAAATGCAAATTAAATTGCCTTTCTCAATGCTACATTTTAATAATTAAAAACTTTTCTACTATTACGCCAAATAAAAGAACGATCCCAAACCAATGTATTTTTTAATACAACCACAAAAAAAGGTTGTTACATGTGGAGTGTGTGTGCGTGCGGTGTGTGGACGTATGTTAGTATCCACGATAACTCCAGAACGAAAACATCTAAGTACTTAAAATTTTGTATTTAAGCTTGTTTTCATTGTTCTTGGAGCTGATTAGATTTTGGGAGAAATCCAGTGGCGGAGGGGAGGGGTTTATTAGGGGCAGGTTTTTGTTTTTATCAAATATTTCTAAAACAGCTTCATATTTCAAGGATATAAAAATACCAAGATATAGACCTTAAACGTATCGATTAATTATGCTCTATGCAATTTTTTGATACGACGCGTAATTTAGCGGCAAAAAATTCCTAAGTTAGAACTTAAGTGAAGGTTCAATTTTTTTTTAATATCTAAATAACGACTAATTTTATAAGAAAAGTGTAGACATATTTTTTAAAGAAAATTTAATTTTACATAACTTTTCTTTATAAATAAACTCAAGGTAAGTCTGTAAATTAACTAAATATGAACAAAAGTGGTTAAACTGTATTATAGATATCTTATAGAAGCGGGCGGCTTCGGAATTTTTTTTAAGTAAACATGTATTTATGTCTATTAATCTCTATCTGATATGGAGTTTTAAACATCTGTTTGACATAGATAATTGTTTTTGTTTTTACAATGAACCCTGTTTTCGAAATGAACTTATTATAAACCAGGTTGCATAATTATCCGAAAAAAATTTTATTATTTTAATTTCTTTTAATTTCCATTTTGTAAGTCGGAAGGTCGTGTGGTGTTCCACACCAGAAATTTATTACATACTATTTATATTATATTAAACAGTAATATTTACTTATCAATTATATCACTGCCGTTATCAACTTCGAAGCCGGACAAAGAAGTAGGGCTACATATGGATGCATGTTTTTCAGCCTTTCATCGAGTCCGTGCATTTCTGCGCCACATTTTTTATATTTAGCTCGCACAAGGGTTTTTTTGGCATTAGTTTTTTCGCTATTGACATTTATCCAAAGAGGATCTTTTTTGCAATCTACCCCACTACGATAGCGTGACATTCTATGTTTGTTCGCTTTACGATAAAACGTCCTTACCTACATCATTATTTAAACCCTATAGTAATTACTAACAATCGTCATATGGAAACTTAGTAAATCCGTCTTACTTAGAATAACATTTGAGTCATTAGACTAGTGCACTTATGTCAAAGTTAAGTACTTAAGAAGGCAGATTATACTTTCTTTTCTTATCTTACTAATACTTCTAATGGAACTTGATTTAAGTCAAACATACCCAGCTTACAATGCCGAAGAGAACCGTGGACATAAGTTAAATCACAAAACTTTATTCTGTTCTATATTGTAAATACTTCTAGTTAGATATGACTTAGGTTAAGATTCACGATTTTTACGATTTATGTGACGACCTACATTATTGGGTCGAAACATGTCACACATATAGCTATATAATAAAAATAGAAATTAAGTGTAAATGTACTCAATAATTTTAGTAGTTTTTCGATTTTTTGATAAATCTCACTAGGAAATCGACACTATCAATAGTTAAAAACTTCTGTTTGTACACAAACTTTAAAAAATGTCACATTAAACTAATTTTTTAATTAAATCAATTTTATAATGAGAAAACAAAACAAGCAAAAATACACGTACTACAAATCAAAAGGTAGGATATTTATTCCATAAAATTAATTTTATTTTAATTCTTCGACAAAATGCTGCAAATATAAGGATTAAGGAAACAGCATTTTCGAATTTTTGTCAATTTTTGGAATGAAATTTTTTATTGAAAATCAATTTTAAAGTACATATTGCCCATTATTCTCTATAACCTTTTGCCATTTTTTGGGTAATTTCATAATTCTCTCGATCTAGAACTTCTGTTGTTTACTGGCGAAAAACTCGTCCACAGTGTTTTCGGTGACTGTTTTATTGAGACAAATGGTAGTCGGGCGGCGCAAGTTCTAGACTAGGCAGTGGATGCATCAAAACTTCCCAAACAAGTATAGTCAGTTTTTGGCGAGTCATCAAAGATGTGTGCGGCCTGGCGTGGTCATGATGGAAAACAACACCCTTTCTATTGATCAATTCTGGCCGCTTGTTTTCAATTACTTGCTCCAATCTGGTTAATTGCACACAATAGAGAGACGAATCAATAGTTTGGCCTGGTAATCTTCTTGGCCGTCAGTCCAGGCTTCGATGTCGTTTGGGGTGGTACTAACCTTTGTCCAAGACCTTTGGCGTCTTTTATACTAGTATCATATCCGGTTTTCATCACCCGTTACAAGTTTCTAGAGAATGGATTGAGTTCATTGCGTTTTAACAACATTTCACTGGTGAAAATTCGATCCAATACATTTGTTTGCGTTATATCGTGTGGCACCCAAACAACGAGTGTTTTTCAGTAGCCAGCCTTTTTTAAATGATGCCAAACTGTTTTCTGATCGATGTTTAGCACTATGTCTTGAGTGCTTGCATGCTGGTCTAATTTCACCAATTGTAGAATTTCATCGACTTTTTCAGTGACTGGCCGGCTGGTGCGTCTTTCACATCGTAATTTCCAGAACGGAATCTCGATTAAACCAAAGTTGTACAGTACGTTCCGAAACAGCATCCTCGCCGTAAGGTGCACAGATGCATTTGCACCAGATTTGCGTTCTTTATAGTAAAAAGGCATATCCGAGCGATTTCACTCTTTTTCACACGTTTATAACTTTTAAGACAAACAACGAAAAACAACGCTGTCGGCGAACAACTGTAACCTGAAATAGCTGTCAAGCGCACGTTCATTTGACATTCAAAGATTACTGTATAGGGCAATACTACCATCAGCATCACCTCGTGACAAAAAAAAAACGAAAACCGATGTTGACTGGCTGTTGGTTAACCATGAACAGATCTCGTTTGAAATTTGTATCCCTCTCATGTAAACTACATCTCGCTTTTCTTACATGTTGCCAGACTTTGTTTTCTTTCCTCGCATTTAATATCAAACAAGTATAAAGTGGGTTATCCCAGTACTTTAAAATAGTGGAGTAATACATCGATAACTTACATAGTATAAATAATCCGACGGGATTTGAAATAAAAAAGTATTTTTTTTTAAGTTTTTGGATGCCATAATAGTAAATTATTCTGTAAGACGTGTGAGTTGATAATTATTGAGAGCAAAGACTGCAAAATTGATCGAAATATTGATCACACACGTCGAATGCAATATACCATTTTACGTCGGATTGATGACACGTTTGCATCATTCTGACAGATTTTTTCTATCTGAAATGTTCTATCAAAGTCACATTGTCCTAACCCCATTGTTAGTTTCAACTTTATTTTCATTATTAGGTTGAAACGAATAGTGGTGCAAGGCGTATGTGATTCGAATAATACACAAATAAAAGACAACTTAACCTATTGAAATTGACAGTAATAGTGACAAGTTTATTAGTCTCTTGAAGATAAAAGATTTTTTCTTCAAACGTCAAAATATTAGGTCATCGTTCGACTGATTAGTAGGCGTCAATGTTTGACATTTTCGCTAGAGCAGATTTTCCTTTTCCTTTTCCTGTCACCGCAGGGAAAAGTGTTGTTATGGAAACAACAATTTAAATTTTCATTCATTCAAAAATATTATAATTGATTTTCAAACCTATTCAATAATATAATATTAAATGTACAATTGGTAAGTGTTTCATTTTGAAAATTGAAGCAGTGCAGCTATGAAGTAGACTTTGTTAAAGTATTTACTGATGATATAAATGTAAAATTTGGGCGATGACGATGCTTTTAGATGTCTTGCGTCTGTTTCCGTTACCACAGTTTCGTTTAAATTTAATATACGAGTATTATTCTCTTTTTTGTTGCGAATAGACTCTTCTATGTATCCTTCCGGCACGAAAGTCGACCTCCAACCCGCGTGGCGCTTCAACGAGTCTATACTTCCTCCACCATTGATCAGTAATGCAGTGGAATTACACCTTAAATAGTGACCCGTATATTCTTGACCATGGCTTAATTTTAGAGATTTGGCGACTTTTGCGGGTACAACACTGATTGTATGAATCCCCGGAACATTTCTATAGCACTTCTCATTTTGATTACTCAAAAAAAATATTCTATCTTGCATACCTCTCGATTGTAATGAAGCGTGCTTGTGGTAAATTTTAATGAACATTTCTCCGATGATTGTAAACGACCGAACTTTTCTGGTTTTGCTTTCGGGAATTTTTATTAGGATTAAATTTCTCATATTTTCAATGTTATCTGTATTCATTTTTATCATTTCGTCACATCTGCATGCGCCAGTTACTCCGATTAATAAAATAATCTGAATAAATCATATTACATTGGAAGGGCACAAAATTAAAATTGATTTAAATTTACCTTTATTCCTAAATATACTTCATCTGGTGCAGAATATCCTTCATTTGCCGTTTTCAGAAAACATCGTAACTTTTAAATATTGACTTATATTTATTTATTCTACGCTTAATAATTAATTCGGATTTGATCATGGAATAAAGGGACAACATTGTCGAAGATTTTCATTTCTTATCTATTTGCATCTCATTAAAATACGCAAGAAGTACATTTTCCGAATAAATGTTCACGATCTTTTCATTACACCACTGATACACCATTGTGTTGATACGCAGCAAAATACTTTTCACCGGATTTCGACGGTCAGAGGCACGACATGGCTTCATTCGTATCCACGGCAATTTCGGGCGGCGTGCATTGCATTTTAAAACCTACTAATTCAGTTCGTTTAGCGATTTAATTAACTTAACTTCGTATTAAAAATTACGAACTGAGAAAGATTTTTTCACGTAGTAATAAGGTTATTTACTGCGTTATCAAGGAAGCAGCATCCACATATTTAGGAAAAAAATCCTACCTATTTGACAAGGCGTTTAATTTAACGAACGCTAATAATATCTCTTAAAAGCCTGTCATAAAAAATAAATTTTTGCGTAAATTTGCGGAAGTTTAAAGAAAAAATAACACATTTTATTTTGAGGAGAAGTTGCTAGTAGAATACGAGCACCTTTAACCACAATTTTTATTGTGACGTCATTTGATCTTAGGGTTTCCCAGGGTAAGGCCATGGAGTTGGCATTGGGCTCGGCATTGGAGTTGGCCTTGGGAATTTCCAGTGACTTAATTTCGCATTTTGACCTTGGCGCCCAAGTGGAGGACGTGGATAACTTTTTGTTTTACAGCGTGATTTTATTTTTCGTAATGAGTTTATTATAATAAGAGATTGCCTAATTATCCCAAAAAATGTTATTAAAATTATTACAGGTAGCGTAAGGTTAATCTAAAATTTTATTATGAATGAAAACAGTTAAATCGTATTATTGATATGTTATAGAAGCAGATGGCCTTGGTTTTTTAAAGTTAACAAAGAATTTATATCTATTTCTTTCTCCTCCACATAAAATAATCTACTATTATTTCTACTCACATGTGTACCGACGTCAGAATCAATCCGGTCATTACATTGATACTAAGTTAATTATTACCAGAGCTTTTTTTTTGTGTTGACAAACAATTTCATGTAATTCTATTTCTGTATGAATTATATGTGAGTCAAAAAAATAATCTAGTCCAATGTAACTCAAGATTGAGAATAAATTAGAAAATTATGTCATGGATACAACTGTTCCGATAATCATTGTTATAACAATTTAGAATGATTGGGTTAATGAGGTTTAATATGGGTTTAATTTCTGAAAACTCTTAAGGTAATATATTAGGATAAGAGCTATTTTTTTAGGCGCGAAACGTTTGTAAAACGGCGTACTCATACGTAAACGAAGTTACTGCTTATAATATTTATACAACACACTTCTGAGGAGGTCTTAAAATTTAAACTGTTACAAAAAATGTAACAGATGGCAAAATATTTAATTTTTAAATATTGTCTAAAATTTTTGTTTTTTTTTAAATTGATTAATTTGCTAAACAACATATTTCTTAATTGCAGAATTATCAAAAAAGGGCAAATCAACTAAAAGAAAAGCAGAAATTCTGAATTCAGTTAAAATAGAAAAAGAAAAAACGAAAAAGAATACAATAGCTAGCACAAAACCAGATATTGATCATGAAACAGAAAAATCTAGATTAATGAGTGTACTAGAACTACTTGAATTACAAGCTAGAGCACGGGCAATTCGATCTCAATTAGCTATTGAAACTGAAAATTCTAAAAATAATAGAACAGCTTTAGAAAATATTAAGAAGGAAGATTCGGACTCAGATGCGATTATAATCGATAGCCCTCGTAATAATGAAATTATTATTACTTCTGAATCTGACTTTGAAAGTGAACAAACAATGGATGGAGACCTGAGAAAAACGTTGTCACCACAAGTTTTAGAATTGGAAAAAATTAAAATAAACATACACTCCGAGACAGAAATTAAAAGAAAGAAAGAAAAATTGTTATCTAAATTGCAAAAAATTAAATTAGTTCGTCATAAAAGTAATGCAAAAGAAATTAGCAATATTAAAACTATAACTCAACCTTACAATACATTACATATGACATTAATAAATCCTAATGAAATCAAATTGGATACTCCCTTGAACGAAACTATTTTGAACGATAAAATTGAAGCAAAGAAAAGTAGTTCTACTAAACATTCTGATGTCGAAACAGTATTGGAAAATATAAATTGTTGTGATAATGATGAAATTGTGATTAATCTAGATGAAGATGAAATGGACAGTATGGAAAATGCTTAATTTCATTTTATTGGTTTGTCAAGCAACTGTCATGGATTTATAAAAAAACATTAAAGTATTAATAATTCACATATACCACACACAAACAAAATGAACTTACTGTAGGTACTTAATTAAATCTGAAGTTTAAGTGTGTAATAAATTGATTATTATTTTACAGTTGTTACTCAACACCTAGTCTTGAATTCTGTATGTGTACACAATTATAATATAAAGTATGTTGTGTAATAAAAAATTAATTTTCACTTCACAGAACATTAGAATACCTTCTTACAGTACTAAAATCAGGGTTATTGAAAAATATTGGACAGTTTAAAGCAAATCATAATTTGCAAAGTAATTGTCACTCAAGTGTTGTGTTTATCAGCTGAGGCACAGTTAGGATCTGTTGAATTTATGTCGAAGACTCCCCTAGAAACACCATTCTTGTGTAAACTGTTTAACATGAACATGACTAACATAATTTAATTTTTCAAGATAGCACTCTAGTGTATTACAATATCGTCGTCTGACATTCTATTTGTGAGATATTTCCAAACCGATGGATTCATAAAGCACACCCAGTGCTTTGACCAGAGAATAGTTCACATTAAACCTATCTACATTTTTTTTGGCTTACACTAAAAAAGTTTGTAGTGAAAAAATTTACGAGAGCGGATTATAGTGGCCGTTGCCACAGACATGAACCAAGACAGACTATTGACTTGATGCATGTACAACTAGTGATGCTCATTTAAACTTTTTAACACATGTGAAAACTTATTGCTGTCTGAACATTTTTGAGTTGTGTTTGTTTTGTATTCTGAACCTTTTTACCCTGTATATAAAAACATATTCTAATAATTTTAATAATAATAAATATTAAGCTGTTTATGTAATAAAAGCTTGGTGCTACCACATTTCCAAATCCTAATGTACTACAAGATTGTAAAAGAAAGATAAATTTTATTTTAATGTTTCCTAATTATTTAATGTTTACATCTTCGGTAACTTATAAATTATGACGCTAAAGTTATATGATTGTTGAAAGGCCTAGAATTATATGACATTTAAATTTGTTACAACCGTTTCTGGATTTCGGGTATCCATGAAAATATAACAGTTTTGCTAAGGTGAATGTGATTGTTTATATTGTAATTTAGCTTTGGACAGTTTCTCAATATTGTGTACTCTTTTAGGTTATGATTTCTATATTTGGTATTGGCATTGTTGCCTATTTGCAAATTTATTGGTTATCATTTTGGTACTTGTAAAGATCAAAAGCACTATGTGAGGTGGGTTCTATTAGAAGCAGTTTTTATCAAATATTTCTGAAACAGCTGTATATGTCAAAGATATAAAAATACTAACATATAGATCTCAGTCTACTCATAGTGATAATCCACCTTCTATGTCAAATCAAGATATTAAAGTTGAAATGGCAAATTCAATCAACAAAGACGTTCAACGTATTCTCGAATGGGGAAGCAATAATCTAGTTAAATTTAATGCTAACAAAACTCAGTGTTGCCTTGTGTCCGCCCAAAAATATCGATCATTGCCTGTTGTAAGTATGAATGGCTCAGTTCTTAAGTTTTCAGACTCTATTACTCTGTTGGGTATGACTGTGTCTTCAAATCTCTCATGGGTTGACCATCTTCTGTCAGCTACCAAAACAGCTGCTCGTAAAATAGGCTTTTTGTACAGATCTAAGCAGTACTTTACCTCTCGACAACTCCTTCTGCTGTATAAGGCCCAAATTCGGCGTCATCTGGAATATAATTCTCACCTCTGGGTTAGTGCTCCCCTGTACGCTCTCGATATCATTGATCGTATTCAAAAGAGAGCGATTAGGCTTATAAATGACCCGTCCTTAACTTCTCACATACAGTCCCTTGAGCATAGAAGAATGGTTTCAGTTCTTTCTTTGTATTATCGTTATTACAACGGCTATTGTGCTGCCGAATTATATTATTTGATACCCTTTGCGAGAAACACTCGGTTCGCTCATTCACATCATCAGTATGCAGTAAAAATCTCCACTTGTCGTACCAAACGGGCGCAATCCACATTTTTCTACACGGCTTCTAAACTCTGGAATGATCTCCCTAGTTCCTGTTTTCCTCTCACTTATGATATGAGAAAATTTAAGGTAGCTGTTCATAGGCATCTATTGGCAATTCATTATCTCTCTATCTATCCTCCTAAGTGTTCCTGAGTGCTTTAGCACAATAGGCCAAATTTAGCCTGTTCAGGTCCACAATCATAAAAAAAAATATGAACATATCGATTAATTATGTTCTATGCAATTCTTTGATACGACGCGTAATTTAGCGGCAAAAAATTTCTAAGGTAAAATTTAAGTTAGTTTTTTTTTCAATATCTTAATAACGATTAATTTTATAAGAAAACGTGTACCTAGGCATATTTTTTAAAGAAAATTTAATTTTACAGAACTTTTCGTTATAAAGTTTCATAATATAAACCATACTAAGTCTAAAAACTAATTAAACAGAATTGAAATTTTATAAAGTCTTGAAACCAGTCACCACCAACTTGGTCAGCTTCTGGGCATGTAAGAATTTTTTTTAAAGTGTTCACTCCACAATTCTAAAACCTCTTCGTTTTCAAATACCGGCTTTCCTAGGTCATTTTTTAAATAAATTGGTGGTTGTTGGAACCTTTGCTTTAATATTCTGTAGTTCTTTTCTCATTAAACTTTTTTGGCAATTCTTCTCCTTCTTTTCTAACATTTTCCTTTTCTTTCTTCTACAGGTTGTCTTTACTTTCCTTTTTGCTTCAGTATACTCAGCCTTTGTTATCATCGTTTGCTTATTAAGCATTCACTGTCTCGCTTTCTTTCTCTCTCCTATCACACTTTTACACTCGTCATCAAACCAAGAATGTACCACTGTTTCTGCATCCTAATTTTTTTCTCCTTGTTCAATTGATTTTTTGTTTACATTCCATTTCTTATCTATCATTGTGCAGCTATTTATATCCTCCAGACCTCTTTCTATAGCCCTAATATATTCTGTCCAAGTTCTTTCGTCTTTTAATGTCTCATATTCCATTTCTTATTTTGTATTTGGCGTATTGGTTTATTTAAATTCGGGATTTATTGTTTAATTTTTGTTAGTGATAGCATATGGTCAGAGTTTATTTCTGCACCTCTATATGTTCGTACCTCTATAAGCACGGTTTTTAGGTTAGGTCAATACTCCCGCGCGAGCATTGACCTAACCTAAAAACTGCTTTTCTAACCAAAACGCAAGAAACGAGGGGACTAGGGAGAGGCGAGAGAGAGCAAGTCGTGGTGGGAGAGAGAACCCTGAGAGACGTGAGAAACGGAGAAGAAGAGAGATATGCTGGAGAGACGTAAGAAATGAGAGAAAAATGTGGGAACCGAGAGATGCAAGGGAGACGAGAGAGACGAAGAAGAGAACGATCTACTTCTATTACAGAAAATATTCGCTAGTTAAAAATACATCACTAGACATCGACGCAAATCTGATTTTAAAAATACACAACTAGGTAACGCCATGATCAACTTCCATTACAGAAAGCATGCGTTAGTTTAAAAATACACCACTAGATGACGTTACAAAAAAAGCTTGCTTTTAAAAATAGTGTAATCACACGCACAAAGAGCTTGAACATCATATTTCTTCTGGTTTTAAGTCTGGTTATATTTGCTGCTGTATAGGCATTTAACTGTAAAACGTATTTTTATCACTGTATGCAAAACTCGACAATAGTGTACACGTTAATTTGCGGGATATTATGGTTGTCTAATGATAATGAGCGGGGTTAAAATAAAACAGTGTCGTGTAGCTGCTTTACGAGAAAACAGTGATAGTTTCAAAAACTTTTGTGTATTATCAAAATTGTCTTACGAAATGAGTTCGATTCTAATTTAAAAACGCTTGTGTATTATCAAAATTGTAAATGAAAGTCAGTTTGTTTAATTTATCCCCTGTGGTATTTGCCCCGTTTTCAAAAACGATATAGTACAAGTTTGTTTATAAATCTAGGACCCCTTTTGTCAGAGGTATTTCCGAATTTAAGTGATATTATTATTATTATGGCTGTCTAATGATAATGATAAGGGTTGTGTAAAATTAAACTCATACTCCTATAACTGCCTTACGAAACGAAATCGGTGTATTAGCAAAATTGAAAATTTTTGTTTATGCAAAACGTATTTGTAACACTATGAAAAAACCGGTAATAGTGTTACAAGCTAATTTGATGTTGGTATATTGACAGTAATTTTGCCCAATAATGTTTGTTAAGTCGGTTGAAAATTACATTGTTGGTTATCATGCTTTCATCAGACCAAATTATTTTAAAGGAAAATTTAGATCTTCGTCACATTTTCTAGTATACCATTCGCAAAAATCTGCTCGCCGCTCCTGATCAGCTGGTCTAAGACCCTGATAAACTCGAAATTTATATGGATGAAACTTGTTCTTATTAGAATGAATTCTGCTGTAGAATTAGCTATACCAGTACGATATTTCAGGGTTTTTAATAAGAGCTTGTAAAACGGTATTAGTTTTTTCGTCGTCAGATTGTTTTTGACGGGATAGAACAGGTTTTATAAATGAACAAAATTATTTTAAATTAGAATCCAAACGTCTAAAAATGGATGTATCAGGTTGCCTTCGTTCAACCAAATATATCAACTCAGTAACTACACAATTTCTGTGGGACAAGAAGTAGCATGTCAACATATCGAACTTATCTTCGTTTGTAAAATTTCGTCTTTTCATAGGTACACTTATTGATTAATTATAATTGTAAATTAACTAAGCAAAACCAAAAAAAAAAGAACCCACAGAGTAATGGTAATAATAGTATATTAAGAAACAAGTTTCATAAGACGCCTTTTTAACGCATGAGTTTAGAAAACGACCCGCACAGCGGGGAGTTTTCTAATGGACGAATGCGATAAAGCGTCTTATGAAACGAGTTTCTTATACTATTTTTTCTATTTTGCGTATTTGTTGAAAATTTTGAAAAAATGTTAATTTGAATGTAGGTTGGCAACAGTGGTATTTGTTTGTTTGAGTTCGATACAAATGTAGGATATTAAAACTATTATTTGTTACTAATTCATTTCAAACTACCTTATAAATATGTTCTCAATAGAAGTTGTATACTATATACATTATAATCGGAATAAAATTACACTATACTACAAAAAACTTAATAATTTACACTCGAGTGAAGTTAACAAGGTTAAATGAAGATATATTTTACGCAAAAGATGTAATCGGCTTAATTTGAAAGCATTTTGACGCTTTATCTTGAAACACAATAAAAAAGAGAAATCGTCCATATTCGGTTTTGGTCATCTTAATCATTGCAATACATTAATCTGGAATAATTCAATACAAAGGATATATACACATTTCAAATAAGAATAGGTTATGTTACATTTACATACATCAATAAAGAACTTCATTAGTTTACATACCAACATCAAGAAAAAAAATGTTGGGTTACTAAACTTTAAAGTCAAACACTAAAACACCCGTTTGTGTGTCATAATGTACATATTAAACACGCAAAATAGAAAAAAATATTTAAAATACATACAATTCAAATAACAACAATGATCTGAACGCAATAAAACTAAGTTAAACAGTTTTCAACAAAATGTCAAACAAGGGTTATTTTATCAAGCCTTCTAATATTAACTGATATCATATGAAAAATGAAAATCCCAATTTTTCAGCTTCAAAACCATAATGTGTAATACATAGTTAAATTCGTAATAAAAAATACTATCGAATACAGGGTGTTTCGTTGGTTGCGGCGATATAAAAAAATTAAGTTGATGATGGTTTCTCGGAGACGAAACGTCGAATAAAAAATTTGAAAACGCCATCTAATAGAATTGAAAAAGTGACAATGAAGAAGTACCTTTGGTTTTTAAAAATCTTTTAAAATAAATGAAGGAATTACGAAAAAGAAGAACCAAAAAATCACATTTTGGGTTAAACCTCGGAAACGATAAACAATAATAAACTTTTGCAAACTCCATGTGAACATGCTCTAAATTTTACAACTTTTCTCTAATTTAACCGCCTTCGTACTTCTTGCCGTTTTCAAGATCCCCACGCTGTTCATCCTTATCTTGGACACGTCGTGTGTCGATATATATATATATATATATATATATATATATATATATATATATATATATATATATATATATATAACATAAATACACGATTTCTATACTCAAAAGATAAGTATTCGTAATTATGAGTTTATATCTTGAAGGTTTACATTTTAAATTACGCAATTATTTTTTAAAATATTAAATATTTCTGATGCAGTATGGTATAATTTCACTAAACCATACTACTTTAATCAAAAGCGGCGATTCTGAAAGCCATACAAAAAGTATAAATTTATACTAGTACAGCTATGATCCTGGCTCATATAGGGATTTATATATGTAAGGATGAAACAGGTAGATAGGGAATTATAACAAGTGAGAGGGAGAGAGAGGAGAATGTGTAAACGTATATGTGGCCTAATCGGGGTTTGAAAGTCATCAAAAATATTACATAAGAATGGCTCTAACTCCTAAAGCACTCATTATAATCTATTTTATGCTATACTGTGGAAGTAGAACAAGTGAGCAGAAAAAAAATGCATACACGGTGTAAGTAAAATAGCTACTGCACTTCTAACGCACTCTTGTCACTAGATTTGGAAAAAGTCACCAGAAAAGTAACTAGATTTCAAGGTTGGTAACATTGCCTGCTTCAAGGCCACGTGGTAGGAAAGGTTGGTAACGCTGTCGAGTGTCTTCAAACTCCCCGTTTCAAGGCTGATATTGCCAAGGTTCTTAACGTACACACCCCCCGCAGCAAGGTCAATGGTTTTCAAGGTTAAGGTCGATCACATTGCTTATCATCAAGGTTATCCATGCACGTACGCGCCCTCCGCTTCAAGGTCACACGCTCTATGCATCGAAGTATATTCCTTAAGGTCATTAAAGTAACTATATTCGAAAAGTCACTAGAAAAGTTACTAAATTGGTTTTTCAAGGCCTCTGAAGCAGAATGTCTACATCATAGTTTTCAAGGTCATCACATTCGCTGTGTCCACGGTCACATTACCGATGTCAAGGTTTTCAAAGGGCCCACGCTGCCTGCGCATATTCTTCAAGGTATGGGGACTCACATTTACTATGTCGAAGTCAACGGTTTTAAAGGCCACGATCCCTCCATCAGTCTTTAAGGCCAGGAAATTTTTAAGGTCACCAAGAAATTCTCGGAATTTGTCCGAGTCAAGGTCATGTGTGACAGAAAATTTTCAAGGGCACCAAGTCATGGGTTAATTTGGCGGGAAAATTCAAGGCCACGTGGCAGGAAATGCTCAAGGTCACTGAAGTAGCTAGATTTGAAAAGGGCACTAGAAAAGTTACTAGATTGGTTTTCAAGGTCATTGACGCTCCCCGTGCAGATTGTCCACTTCAAGGTCACGTGGTAGGAAATGGTCTCTCTCATTGCCAAAGTTCTTAACGTACACACACCCCGCTTCAAGGTCAAAGTTTATTCTTAGGATTACAAGGTTACGCATAGGGATCAACCTTCTCGATTGTCAAGGTCACACGTTCGTAGTTCAATTGGGGTTATATAGGAGGATGCTCTGCCACCAAGAAATAAAGGTCGATTCTAAATCAAATTTTGATGAGAAATTTCAAGGCCAATGTTCATTAATATTTTCAAGGGTACGCCTCCATCAATTCTAGGAAGTTCATTGACCTCTGTCTCAAGGCCTGATATGTTCTCAAGGGGTATCATACAGATTGTTGTCTATGCTAAGCATGTTTCAAGGTCATCAAACAATTCTTGGAAGTTTACTTTTCAAGGTCATACCCCCAGTAAAGTTCATTAACCTCAAGTGGTTCCGTTCCCCAAATACAGATAGACGTTTCCCAAAGACAGATAGCCGTTTCCCAAAACAGTTTCCGTTTCCCCCATTTCAAGGTCACACCTCTGAGAAAAGAACAAAGGCGATTCATTGTTCTGGCCGCGTTAGGGTCAAAATTCCTAAAAATAGATTGTTATCCAGCTGCCCCCACCATTTCAGGCTCAATTCTGAGAAATCAATTTTCAAGAACAAAGGCGATCCATTGTTCAAGCCAACGCTTGAATGTCTATGCCTACAATTTTCAAGGTCACACCTCTGAGAAAAGAACAAAGACGATCCATTGTTCTCGCCGAGTTAGGGTCATAATTCCTAAAAATAGATTGTTATCTAGATACCCCACCATTTCAGGCTCAATTCTGAGAAATCAATTTTCAAGAACAAAGGCGATGTTCAAACAATCAACCGACGCTTCAAGGTCAAAGTTGTGTTGCTCAAGGCAATCATACACATTGCCTACGTCTATTCCTCAAAGTCACACAGTAATTCTTGGCTGAGCTAAGGTGTTAATTCTTATAAATCAATTCTCAGGGGTATTAAGTGGACTTTTCAAGGTGGGAAGGACTCTATCTTCCAGGGTCACCCAAGCAATTCTTGGCTGAATCAAGATGTTAATTCTCAAAATCATACAGGTTGTCTACGCTAACATGTGAGTAAAAGTTCCTGTCGTGGCTAAATTGTAATTAAAAGATTGTGCTTACGGTATGTGTATTCATAATACTACTATACTAAACCATCAGAATGAGGTAGTTTTCCCGAGAACCGGATCCCGTTCCCAAAGATAGATAGCCGTTTCCCAAAACAGGGGAGCCGTTTCCCAAAACAGGGATCTGTTACCCAACACAGGTAGCCATTCCCCCCACCATTTCACGGTCACAACTCTGACAAAGACGATCCATTATTCAAGTAATTCTTGGCTGAGTTAAACAGAGAGTAAAGTTGTAGGTGTGGGGGATTCTATTTTCATGTAGAGGTCATGTGTTGGGAAATGTTCACGGTGCAGGTGGCACCAAAGTCACATGGCTTTCAAGCAGGCAGTTCTTAGGTGACTCGAGGTGTTAATTCAGTTATTACAATCCTCAAGGTGATCTGAAGGGTATTCCTAGAAATCAATTCCTAATCAATAACAATCAGTGACTTTTGCATAAGTCTTAGAAGTTATTGCAAATCCTAGAAATCTATTCTCAAGGTCAAAGGTGTTATTTTCAGGTACCCCCACCATTTCAAGCTCAATCCTGAGAAATCAATTTTCAAGGTCAGGGGTATTGCAGTTGAGACATATTGTCGTTTATGCTAAAAGGTAGGTTAAATGGTTCTTGTATTGCCCAAATAGAATTAATCAAGGTTACAATTTATTGGTATCTTATTACAATCAGTTCGCGGACAGATGTTTATGCTAATAAGTGTAGGTCAAGGTTAAACGATTTTTTTATTGGCTTTGTGTGTAACTATGTTTTGACATTCCCCTCACGTATTTTGACGTTTGCTTGATGGTTTTTTGACGCTTCCCTAACATTTTTTGACGTTTCCTTGGCGTTTTTGACGTTTATTTGAGGTTTTTTGACCTTTTTAACGTTTCCTTGAAGGTTTTTGACGTTTGTCTGACGCTTCCTAATGTTTTTGACGTTTCTTTGGCGTTGTGTGTGCGTACGCGCGAGAATTTGTCAAGGTCAAGGTCACATCCCATTCAAGGCGAGCGAGACATGTTAAATCTCATATGTTCTTTACGTCTTGTATCAAAGCTACGTTTTGTGGTTCTGATGTATACTTTTTCACATGAACAAGATAACTTATACACTACGGAACATGATAAAGGGTTTGACACATCTTTAGGTGACGAATTTGTGACCCCGAATTTTTGAAGGATGAATATAAATATTTAACAAAATCCTTACAAGATAATGGATATTCACTTACAGATATTAATAATGTTATTACACCTTCTAGGCGTAACCTTAAAGAAAAACCAGTTCTTAATGTTGGTACTGCTTTTCTTCCTTTTATAGCTAATGTTGCAAATAGAATTGAAAAAATCCTAATTAAATATGGCATTAGGACTATTTTTAAACCTACAAGAAAAATTAAAGAACATTTAAGATCACCTAAAGATATGTCAAACCCTTTATCATCTTCCGGAGTGTATAAGTTATCTTGTTCATGTGGAAAAGAACCACAAAATGTAGTTTTGATACAAGGCGTAAAGAACATATGAGATTTTGCAGATTAGGTCAACCAGAGAGGTGAATAATCTAAATCATGACATTCAATTTGACAATATGGAAATATTGTCAAGACAAACTCATTATTATGTTCGTTTACAACGTGAAGCTATTGAAATATGTAAACACCCTAATAATTTTAATAGACAAGAAGAAAATCTCCATTTAACTAGGTTTTGGTATCTTATAATTAAAAAAAAATCAATGATACGTCTTAATTTTGATTTTAATTTTAACATTTGGTATGTCTAGGTTTTTTGCTGTTTTTCCTAGACCTTGAAGCAAATGCTTTACCAATTATATATTAAATTACCACAGCACTACAATTTAACATACGTAGTTGAAATTAAGAATAAAATTAAAAAATTCCAAAAAACTTTCCGCATTATGCTTTTCATTGTTAATAACACTTGCACTTATTGATAAAGATATCTCTTTGTTAGATTTAATTGGATTATTTTATTTGATGTGATGTTTAAATTTGTGAATGCTTTTATCATTTTCAGATTGAAGTTTTTCACAACTTTACACTTACATCATAACTTGATTAAATTTTGTTAAATGTGTTTTTTGACTGACAAATTTCATTGTTAGCTTTCGCTGTAGAGAGTGTGCTGATTTGTCATCTTTAAGGCAGTTTAACAATATTTAATTTTTAATGACCTAGTTATTCTTTACTGAAGTTTAATTTTACAGTTGGCTTTATACGTTTCTCAAACTGTTATATTAATAGCAGGCTGATGTTTATGTTTTAATTTTTCAACTTTGACAAAATTGTTTAAAACATCTTTAACAATTTTTAACAAATACTACTACCGATAAAGATAACTGTAAGTGTTATCGAAACGTTTAGATTGTGTAATTTAAAATACACCATTATAGAAACCCAAAAAAGATAAGTATTTTATTATGTGTGATAATGGTGAAAGTTTACATTTTCATAGTTTTTCGGTAGTATTCTATCCGCGTGCAGTCAACCCATCAAGGTTAAATCGTTCCTTATTGGCTCTGCATATCTATGTTTGGGCGTGGGAACTTTTTGATAAACGTCTAGTCATTAGTACCGTATTAGGATTTTATCCGATATCAACCTTCTTCCTCCAGATGGGAAGGTGATACATAATATGTACTTTAAGCTATCGAAATACTGAACTAGGAAATATGGTTTGATAGGAATTAGTTCTAGGAAATCTTATGTAAGGATGTTCAGGGAACCAATGCATGGTCTCGTTAAAACAAATAATGTAATCTCCCATAAGGAAATAGAACCCCTTTCCCAAGCTGACGTACGTTGGAACCCGCTTTAAAGAGGCGAAATTGGACAATATACAACATATAAAAGAAGAGTATACAGATTTATTGGAAAAGAACAAACAGTGACAGAGTTTAATAAATTGGCAAATGGCATTTATGCTAACTCTCTCAAAATTCTGTTATTATTGAAGCATTATAATGAAAAAATACAATGACTTTGATTTTTATAAAAGAGATTTAAACGGATTTTTTGCAAAGCATGGCCTTTTTGAAAAAATGCATAATTATCGAGATTTAGCCCAAAACCTAAAAAAATTGACTAAACGTAGACGTTTCACACCTCAGATTCATGTTCAGCGACCCGAAAAACATAAATTAGGACTGTACCTAAAATTTCGACCCTTTTTATCCCTAAATTGACTAGCCTTGGACTTAAAAGAGCAAACAATGACAGCTATATAAATTGCACTACAGTAATGGAGTAAACAATGTAAATTTAATGTACTATGCCCAATGTTTCTGTCAATTAAATAAATAAAATTTTTATATAAAATATTGTAAATGATCCCTAAATTAATAAAAAAATCGATTTAGTTATAGATTTATTGGTTTTAATGTATGCAGATCTCTAGACAAAGAGACGTGATTGTTTTTATATCAATAAATCGCATTTATGCATATGTTAACTAAATTTTCTTTTATTAGCGTTATAGTGGTTTTTCAATGTTTAAAGTAACATAAACGGTTTGCTTTCTTTATGTCCATTTTAAATCTATACATTGTATATGATAACTAGCACGTTGTCAAAATGCGAATGGAGAATGTCAATATAATTGTCTGAGGGAACATAATTAGATATTAAACAGATTAGCTAAACAAAGAAAACCTCTTATAAAGCTTACTAATAATGAAAAGCCATTTATTGATACAAAAACAAGCAAATTTCTTTGTCTAGCGTCCTGCATACATTAAAACCAATAAATCTATAACTAAATCGATTTTTTTTATTAATTTAGGAGTCATTAAAACCTTTTATATAAATGTTATTTAAGCAACATTACAATTTTTATGTCTATTTTAATTCTATACATTGTTAACTCTCTTTTCTAACCAGTAATTAGACATGTGCAACGAGTCCATATTTTCGAATTGCAATATATAACACAATTTTATTTCTATAGCTAATCTGCTTAATTTCTGTTCCCTCAGATAACTATATTGACCGTCTCCATTCGCATTTTAACAACGTGCTAGCTATATACAATGTATAGATTTCTAAGAATTCCGGCAAAAGTTGACTCAATTTAGACCCCACTTAACATTTGTAGCATATAAACAACAACCTTCCCATTAGTTGATTTTTAAAAATATGATATCCTTCGAGCCAATAAACTTTAAACCCCCTCAGATCAATAAACTTTACCCCTGCACGACTACTGCTTCTGGGTTAGCTGTGTTGAGAAACGACTATCTGTATTTGGGAAACTGTTATCTGTCTTAGAGAAACCACCTCCTGCTGGTGGTTAGGATACTAAGATACTGTACGCATAATATTTAGCCAATATAGGAACCTCGATATACGTTTAGCATAGACAACCCTCTTGTTTCCACGAACTGATTCTATTGTTAGAATTAAGCAACAGGAACGCTTATTTACTATTCCCAAAACAATCTTCATGTTTCCACAAACTGCTTTTATCTTTACATTTCTAAAGATACCCCATACGCACGACGTGGCTGGAAAACACATCGCAAACCTCGAAATAACGTCAATAAACGCCGAAAAAACATTAAAAAAAACCTTGCAAACACTAAAACATAGATACATGGATATAGAGATACACACAGAACTAATAAAAGCACAGTTTAACCTTAGGAATTATAAGAATACCCTTGCAGGTAAGCTTGATTTCCAATAATTGCCATAACTTCTAAGAATCGACGAATTTTGACCTTGAAGCGGGGAGCGCGTACGTACACGACGGATTAACCAACCTTCAATTCGTATACTGTGGGCCAGGATCGGTCCTATATCCTAAACTTAATCACCCACATGTAGAATCCAGCGTCCAATCAGAAGACCGAAAACGTCAGGAAGCATCTATCTGTATTTGGGAAACGGATCCACTTCTTAGGGGAAACGGGCCAGCTCCTGGTTAGGACACTAGTATTATGAATCCACATACTCTTTTATTATTATAAACAATTTAACCTACCTTTTAGCATGGACAACATCATTCTTCAACGACAACAACCTGTTTCCATGAACCGCTTAGAATTGGTCCTGAATGTTGATTTAATAACTAATTTAACACCATGACTCGACTAAATTGCTTGGTAATCTTGAAGAATTTCGATCGGATAAGATCGGGATAGCCTGTAGGTGAACACACATGGTTTTGACAATCAAATTGCTTGGAGACCTTGAAATTTTACAACCACACAACCATTTAACCTTGACCTACTTATTAGCATAAACAACATGTCCTTCTTCATATGCCTGCGAGTGGAATTGCAAAATGCCGACCACGAAATTTCCATTTCTCGCTTGCCTTGAATGGGGTGTGACCTTGACCTTGACAAATTCTCGCACGCGCACACACACAACGCCAAAGAAACGGCAAAAAACATTAGGAAAGGTCAGGCAAACGTCAAAAAAACGTCAAGGAAACTTTAAAAGGTCAAAAAACCTCAAATAAACGTCAACAACGCCAAGGAAACGTCAAAAACACCTTTGACCTTGAGAATAGATTTCTGGGAATGGTAATAACTGTTAAGACTTATAAAAGGTCACTGGTTATTGATTAGGAATTGATTTCTAGGAATACTCTTCAGATCACTGAATTAACAACTCGAGTCAGCTAAGAATTGCCTGCTTGAAAGTCATGTGACTTTGCCTCCCCCTGCACCTTGAACATTTCCCAACACATGGCCTCTACCTGAAAATAGAATCCCCCACACCTACTACTTTACAGTCTATTTAACACCTCTGACCTTGAGAATTCCAAGAATTAGCACCTCGACTTGACCCGGAATAGCTTGGTGACCTTGAAGATTATACTTTACACGGTGTACGAGAGGATCTTGAAAACCATGTACTTGGACCCAGGCAATTAGATGACCTTGAAAAACCATATACTTTGATATAGGTAATGTGTACAATGACCTTATAATGCTCCCCTACTTTGAGGTGCTATATTTATATTGCGCCCTTCTGGTTTGGTAACCCAACGCGGTTTTACTTTGCCTCGGCTTTGCTCAATCGGGTTTATTTTATAAACGGGGTGTGGTTCGTAGTAAGTACTGGATGGGCTTAACACTGTAACCTTAAATAAAAACCGTAAAGCATTTTTTAAAATGTATTTTAAAGAAATATCAACAATAAATAAAATAAAAAAGTAATTAACAAAAAATGTATGGGGGAACTTCTTTGTCCGGGTCCTGGCGGCCGGTTCTCCTGGTTGGTGGCCCGTCACTGTGCGAATTCGCTTCTGTGAACAAAGATAGTCTTTTTAATCTATTCCTTACCTAAGAGGTAAAATTTAGGTTACGGTCCTGCATGTACAGTAGCGAGAGCGTTATCCTTGATACCGTTGTTGGTCGGGGCGCCAGCGCAATGAACTCGCGTCGGTGTGGGGATTGAGAAAATCGATATCGTGCTTAGACTTTAGTAACTCTGGAGCGCTGAAGCAAGGATGTCCTACTCCCGGGAAATAATACACGCGAAATGCGCGTCTGCAAACGCGAGATCTCGGGACGGTCTTTCTCTAATTATGACCGGTTTAATGTAGGCAATTAGATTATTTATCTAACTAAATTAATTACCGATCTCTATACTAAGTTTAATTATTTATAATTAATCAAGGGAACAAAATACTTAATATTAAAACTACTCTAATAGGTTTACGTAAAGATAGAATAATCTACTTACTCTCTAATTTATTTACAAACGTTCTCGCACCAGGTATTTACGATGGTTAGGTGGACTACAAATTTATTATACTATAGGTTATGGAAGTACTCTTCTGCGATTCAAAGACACCGTGTACGGTTATTGTGTTTTGTCTGTAGGTAGTGTATGAGTTTCGAGCGCGATTTCAGTAATGCGCAGAAGACGTAGGCGACGGCCTGTCTTTACTGGATATACTAAGAGAAAGGTCGTAGGTCTTTACAGCCCTGTAACAACCCTTCACCCTCAAGTCTTTGCGAGATACGTCGGGGGCTACCCCTGCGTGACTCTAGGTGTACTTTGTAGTGGCGAGTGACGACGGGATCTACCCTTCGTGCTACTCTAGGTGCTAGTGTACTTTGTATCTGCGAGTTACGTCGGGATCTACCCTGCGTGACTCTAGGTGTATGTGGTATAACTCCTGGAGGCTCAGCCCGGAATTATTTACGGTCTGTAGTGTTTGAGTGTAAATTGTTAGATTGTATAACTTTACAACTTACGTGTCTATCAATAGCAGTACAGAATTGAACTTTAGGTTGCCCGGTGCGTCGTGGTGTGCGTTATCGCGGAAAATTATTTTGCTTTGCTGGACAGGTAATGTGTTTTACGATATACGAGATCGCCTTTGCGGGGGCGGTAGGCTCGGTGACGCAGGTTGTAATGATACCGTTGTACTTCAAAGGTCTTTGCTAATGAATCTCTAGCAAGTTCTTGTATTGCTGGATTGCGGGGATAGTATCGCTGTTTGATCGGTTTAGCATCGGGCACGAGCGTGATCTTATGTATAACATCTTTGGCTCTTCCTGTTACCTTGGTGAATTTCCTCATCTCGGTTTCCAAGAATTCGTTTAACTCGGGCAGCTGGTCTTCGTCTGGTCCATGTATTCCACTCAAGCCTCCTTGTACGGAACTTTGCAAGGGGATACGTATTCCGGCGATTTCTAGTTGTTTCTGGTGTATGTGTAGAGTGGCCTGAAGATGTTCCAGCGCGTCTAATCCAATCACAATGTCGGTGGACAGTTGGGGTATGTAATAGCCCGGTAACTGGAGAGGTTTCGTGCCTATCTTGGCGGGGAAAATGTATAAGCCGCGGGTTTCAGTCATGGAACTGTCGGCAAGACGTACAGTTGCAGCTTTTAGCGTGCTCGGGTATATACGGTTGTTAATTAGTAAATTCTTTACTTTCTCGCCTATATATGTTCGGGAGGCTCCGGTATCAATTAAAGCATTGATGGTTTTGTTAAAGACCATAATCTCTAGGAAGAGTCTATCATCATAGGAACGATCTAATCTTTTATCTGGTTTCCTTCGTGTAAACTGCGCTACGGTTTGTAGCCAAGTGTTCCACTCGCTGGCGGTTGTTTTGTTTCCAGGTGTAAAAGCCGGGGTAGTAAAAAGTTCCTGGTGTCCTTTTACCGGCGTCTGGAGTTTTCCGACCGCGGACAGGGGCAGTCGCGGGATAATACACCTTCTTTGCTGCATCTCGAGCAAAAAGCTTTAAACGGTTCTCTACACCTCTCTTTGAAGTGTCCGGTTTTCCCACATCTCCAGCAGACGGTGGAGCGGTCATACGGGGTGGTGATATGTGTTGGGACGGTTTTAGTGGTGTGGATTTCACGGGGACGGTGTGCTGGTGTGTCAGGAGCTGGTGTTAGACCACTAAAGTGTACCTTCTGGCGGTTTGGACTGGGAGACGGCGAGTGTGTCGTTGGAGGTAGCATTTCGAATTGGGTGGCCAACTCGAGATCTTACATACAGGATAGTCCGCACATAATTTATTCTAAAACACATACGTACAGGACGCTGGTTCTTTACAACCTTAACATCGAAAACCATGTACTTGGACGTGAACAATCTGGACCTTGAGGAATATACGTAGGCAATGTGTATGATGGCCTTGAGCAAAACAACTTTGACCTTGAAGCGTCGATTGAATTGCTTGGACATCGCCTTTGTTCCTGAAAATTGATTTCGCAGAATTGAGCCTGAAATGGTTGGGTATCTAGATAATAATCTATTTTTAGCAATTATGACCTTGGAAATTGTAAGCATAGACCTTAAAGCATCGGCTTGAACAATGGATCGCCTTTGTTCTTGAAAATTGATTTCTCAGAATTGAGCCTGAAATGGTGGGTGTAGGTGGATAACACTCTATTTTTAGAAATGTTGACCCTAACTTGGCCAGAACTCAGAGGTGTGACCTTGAAATGTGGGAAACGGCTACCTGTGTTGTGAAACAGATCCCCTGTTTTGGGAAACTGCTATCTGTCTTTGGGAAACGTCTATCTGTATTTGGGGAACGAAACCACTTGAGGTCAATGAACTTTACTGGGGGTGTGACCTTGAAAAGTAAACTTCCAAGAATTGCTTGATGATCTTGAAACATGCTTAGCATAGACAACAATCCGTATGATACTCTTTGAGAACACCTCAGGGCTTGAGACAGAGGTCAATGAATTTCCTAGAATTGATGGAAGCGTGACCTTGAAAAGATTAATTAGCGTTGCCCTTGAAATTTCTCACCAAAATTTGATTTAGAATCGACCTTCATTGCTTGGTGGCAGAGCATCCTCATATATGCCCCCAATTGAACCATGAACGAGTGACCTCGACAGTCGAGAAGGTTGATCCCTATACGTAACCTTGAATGCCTAAAAATAAACTTTGACCTTGAAGCGGGGTGTGTGTACGTTAAGAACCTTGGCAATGAGAGCGACCATTTCCTACCACGTGACCTTGAAGTGGACAATCTGTACGGGGAGCGCCAATGACCTTGGAAACTAATCTAGTAACTTTTCTAGTGCCTTTTTCAAATCTAGTTACTTCAATGACCTTGAGGAATATACTTCGATGCATGGAGTGTGTATGATGACCTTGACCTTGAAAACCATATACTTGGACGCTTCGACCTTGAGGAATATACTTCGATGCAGGCAATGTGTACGATGACCTTGAAAACCATTGACCTTGATGTGCACAATCTGTACGGGAAGGTATATTATTATCAAAAGTGAGTTAGGATCGGTATAGTATATCTACTGGTGTGTCATTTAGAAAAGTACAAGTTTAGTGTCTCCTGCATTTACGTAACACCCTGTATACATATAGTTAATTTTAAAGTATACACGCTACCACTGTTTACAACTTTTGTCTGCAACACTTTTTCTAAGTTTAATAATAAAACCTTAAAAAACCGAGGTCGCATTAAATGGACACAGTGTGTAAAGTCGAAGGTTGCACAGGAAACTTCATATTTTTTTATTACTAGGGCTAGGACCACATACATCTATTTGATTAATGAAAGTTTAGTTTAGTGGGAATACCTGAGGGCTGAGATTTATGTAGTCGTGTTCGTATTTGGTTGTATAAAGACTGGTTTTACATCGCTTATAAATTTGTGCTCTAATTTAGTGATTAATAAGAGTTTTTTAAGCTTAAGGGGACCGGGATGACTCTATCTTCGCAATGTTAAATTGCCCATATTTAGGAATATTTATTTCATGATTATATAAGCTTAAATGTTTTTTGTTCTAAAGATTAGATATTTGTGATTAATTAGAGCAGCAGAATTTTCAAAACATAATTTTTTATCTAAATGAATTTGCATAATTTTTAAATAAAAAGTAATTTTGAAAAATTTTCTGTTTAAAAGATGCAGATCAGTATTAGAAACTAAACAAAAAAAAATGTAAATATCTTTAATAGTTTTAGAGAAAAGTGTTCCTTTATCTTAAAAAACAATGTTTTTGGGAAAACGCGATTAAACATAAAACCAAATTCAAAAGTGGTTTTCCAAACCTTAATACATAACTGCTCCATATGAGGGTTGGTCTGGGTCTTCTTCCCCTTTATAGGCATCCTCAACTTCCTCTTGGCCATGCTTTGTTGCCTACATTTTTTTTTAATTTCTTCTATGGCCTTTCTGCTTCTGCGATTCTCCTTGTGTCAATTGTCTTCATTGTTCTGATACAGTTTGATCCAGGATTCATACCAAGCTGTTTCAAAACTCTGCATTTTGTAATGTTACCATTGTTAAATGTTGCTAGGGTTTTATACACACTCATTTCTAAGGTATTTCTCATAACAGTCATAACAAAATTTGATTTTGGAATCGTCATGGGTCAGGAAGTAGGTTAAAACTACATGACTTCACAAAAACGCTTTGTTTGATTTAGTTAATTGCTTTGATTGATTGTGTTTGATCTGCCTGTTTGATTTTTCCATTTCCAATAACGCCAGCCCCTATTACAAAAACATTCATAAGTTTTACACTAACAAATTCACATTTTGTGCTCCGGGGCCATGAGAAGAGGGCGAAGGCCCGAGAGCAAGTTGTGAAGCCCTATAACTGTCTTATAAGTTAGCGTTAGGCCCCCTTATTAGAATAGTCGTAGGTTGAAATCCTACTGGCGACAAACTTTATTTATGTAGTCTTACAAGTTAGCATTAGAACCCCTTATTAAAACACAAATTCAAATTTATCGCCACTGGGCTAGGACAAGGGGGGAAGTCCGGTTGTTTGATCTGATCGAAGTTGATCGGTGGATTGAGGCCCAGATGCATACGTCTTACCTTAAAAGTTAGTGTTAGACCCCTTATTTCAAATTTCCCACCATAACCATTACAGGGACCTGTATGTACTTCTAAAATACCGCTAGGTGGCGCCAGCTATATTACAGAAAACATTCATTAGTCTATACACAAGTAGATGGTGCTATTAACAAATTCAAAATTTGCGCTCGTGGGGCACAAGGGGCGAAAGCCCGAGAGCAAGTTGCGAAACCCTATACGTGTCTTACAAGTTAGCATTAGGACCTCTTATTGGAATACAAACTCAAATTTCCAACCAAGGGGCCACGGCAAGGGGGGCGAAGCCTCGAGAGCAAGTTGCAAAACCCCACACTTGTCTTACAAGATATCATTAGGGCCCCTTATTAGAATATAAATTCAAATTTACGGCCAAGGGCTCTAGGACAAGGAGCGAAGCCCTACACCTGTCTTACAAGTTAGCATTAGAACCCTTGTTAGAACACGATTTCAAATTTCCCGCCAAGGGGGCTAACCTCCGAGAGCAAGTTGCGAAGTCTTATACCTGTCTTATAAGTTAGCATTAGGCCTCCCTTATTAGAACACAAGGCTAAGACCCGGAAGCAAGTTGCGAAGCCCTATGTTTGTCTTATAAGTTAGCATTTGTCCCCCTTATTAGAATACAAGTTCAAATTTCTCGCAATAAGCAATCAGAATGAACACTTAAATACAAATTCAAATGTCCCGCCAAGGAATCAGGGGGCTAAGACCCGAAAGCAAGTTGCGAAGCCCATGTCTGTCTTATAAGTTAATATTAGGCCCCCTTAGAATAAAAGTTCAAATTTCTCGCAATAAGCAATCAGAATGTAAAGACTTCAATACAAATTGAAATTTTCCGCCAAGGGGGCGAAGCTCCGAAAGCAAGTTGTAAAGCCCTATACCTGTCTTATAAATTATCGTTAGGCCCCCCCTTATTAGAATACAAATTCCCCCCTCATAGATGAGAGTAAGTCGTTAAGCCCTACACCTGTCTTACAAGTTAGCATTAGGCCCTTATTAGAATACAAATTCATATTTCCCGCCATAACCTGCAGAGACTTAAAGACAAATTCAAATTTTCCGCCAATGGAGCCTCGGTAAGGGGGCAAAGCCCCGAGAGCAAGTGCCTATGTACCTGTAGTTTGTTCTAGTGTACTATAGAATCGTTCTTGGTTTGTCCTGTGTTTATCAGTGCCAATTGTAGATTATTCTCAATTTTGACTTATAATTGTGGTGTGAGAAATCAACTGGCCACTTTTTCATAGTCACTTTCAGATTAACTAATAGCTGGTACTATTGTTTGGTTTTGTTGGAAAAGTAATTTAATAAAATTAACGTTAAGGGTTTGTTTCTTAGTTGCCCGTTGTTGACTAGATGGAACGTCCGGTCTCGAACCTTTTAGTTTTCCAACACATTTTCGCTTCCTGTAAACTTTCCCTGCGAGATCGCGGTCCATAGTTTCCTCCGGATCTTCTGTTGCTCGTATATCCCCACTTAGTTCACTGGTTTTGAGTTCTCTCTTTCTTGGTTAGCTCCATTACCACTATTTTCTCGTGGATTAAATCTATCCTAATTTTTTGATCTATTAAGTTTTCCATTTCTTTCTTCCAGTCTTCAACGCTTCTTTTCTTTGTGTTGATATGCGACGCGATTAATATCTATTCGATTTCGTAGAGAAAATGCTTGCTCATGGCTTCCACAAAAAATTTGTTGTGGAATTTCGGTCTCAAATGTTGCGTGTGATCTACTGAAAACCAAACGTGATGTGTGTGTGACCCTTGGTTGCTATTATAAATTCTGGGTTTATATATGTAGACTGACTCTTCCTTGTTCTTCGGGTTAATATACATTAAAAAAATCCGTTTTGAAATCTTTAGAACTTCTCTACTCTTCAAACTGTTTCGGCCCAAACTCTAATATCGCCTTCAGACAGCCGATTGCTGCACCTAATTCTCTTTGTTTATTTGTAATTTGTCAAAATATGTTTACAACTCACGTAGAAATCGTACTGGACCTGTCGCTTTCTGCACTAAGCGAGCAACTGGCTGTATCCACATACTTTATTGTGCCACATTTTCTGAAAATCTTCCTTCCGGTCATAGAACATTATTTGCTCTATGTTCCGGTTGATTTTCTAGGTTTATTATCTTCTCCGACATGTCTTTTAGATAGAGTTTTTGCAACACTTATAACATATGTTTTATTTGTGTTAATATGCGAGGCGATTAATATCGATTCGATTTTGTAGAGTAAATGCTTGCTCATGGCTTCCACAAAAAATTTGTTCTGAGATTTCGATCTCAAATGTTGCGCGCGATCAAACATGATGTGTGTTTGACCCTAGGTGCTATTCTAAATTCTGGGTTCATATACGGAGACTCTGATTTTTTATCGTTATTTAGACCAATATACAATCAAATAATCCGTTTTGAAATCTTCAAAATTTAGCCACTCTTCAAACTGCGTTTCGGCCCAAACTCTAACGTCGCTTTCGAGACAGCCAATTCCTTCACGTAATTCACTTGATACGTTTATTTGTAATTTGTCAAAATATAGGTATTTCCATTTATGTTTGTTCTTTTAGAAGGATACCTTCATTTCACTCTCTAACGAGTTTACTTTTTCTTCAACAGGTTCAGTTCTCTTCCCGATTTCTGTCGTAATATGTCTCCATATTATTCTTTTGCAATTTAAGACAGTTATGAAAAAGAACTGTTTCTTGTTTAAATTGCTCGATTTTGTGATCGTTTGCCTCATTTTTGTTTTTATTACTGCAATTCTTTCTTTTGTGCATCCAATCTTGCATTGATTCTTGCCATTGTTAAGACCTGCGCATCGAGTTTTTCCCTCATTTTGTCCATCATTTATTTCTTTTGGGAATCTAATTTTTCTATCATTTTTCAATTTATCCCCATTTCCTGTTTTTGTAAATAAAATTTCTCCATCATTCTTGTAATTCCCAACAGTTCTAGAGACACCGTTGCTTGTGACTCTTCTATTATATCTTCACTTTCTTGTGTTAAATTCGGCATTTTTCTACTTGGCTTTAATTGTTAACCTGAACTTAAAAGCATTGACAGCGATACAAAACTTTACCGTTTGCAATCGGTTTTATATAAAACATTTAGTCGTAAGGAAAACTGCATTTAAAAATGATAGGTAACTACTTTGTATAATAATGTATTCAAAACAAAAATACAAGCGTGTTCATTCCTTTTATAAATTCAATATTAAGATAAGCAACAAGCAAATAAATTTGTTTAACACTCAAAACTTAATTCGCTGTAAATTTAAAAGCTTTCATAAATAATCATTCCTCTTTATTTTATATCACCGTAATAGTTTACTGTAAATAATAACATACAAAAATTACCTTTATTTTAAAACATCCCTTTAGTTAAGAAAATTTCATTAATTCGTTTCCTAATTAAGCGTTTATTAAACATCGGAATGTGATCGTGGATTTCACCTGTTAAAAGGGACAATTCTAGATCACAAGCTTCAGCAGAAAGAAGATGGACGCCTACTTGGACGTACAAGGGTTTAGAAGTGTTGATAACCAATTCATACCAAAAGAAATTGCCGTGGTTACAAATCATGCAGCCTTATTGTTGATACCACCTCGAAATGATTTTATAACAAGGCCCTTGTCAAGTCAGATAAGGTATTTACAGATGAAGAGGAAATATCATGGACTGAAATGGCGGCCGGGTTATGTACACTACAACGACTTCCTAGAGGAGCAAAATTCCCCTTAAGGGCAGTGAAAAACAGCAGTTCTTAAGATTCCTTAACAAGCCAATACTAAACTTGGACGAGATTGGTTGTCCGTCGATTAAAAAATCAAAAAAGGAAGCAGAGGCGCATAGTTGTTTAAACCATAACATCGAGGAGTCTATGTGCGCTCTGGAAAACGCATTTCTGTTGCGAAACTGGAAGCGTACCGACTTGTATGTGCTTCTAATCAGCTACCGAGGCACGCACCTAGACCTTGTGCAATTATTGTGAACACGGATCATGCAAACAAACCAAGTCAGCATTGGACTGCTATCCACATTGACGAGAATTGTAACAGGGAATATTTTGATTCCTTTGGACGGCCCCCGCTAAGTTACCATTTACGCTTCCTTGAGAAGAATTCTATATGGTTCTGCTACAACAAAACGATGCTGCAAGATTACCATTTGGTTGTGTGTGGACTTTATACGATAATGTTTTTGTATTTTAGACTAATAAATAATTTACCAATGCTTGATTTTGTAAATAAGCTTTTCACTACATGTTTAGTTATAAATGATGAGGTAATCAAATTACTGTATATTGCTTGTTTTCAACCATTCTACTCTGATAAAAAAGCGTTTTTAATAGTTTAGTTGTATTAATGAAGAGTTTCGTAACAAGAGAGAGGCGTGCATGATCAACTTCTATTGCAGAAAATGTTCATTAGTCTATACACCACTAGATGGCACCACAAACAAACCCTAATTAGTCCTAGAAATATACCGCTAGGTGACACTACCTTTATCACATAAAAATATTCATTAGTCCATACACCACTGGATGGCTCTACAAATAAATTCAAGTTTCGCAACAAGGGGCCACGACAAGAGGGCGCAGATCTAATACAGGTTCTTATAGCTGTCTTTTGAGATAGCATTAGGGCCCCCTTATTATAATACTATTTCCAGACAAGGGGACTACGACAAGAGGGTCTTACACGTTAGCATTAGGCCCCTTATTAGAAAATTTCGAATTTCCCGCCGTAACCAATCAGAATGCAGAGCCCTAAGCCTCCAAACAGAGTTCAAAGGCTGGGTGGGAACCAATTAGAAGCCAGAGCGGCGGACGACCAATCACAACACTGTATGCGCACGCATTCGCAGAGGCGCATAGTTGTTTAAACCATAACATCGAGGAGTCTATGTGCGCTCTGGAAAACGCATTTCTGTTGCGAAACTGGAAGCGTACCGACTTGTATGTGCTTCTAATCAGCTACCGAGGCACGCACCTAGACCTTGTGCAATTATTGTGAACACGGATCATGCAAACAAACCAAGTCAGCATTGGACTGCTATCCACATTGACGAGAATTGTAACAGGGAATATTTTGATTCCTTTGGACGGCCCCCGCTAAGTTACCATTTACGCTTCCTTGAGAAGAATTCTATATGGTTCTGCTACAACAAAACGATGCTGCAAGATTACCATTTGGTTGTGTGTGGACTTTATACGATAATGTTTTTGTATTTTAGACTAATAAATAATTTACCAATGCTTGATTTTGTAAATAAGCTTTTCACTACATGTTTAGTTATAAATGATGAGGTAATCAAATTACTGTATATTGCTTGTTTTCAACCATTCTACTCTGATAAAAAAGCGTTTTTAATAGTTTAGTTGTATTAATGAAGAGTTTCGTAACAAGAGAGAGGCGTGCATGATCAACTTCTATTGCAGAAAATGTTCATTAGTCTGTACACCACTAGATGGCACCACAAACAAACCCTAACGCCGTAACCAATCAGAATGCAGAGCCCTAAGCCTCCAAACAGAGTTCAAAGGCTGGGTGGGAACCAATTAGAAGCCAGAGCGGCGGACGACCAATCACAACACTGTATGCGCACGCATTCGCCTACCTTCCAGGGGCTGAATTGCCAAAAAGGCTCTTAATACAACCAAAGGGACCCTAATTAGGGCGAAAATGCCATCAAAGGACTGAAAATGACCCCAAAAATGGGGCGGGAAATGGACAGGTGAAAGTGGGCTTGGCTTATGACGTCACAAAAAAACAAAATGGCGACTAAGGTGTCCCAAGGCGCGGGGCTTGTGACATAAAAAACAAAATGGCGGGCATGGTGTCCCTCTTCTACTTACATGAAATATGGCAGAAGCGAGTATAAATTCCAAGTTAATGGCCACAAACTTGAAAAAATAAACAAATTTAAATACTTAGGCGTAACAATAGAAAGGAATAAGAAATAAGGAGAGGACGAAGAAATCAGTGAGAAGGTACGGGGGACGAAGAGCTTTTTATGCAAATAAAAAGCTGCTGAAAAGTGGAAGACTGAGCAAAAAAACAAAAATCAAAATATACAAAACGTTAATAAGACCAATGATGATGTATGCAGCAGAAACCATGTGCTTTACAATGAAAGATGCAGAGAATGAGAAGGTGTGAAAGAATAATAACAATAATGGGACCGATACAAGTAGAAGAAGGACAATATAGGATGAGAATGAACCATGAGACAGGTAGACCAAAATTAAAGTGGAGGGCCTACGACAGATGGGAATAGTAAAGTGGGAGTAGGCAAAAAATAGGAAGAAATGGAAGTGGATAAGGCAAAGACACACCCAAAACTATAAAATATAAGTGTATTAAAAGATAAAAATTAATAACAATAATTTTAACATCATGTGTAGTGATTAGTGAACAAAGGGGAGAATCCACCAAAAAAAGTTGGATTCATAAAGCTATATTGGCGGCAATATTCCTACGGGAATCCAACGCCAATGATGATGACCATTTGTGAGAATAGTTAGGACAAGCAGTTGCACTTTAGAAAGCGTAAAAAGGACAGAGGCTTTTACGATAACACTTTTGTAGAGGTTTCACTTGTAAGGTGGAATGAAAATTCTGTAGTAACAGTGTGCAGTGGTACATTGAATGTACAGCCCTTGATTACAACAAAACGCTACAGTAGAAAGGAAAAAAAGGAAATTAGAATTTCACAATTGAATGTTATCTCTGAATACAATAAATATATGGGTGAAGTGGACCTTCACGATAATATCACTGCCAATTACAGGTCTAAAGTTTTAGTTAGGAGGCAAAAAACGGTGGTGGCTGATATTTTGTAACTCGGTCGATAGCACAGTAGTAAATGCTTAGAAGCTATACAATATTGTCAATGAAATTAAAATGTCACAAATTGATTTTAAATCTTATATAGCTTCACGTCTGTTGAAAAGTGAATCCAAAACCACAAAACATCAACAACCAGCCAATATTGAGAAAGTGCATTGTGATACAGTCGGCCATATAGTAGTGAAACAAGCAGAGAAGGCTCAACGAAGGTGTAAAATATGTAGAAGTTCATATGTATAACAAGTACAACGTCCATCTTCATATTCCATGTTTTAAATTATACAATCAACAATAACTAATTTTCTATATGTATTTTAACGATGATTCGTTTTTGCACCATAGTGAAAGGTGTTATTTTCAAACTTCTTTTTTAATACTGTTTATTTTGTAACGAAAATCTTTTACGTTTGGTTTAAAATATATTATATATGCAATAAATTAGAAGTATGGAAAATTAAAATTAAAAAAAAATGTCATTATTCATATTTTACCAGTGGAGCATTTACCATCATCCTCTTGGTATATTTATTTTTTCTAAAATTTGTTGTACTAATAAAACGGATTAATAAATAACAAAATTTAGACCGTTTATGTTATGATTCAGTAGCTTGGGATGAAATGGGTTAATAGTTTAGGTTAAGAAGCATTTAACGATATGTAATTATTTACACAAATAAGGTATGGTAGTATTATATGGAAACTTTATTACAAACATTGTTCAGGTAAATGTAGTTCACAAATTAAAAATCTACTTCTAAGTATTGTGTGAATTTACATAGGTCAGTCAATGAGGTGGAAGAAATTTTGCGGTATCACAAATTATCAAAAGTTTACTTTTACTGTTTAAAGAAGCATAGAAACATAAACTTTTCATAAGAATTCCGTATATGTTCAATATGGTTATGTAAATATCTTTTTTTAGAGTTGTATAATTTGCAGATATTGAACCCAAATTTTATTTGTACTATCAAATCACTAAACTGGTAGTAAGTAACCTAAAGAACATACACTTAATATCATTACTTTACTTTACAGAATGTACAACAATGACTAAAGATAATGGCTAGACAATACATATAAACTTAAGTATATAAATCACAATTAACTAAACAATATTGCAATGTTCATTTTTTGTTTCTTGAACTTGCTCTCGTCATTCTTGCTGCATCATTATCACTTTTATTTTGTTTTTTCTTATATATGGTTTTTTTCTCACTGGCACACAATTCACTCATTAAATTTTTGCATACATTATTTTTTATTTCATTTTGTTTAAAGTCATATTCGCTTGATTTATTTTCATTTTGACATTGTTTATATTTTTGTGCTGTGGCTGAATTTAATTTATTTGTTAATAATTTAGTTCGACTCTGTAACGCAATTGATGCTTTTATAGCATTGGGAGTGTATGCATTAGGACTATTTGGTACAACAAGCAAACTTTGATTTTCATTTGTATCCGTTTCTGTAACCTGTATTGGAATATCTCTTAGCACTGTTTTCTTTTTTTCCGTTTTAAAATTAGGAAGTGCATTAATTTCCACTGAGCATATAGGAGTTGAAGGGCGAAATAGTTCTTTCACTTTAACACTAGGAGTCCTACCACCAATTTCTTTTAGTGTTTCATTATTTTCAGAAAAGTTACATTTAATTCTTTTCCATTTACGTTGTGGTGGTGAAACAGGTTCAGGACTGTAACTTTTATAAAAAACCACTTTTGAGTATTTACTTTCTGGTGTTTTTGCAGGTGAAGATTTGTAATCAACAGTTAAAGTATTTTTAACAGTTGTAATTTTCTCTTTGTTTTCTTTATTTTCCTTGAGTTTAATTAAGAGACTTACGTACTCAAACTGTATTTCATTAAATAGATATATATTTGCATTCTTTTCAAAAGGGCTCTCTCTTATAAGACCTGTTAAAATATTTTTTGCTTTAAATAAATCATTATTTCTAGATAAATATTTTATATAATCTAACAATAACATATTATAGGATTCTTCCAGACTGTCTTTAGAATCATGGTACATAGCGAAAGATAACAGTTTAGTTATCTTTTCTTTACGCTTATTACTATTTGTGCAAAATTGTTTATGTAATTTCATTGCTCCTTTGAAATAACAACCAGCTGCTTGTACATTATTACTTAAAACATGAAGACATGCATTTAAATGCATAACATTTATAACCAAATTTTGATACTCCAAGTTTAAACAATAAAAACATGTACATTCTTCATTGTGGCGCATTACTGAAGGTAAACTAAAACGTTGTGAAAAAGATGGTGATCCTGATAACAATTTATCCTCATCTGATTTTGGGCAATCTAATAAAATTTCTGCAAATCTTTCAGACAGTTCTGTTGTATCTACTTTAATCTTTATGTCATTTTTAACTTCCGAAATTTTTATTTGTTGTACTGGTGATCCATTGTTTTCGAGGCATAGGATGTCAGCCAAACCTAATAATTTTACTTGGCAATCATTAATACGTATGCTCTGTAAATCGGCATGAGCAAGGTAACACAAAATGATTGCTGTCCTCAATGGTATTACTAATTTTTGAGCAAGCACAACTAATTCGCGAGAAAAGCAGCGAACTTCTCGAGGTAAGTACATCCACTTGTAGGTGTGTATAATCATGCAATTTATATCAAATAAGATGGATAACCCATATGATGCAGTATAACCTGTAAAAGAACAAAGTGTTAATCTCAGTTGAAATTTTAAAATATTAAATTAGAAACTACTTTAAATTTAAAATAGAACACAAAAATACTGCTTTCACTTTTGGACGTTAATTTCCTGATAGTGGCGGTGGGATTCCGCATAATAATGATTTTCCAAGGTTATTATTCGGATTTTAATTAAAAATAATGTATACCAAAAATCAGCATTGTTTTGTGGATTTATATCATGAATTCAGAAATTAAAACTACAGATTAAAAAACTGGTGAATAAAGGTGCATCGAAGTTTAAGGTCCTCAAATTTTAAATCAGCACCCTGAATATCGAGACGTTACAGCCTGAAGCCAGCTTCTACTAAAAGGACCTTAGATGAAGAAAAAAGATTCAATATGCTAGTACAAGGTGTAGGTCCAGATCTCACCAAAAGTCGTTATTTCAAGATGTTAAAAGCATCTGTTACTAAAAGGACTCTAGATGTACAAACAAGACTCAAGGTGCACACACAAGATGATTTCAGCCACAAGGACCTTCAGCGAAAAAGACGCATGGAAAGAATGAAGAGCCGAAAAATTTCACGGAAATAGGACGATGCAAACAAGATGGCGAAATGTCAAAACGGCACAGAGATACAAGATGGCGCAAACAAGATGGCTGTAATCCAAAAAGGTATATTCCTACAATTTGCAAAACTTAAACGATGTTACAATCGGGAAACTTCCTAAAAATATACGGAGAATTAATAAATTTAGTAATTATCGATTTTTGTAACGATTGATATCGTAACTGAATACATTTTTATTGTTCAATCAGCTGTTTTTATCAAGGATTTTCAAAAATGAAGTTCAATGTTTTATAGACTTTTAATTACACCAAACAGATAGACAGAAAATAAGAATAACTTCTACGTTTCACAGCAGTGTGCACCTTAATGAGGCCCTCCTTGTTTGATTGGAAAACATTTTTGTAAAAGTATTTCAAATTGTAATACCAATATGTAAAATAAATCACAAATTGATAAAACATTTTAAAATGTAATTTTATTAACATACAAAAATAAATAACTACAGAAGCTTAATTAGTTAGAATCTAATTCGCTGTATTTGTCACTACTGCTGTAATCAATTTCTTCGTCACTTCCACCTATATTTACAATAAAAATCAGCTCTTCGACTTCATCAATAAAACCTTCTTCTTCACGATCAATTGATTTAAATTTATTCTCTGCTAATTTCCACACATCTTCAAATTTAAACGTAATATTATTACTCCCTACATAATTTTTAACTTGAGTCCATATCTTTTCAATTGGATTTAGCTCTGGATGGTAGGGTGCCAACTTTACCACAGAATGACCATGTTCAGCCATCAACTTATCGATTAAATAATTTTTATGAACTGGTCGATGAGGTTTAATTTTCTCATAAAGTTCGGGTTTTGTCTCACTTTGTTCAAATGCAATCCCACGTTCGTTTAACCACTTCTGCACTTCACCTTTTTTCCAGGCACATGTTGGATTCGGCTCGGTAGATATGTTGTGGTAAGATGCATTATCAACCACTAACACAGAATTACGCTCGAGATTGGGAATAAGTTTTTTGGTCAACCACTTAATATAATTCTTAGAATTCATGTCGTCATAATAATCTCCTGACTTTAATCCCGATTTAAACATCAACAATGCATTTGGTACAAATCCTTTAGCACCACCACAATGTAACTTTATTATGTCCTTTTGAAACAGGTGCTTTCACTCCTTTGTCACTGCTGTCATACCATCCATGTGAACTCTTATGTGAACTGTGCAAGTATGATTCGTCACTATAAATGATGTTTCTGCCCTCTTCTCTATGCTTTTTCATTTTTCTTTAAAATGTGGTTCTTTTCGCCCTTATTGCGAAAGTTTCCACCAAGACTTTCCTGTTGTCTTTAGTCTTCTGCCACTTGAAACTCATCTTTTTCACAATCGATCGAAAGTTGCTTAATTTTCCTCTTAAATGTATCCCTTCTTCTTGGACAGCTGCGAACACATTTTGCATTGTTGGTTTTTGCTTTTGGATATACACAAAATTGTAAATTATTCTTCCAACAACTTCTTCATCAAACTTGTCGATGGTTGATCTAGGTGCTGGTTTGTTTATTGTTTTACGAGATGAACCGAATGTACTTCCTTCAGGTTTCGATCTGCCTTTTTGTGTAATACGTTTAATTGTTATTCTGGATATGCCTGTTGCTTCTGCTAATCTTTCATACACATGATCGACAGGGATAATAAGATCTTTTGATACTGTTTCTCGCTTCATAAATTCATATAATACAGTGTGTCCGAGATGCAGCATGCATGTATTGCTATATTCGCTAATATTGAAGATAGAATGTCGGTTAAATGGGGAAAGTTTTAGAGAATTTTATTTATGGCTATCATCATGGTAAAGTCATATTTGAAGTAACTTTTTTTGTTTTTGAAATAATTGAAGAAAACAAAAATTGTGCATTTTCTACTACCCCCTATAGCTCTTTTATTTGAAGTCTGACAACATTTTGATTTGTACATTTTTATGACACTTTTAAAAGACAATTTTAAAAAAAGTACCAAAATTTATCTACAGTCATTTGTTTTTGAAATACACTAACTATTGTTTTTCATTTGGACGCCATCTTGGATTTTTACATTATAGAATAGTATTTTTTATCACCTTTTCAGCGATGTATCACATCATACGAGAATTCCAACTATCAAAAATTTAAACCCTTGCTAATTTATCTGTTTTTACTTACAAAATTTAATACATTTCTAACTTTTGTTTTTGGACGCTATTTGGATTTTTACATTATCGAATAGTGGATTTTAACAGCTCTTCTACAATGTATTACATGATATGAAAATGTAGAAAATGTGTGGAGTGTAGAGGGGGACATATCGAGCATGTTTTATGATAGTTACTATTATCGGTTTTGTTTTTATTTTAGTTATTAGAAATTACAATAATTAGGAATCTAATTGTATAAATTTTTCATTTATTAATCCATGCCTTCTCAAGGCCTACTATTTCAATTTTATATTTTTTAAATTTTTGATAGTTGGAATTAAATTCTCGTATCATGTGATACATCGCTGAAAAGGTGATAAAAAATACTATTCGATAATCTAAAAATCCAAGATGGCGTCCATATGAAAAACAATTTCTATGTATTTCAAAAACAAATGACTGTAGATAAATTTTGGTACTTTTTTTTAAAATTGTCTTTTAAAAGTGTCATAATAATGTACAAATCAAAATGTTGTCAGACTTCAAATAAAAGAGCTACAGGGAGTATTAGAAAATGCACAATTTTTGTTTTCTTCAATTATTTCAAAAACAAAAAAAGTTACTTCAAATCTGACCTTACCATGATGATAGCCATAAAATTCTCTAAAACTTTCCCCATTTAACCGGCATTCTATCTTCAATATTAACGAATATAGCAATACATGCATGCTGAATCTCGGACACACTGTATATAAATAATTTCACGAGCTTGACTGTGAACAACTACTTCACTCATGTTCAAAACGTATACTTTGCAGTTTGGACAACAAATAACGATGAAATAATAAAAAGTGTCTTGAAAAGACAGATTTTGTATAAAACAAGGAATAAACTCAAGCGGCAACGTACGAATACAACGCGAAGTAAATAAAGCCAATGGCCACATTTAAAGGTTGAATAGTAGCATATTTGTCGAATACTTTCCACCTCTATTTGGTTATCAGTTTTGTAATCGGTATTTCTTAATTTGCGAATGCATGAGATCAATCTGTGAATCCAAAAATCTGCAATAACAGTCAAAAAAGGAGAGGCAAGGTGCCCAACTTATATTCTTATTCTCTTTTTAAAATTCTTTTTATTGAATGTTTCGGTCTAAATTTTATACTGTAAGCAATGATGTTTGCCTAGTAAGTTGTACCAGATCCAATATAGCGCTGGATTACCTAGAAATATTGTTTTTGTGAAAAATATGTTACCCTGTCCTTGACGATTTACACGTGATATTTGCGTGTATGTTTGTATCTACGATAACTTAAAAATATTGAACCTACTTTAATGAAATTCTATATTTAGAGTTCCTTCTGAAATATCTCGATTGTATACAATTTTGGTTAACATCCGTTCACAAGTACTTTAAAGAGGTAGCTAAAATGCGTTTGTGAATATCTCGAAATTTGTTAATTTTAGCGGAAAAAGCGTAGAGACCTTTGAAGATAATTAAATTATAGATATTGCTTTGATGAATGTTTATCATGGGGTAATAAATAAGTCCTTAAAAATAAAAAAAAGTATTTTTTATGAATATCCAAAAAACTACCCAAGTCACAGGAAAAAGACATCACCAAAAGTAATTCAATTTTAGATAAGTTTTTCTTATAAAAACATTTTATATAGAACTAAATAAACCTGACAGTTTAATTCATCTACGCATACAGATATCAGTTTTGTTATATTGGGGTTTAACTAACTGTGCTAGCAAAACCATTTGTGAAACCTCTTTCGTGATTCGTTTTTAATGACAATTACGACTATCAAGTTCTCTTTTAGTGTATGCATATTATCAGATATAGTCCAAAAAATAATTAAGACGCGTTTTATGTATTTTACCGTTGTTCTCCCAAAATGTAACTTCACTTTCTTGATGATATTTATCTCCACCAAATTTCTTTGAGGTATAGACCTTTAGGTCTTAATTTCGTCACAGACACGCCCACGCCCGCATGCATATAAACACACTCTCGCACACTCTAGATCGCGCGCACAATAGCACGCACACCTGCGCGCACTCGCATACGCCCATACACAAAATACACACACCTCACCACACCACCTTCACATACACATGCATACACGCACCCACCCACAGACATTTTCCAAAAATCATTTTTTGGACATAGAGAAGCTCAAAACCAATACCCCGGTCTCATCTCAATTTCAAAATGTTTATCCCTTTTATGTGGGAAAGTAACAAAAATGAATGACGAGAATGGTTCAAGCAAATTAAAAAAAAAGGGCGTCAAGTAGTATTTAAAAAGGTTAAATCGAATGCATTCCCGGAATAATGAATTCAACAACCTGCATAGTACAAAATAATTTTAGAAATTTAAAAATTTAGTTTAGAATGACTTTAATTGTTATGTTTTATCTTCAATGATTCAAGCATAAACAATCTTTTCCGTACACATAAACCGCTCAGTATATCTTGAAAACCGCTGACAAATTATCTGCCATAATGCGTTCTGATATATTTAAATAAATAACTTCAAAACCCACAATACCTGAATTTGAGTCATATCGGTTCTTAAACACAATTCCCCATTTTTGATCCGCCATTTTGAATTTTTTAATTTTGACAAACGATTTATTCTTAGCGATATTAAAACAGCCCAAAAAAATTTTGCCCTAGATTTTATGGCAAAGAATTTTTGTTCGTTCCAAATTATAGCTTTAATGGTTCAAAAGATATCCCACACACACACTCTTAAATTTTTTTTCTAAAAATGGCTTTTTTATCGATAACTTTAATGGTTCGAAGATATCATGCACACTCACACACAGCCACACAATCTGACACGAAATTGTTTTTTTCTAAAAATATGTTTTTCGTTTTGTTTAGGCTACAAAACCTCGAGATATGTAAAAAGAGGTGTTTAAAAATTAAAATCGATTACATAGCATTCTCTTTATATACCTATACATATATGAGAAAACAATATTAACAAGAAAGCTATTTTTGTTTAAAAGAATTTCTAAACAATACAGTGTCCGTAGTACAGTTACGAGCAGAAACAGCTGGGACACCCTAAATTTTTGTTGTGTGAATTGTGGTGAGAAATAAAAATAACTGTCAAATTGACATACCTGAAATCCTTGTCAATTTGAAAGTTGTAAGAATACCGCAACTAAATCAAGTGCAAAAGGCAGTGATAACTACACATCTGAGGGATGGAGTTAGCATATGAGCAATTGCGAATGAGGTAAATGTTATCAAGAACACTGTTTTGTTAGCAAAACAGAAAATTGAAGAGAACATTTAGCTCATTTGGAATTGCTCTAATTTTCTTTTTTGAGTTTTAGCAGAATTAAGAAAATCTAAGGAACTGATCATGTGAAGTGTCGAATTAAAAATAAAATTTATCCTTATTTATCTATTCTATTCATATATTATGCCACATAAAACAGATCGAATATCTATAATAGAAGGAAAGCTTGCCTTTATTTAAAGAAAAAAAATTTCATTACTCACCTTGGTCTTTTATGTAAGTAAAGATTATCTTATAAATCTTCAAAAGTTTTCCCAGCGAGTTGTCAGAATGGCTTTTGAGATTAGCTTTACATGGCATTAAAAGGTATTGAGTAAGCAAAAACTGTAGTCGAACATAAAGCAGTTCACTTTGGTCTTCCTTTATTTTTTGAAACCATTCCAAAGCCATTTCGTAATCTTGGTAGCCCTCTTTTATGTTCCCATTCTTCAAATACATTATGCTTCTATTTATATAAAAAGTGACTAAAACTTCATTGACTTCAACTGTATTAATATACCGCAATTTTTGAATTAATGAATTTCCGTCTGTTAACATTTCTTTTGTGTTTAAACATTGAGTATATGAATTTTCTATTAAGAATGCAATTGATTTTAATGAGTTTGGGTAATGTTTCGTAATTTGAGATATCTTTAAACAGAGAAACCATGCTCTAGCACATTGAATGGAATCACAATATAAACGAAACTCAAACGCAATATTTGATATAACATTAAAAATGTTGTAATCTATTAATAATGGCTCAAGTTGAGATAATTGAGATACAAATATATTCTCACTAAACAAATCTAGAGCTTGGGTTAAATACTTAATTACATTTATTTGCACATCCAATCCTAAACTAGAGTAAGATGGAACTAAATCAAACTTATCATTTGAATTTTTTGATACATTTTCGGTGCTTGTAGTGGAAGCATTCATTTCTTTCAAATTTTTTGTTCTAGTTTCTATGATGAGAGAATAATATTTCATTGTGTATAATAGCGCTAAATAAAATGTATTTTGCACTTTATCAGGATATTTTCCAATTACTTTTTCAAAGATCAGTATCACATCTGATAAAATTGGAAATATGTCAGGATGTGCTGAAAATATACTGTTGCTCCATGTTTGTATTAACACTTTTATTGTGATCAATAAATCACCATTGGCATAAATTTCTTTAAATACAGCCAGCATTGGTACTCTACTTTGCCATACTTTTTTATAATGTGCTAATTCTACTTGTAACAATGTATTTATAGATGCAGATTGGATATATTGTTTCAAACTTGCAGAAACTTCAAGAATTTCACTTTTACTTTCTTTCAAAATATTTTGTATAGTTATTTGTTGAATAGATGAGGTGGCATTGTCACTATTTCTTTCCTTAGATTTAATCCATACCCACCGTTCAAATGATGAAACCATTGAATCGGGGCGGAGTAAAATACTAATGGCACAAAACATTAATGCTCTCTTATAATCAAAACGATTCACGTTAATTTCTATTAAACAGTTCAAACATGTTGCTAATGCATCAATTTTAAAAATTTCAGACAAACCAATTCCTTCCAACATAATAAGATATCTAATTAGAAGCATAAAATATTTATCACTGTCATTGTGTTTTAAAGCATATAGTTTTACTGCAAAATTATAAATTATAATTCCAATCTCGCCCCATACAGATTTCCATAAATTACATTTTTTGTTTTTTAAGGTAGAAACATTTTTGCAGGATTGTTCTAAAAAGTATAAAACTTGCTTTGACATTGCATCAGTTACTATTATGCCTGCATCCACTGAAAATTTTGTATAACTTCCAATTAATGCCATAACATTTGTGGCAAAACTTAAATTATAGTTGATGTCACAGCTATTCTTACATTGCTTACATTTAATTTCAGTTTTTGAGGCTATATATGCAACAGTTCCTAATAATTTGTATAAAACAAGATGCATATTTTCATTCATATTAGAATTCCAAGCAATTGGGACAACTGTTGTGAAATAATCAAATAGATTTGTAAAAATGATGTATAATGTACTGCATACATACTGCACTTCTATTGCCTCTCCGTAAATTTTATAATAATGGGTAAGATTCTTTAAACAGTGTTCAAAACTAGTTATTAATTGCAGTGCATTTGGTACAGTTAACTCTAACACAAGGTCACTACAGGAACAAACAATATCCAGAACTTCGAGATATCTCGCTTCCAATATTTCTTCAAAACTTGCTTTAAACTTTTTTGTATAACTTTGTACTTTATCAAATTGATTTTGTTTTATAAAATTCCTTATGACAATTTGTAAAACCTTTACACATCCAACAAACAGATTATCCATTTCATTATGCACCTTAATTTGCTTTAAAATGGTTAAACATTCTATATAATATTGATATTGTATCAATACATTGGATGTGTAACATCTAGAAACTTTAAAATATGTACATGCCATATTGGAAATTAAAATATAATTTGAACATGAAATTGCATAAACTTTCAATGTTACTATACATAATTGAAAGTAAATTGGATCATTCTTATCAAATTCTAATGAAGACATTTTTGATAATGAATTATGAAATAACAACCATATAGAGTTATAAATTTTTCTTGATTCTTCGTTGTTAACAGAGAGAAAACTGTTTAAAACAAGTTTTTCTAATTGCAGTATAATATCCAATCTGTTCTATAAACATAAAGGTGTATTTAGGAACAGTCATTATAAACAATCATTTACCTTTTCAAAACAGTACTTAAATATAAAAAATACTGCTCGTAAATATGATAATGCATGATCATCACTCAAATCCTCTATGTATTGAATACAAGTAACCAATAATTTGGGAAGGTCTTCTTCATTAATATCTAGAGATGTATTCTGCACTGCCAAAACTCTGCAACTTTCTATAACAACGTTTGTACAGATGATATTATTTTGTAGGGACGAATTTGAAGCTATTAAATTGAAAACGGATTCAAAATTTCCTTGAGAAACTTTTTTCAATAATGTTCTGGTATTATCCATAACGATACACCTAGATGAATTATTTATAAATTAATGAGAATAAAAATTAATTTAACAATTTACTCTGGAACAATTTTTATCTACGCAGAAGTTTTTATAGCTGTAGTATCGTTTATTTAAAATCTGTATTTTAGGGTTATAAAATTTAATTTTGAATCAAAATTACTAGATAACCGTTAAAAGATTTGGATGTGGTTAAATGTTCGGTTCTAGATGAACACCAACGTTGCCACATTTATTATTGGACCTCTGGTTGCAGCAGTTAAAATAATTAAACTCGAAAAAAAGAACGTCAATGATCAAGGTTAATAGAGAGAACATGTTGCCTCATAACTCTCCGCCAATGAGAAGTAAGCAGTAAAAGCACGGGAGTGACGCCAGCCCGTATATTTCGTTGAACGTTATCTCGTCCAAAAACTTGTGACTACTGAATTGCAAAAAAACAAAACAAAAAGGTATTTATTACATTTAACAATATTCTCAACTAATCGGCTCATTTATTGCAAGAATTTGTTTAATTTATGTTTAGTTTGAAGTCACTAGCTTTAGCGATTAATTAAAACTAATTAAAAACAAAAATATGGAACAGGGAAATATAATCCGATTCACTCACATATGGCCAAGAGCCAATATAACCCCTGTAAAAACAAAGATTTTCAAAGATTTCCTTTTTTTTTGACTTAGAGGTAGGAAATCCAAAGAAGGTGAAATATAGGCAACTATAAATGTTATTTTAAAATTTTAATAAAATATTTTTTTATTTAAAATTCAACTAAGTACATATGTACCTACAAACTTTTTTGTTTGGTATCTTAATTTAACCTTTTAAGTGCTAATAAAAACTAAATTATATACAAACAACGAAAATAGTTATATTTACTTATTTGAGTACCTTTTTCATTTTTTTTTTATTAATCTATTTTGTTTTTGTTCGGATGTGAAGCTTTTCTCTTTTTCTCGTTTTCTTCAGCTTGCTTTAAATTTAAAAATTTTATTCTGACATATATCCTTTGTTGGCTAGACGACCTCACGAGCACATTTGGGATATCTACTTACTTCGAATGTATATATTCTGTAGTTTTTTTTATAACTTCTGTTTTCTCACAAAATTTTTCTTTATAAAAGTATTTGTTTATCCCAAAATACTTGTTGCTTTCACTCCTCGGAGGGTCCTGTTAAGCCACCATATGACAAATTTTGAATAAAAGAAGGACATCTTGTATGGCTGTGAAAATGAATAGCTTCTTTGGTTTGATAGGTATACTTTCTTTAAAACAGGATATTCCATCTTGTGATTTTTTGCTAAAAATCCAGCTACGCACATCAAGCCATCTCTTTCTGATTCTTCCTAGTGTGACACTTTAGAGCTAATGCTGCTCGATGAACTACAGCTTCGTATATCAGTATTATCAACCTCAAACGTTTCTTCATCGACATCGTTTTTAGCCTGTAAGTTACCTAACTTAGCTTGTTTTATGGCTCTTGCTAATATGTGTTCCTCTTCATCCAATCCTGGCGAGTCTTGAATATTTGAATTACTTGTTCCTAACTCAGGATTTTTGTCAAGTAAAATCATTCTTATTCTAAACAGTGTGTTGAGAGGGGATGGATGGTCATGGAGCCCACCACTGATTTTAATCTAAAAAAAAAATGAAGCGAAGAGAATTATCTATGCTAACTATTCATGGTTTTGTTATAATTGTTTAAAGAAAATGAAAATATAGTATTGGCCGAAAAAATCAAACGATGTCAAAATATATTTAATATCATAATCCTTCCTAACTAACTCATATAAACTTTGCAAAGATTTAATGTACGTAATAATTCCTTTCTGAAATACTTGGAACTTATTTTTACCCCTGCAACGCATTGTTTTTACAGTTAGTAGTATTGTATTTAGCACTTCATTTTGACTCTCCAAATTAATCCCATAGGGTTTTTTTTTGTTGGGATAGAAGCAGAAGGTGCATACGAGTTGAAAATATCAAACCAGTTATTGACTAACTGAAAAAATTCTACTGTTTTTGCAGCTGCAGTTTTGTCAGAGCAGTGGCTGTAAAATTGGAAAATAACTGAGCGGCCAACTTTACGTTCTGTCTTTGTGTTCTTTCGCAAGTTATATGCAATGGTGTTAATTTATAGCATGTATTTATTTCTGATCTACACCAGTTCCATACGTAATTCAGAAATAGTCAATTTGATTTCAGAAAATAGTAGTTGTAATCCACACTAACAAATTTTATTTCGGAAATTGTCAAATGTAATTCAGAATATCCAATTTAATTTCAGAAACCATGACCTGGAGTTTAGATTAGTAAGAAGTATTTCAGAAACCGTTATTTGTAATTCAGAAAACATCAAGCGCAATTCAGAAAATATCACTTGTAATTCGGAAATTAATAGTCTATAAAAATATCAACATGCCATTGAAACTGGTGAAAACAAAACATAGCAACAACACCAAACGTCAGATTGTAGCATTTTCCGTTACAGAAATTAACGTAATTATAAAGTCTTTATAATGAATTTAACAGACAAGTGTGCAAATTGTCGTGTACCGATGTCGCGAAAAAGTGAAATACGTTTATTTCCATGTAGGCATTTATTGCATAACAACTGTGCTCAACCGTTGGGTATTGTTGACAATATACCCGAGGCATTATATCCAGTTTGCAGTAGCACAATTCAAAGAAATTAAAAGAAAGATTTATTCTAAAAAGACTAATCAAGATCGGGAACGAATAGTAATGAGTGCTAACAAAGGAGCCGATTTGGTAACATTGGCCGGAACATTGGGTGTTAAATATAAAACAGCTTATCACTGAATGCAATCTGGACGCACAAGAATGTTATCCAAAGCAGGTATTAAACCAAAAATTCTTTCGGATCAAGAAGTAAACATTTTGTTATCATGGTTTGAACAAAATTCTACTTAAACGCCGAAACAGTTAAAAAACATGATTACCCAACAATTCCATAAAACCTTGTCTTGCTCAGCAATAGGTGACTATTTGGAAGGTAGAATTTTCAGCTTAAAGCAAGTCCACCATGAAGCAATAACGATGAACAACGATGAGAATAATAGGAATAGCGCTGATTGCGTGAGAACACCTTTACATTGAAGAAGGTTAACAAGTGGTCTGGATGGATCAGAATAATTTTAACTTATTTTGTCGTCGTAGAAGGGGTCGTTCCCGTGCTGGAACAAGAGCAGTCCAGCATCTTCCAGCAGGAAGAAACCCTAATGTTCATCTAATAGGTGCAATATGGGCAGCAGGAGTAGTTACGATGGATCGCCGAAGAGCATCGTTCACTTCAGGAACAGCAAACGCTTGGGTGACGGGAATGATGGAACAATTGCAAGAAATGGGTAATCAATTAACTGAACGGTGTCATTCGCAGCTGGGGATGTGTCAATAATACAGCCGTAACATTGCTGCGACTAGGGCCTTATTCTCCGATTATTAACCCAATAGAGTCCATTTGGTCAAAAATAAAAGCATACGTCAAAATAAACTTACAAATCCCCCCAGTTGCAGCGCCTGCTGTAGTAAAGCAAAGACTAACGTTCTTGGAAAAAATAATTGATCAAGTAAAAGATAGTATAACGGGAGGCGACTGTGCACGCGCGGTAAATCACTCCACCATACATCATGCTGCTGCTTTAGCAATGAACAACATGCCAGTGGGCCGTTAATTGATTGATGTTGTAAGCCCCAGCGTTAGGGTGCCATTTATGTACGCCACTTTGCTTACAATAACTAAAATGGTTTATTTTAATGTGCCTCAGACTTTTAGATGGGACAAACGTTCGGTCACTTCGGTTTTTCGGAGGTGTGTCGGCATACCTGGCGTTCGAGGCCGGCCGTCCGGATGTACGCGTGGCGGCAAAAACTCCCACTTACACTCCATTGCAACGCGTCCCGGTGATGATGTTCGGGGTGCAGGTGGTGGTGACCGATCTCTTGTTGGTGACCGATGTCGCGTAAGGAAGGCGGCGGGTAGGCGTTCGGTACCAGGTTGGCGGTAGCTCAGGGGTTTGCAAGTGGGCAATACGCCGTCGGTATGACGGGTGCGTTATTGAAGGTATCTGTTGCGTCTTTTTTTCCGGTGGCTTTTATATGATTTGTAAAGCGCGGTTTTTCGATGACCGTTAACTTTTCTTCCTCCTCATTGGTTGAGCGGTTCTCCTAATGAGTGATGTGTCAGACGCGTTCTTATAATCTTTAACATGCGCTTCTCCCGCGCTTTTCCCACTGCCTGGTTCTTGGAGTTCTACAATTACGGGCGATTTTATTTTATATATTAGGTAAGGTCCGTCATATCTTCTTGCTAATTTCGCGGTAAATGCTTTAGAGTTACTGGAGAGGTGGCGGGTTTTTCGATACACGAGATCTCTCTTCTGGGGGCGGTAGGCTCTATGACGGAGATTGTAATGGTGACGTTGAATTTCGAAGTTCTTCGATAACGCGTGCCGGGCCAATTCCTGAAGGTCCTTTAGGTGTCTCATGGGTTTCTCTTGCTCGGCTGCAGTTACTGATGCACCTGTTGGCGGCGGCTGTTTCAGCGTTGACCAGGCGCCGGGGGGGGGGGGCGAACGCGATTTCCAGAACGTGTGCATCCCATTCCTTCTGGTCATTTTTCGGAAATGGCACGACCATAGTCCCGATCACCTTATTAGTTCTTTCTACTGGGTTCGCATGCGGCAAGTACGGCGGGGTCAGTCTATCGCAAATTCCGTTTTCTTGTAGGAACGCGCGGAATAGTTTACTAGTATATTGGCGTCCGTTATCAGAGATTAAATTGCGGGGACAGCCAAAACGGTATACGACGTGCTCTCGTAACGCTTGGATATCAGGGAGGCTGGTAGAGTTTCTGAGTGGTACAATCACAACCCATTTGGTTAGCCGGTCCTGGAAAACCAGTATGAAGTTATGTCCCTTCTTACTTCGAGGCAAAGGTCCGATGAGATCCGTACTAACACTACTCCAAGGGTGGCCAGGTTGTGAGAAGTACATCTCTCCTTGCGGTTTCTGCGTAGGTCCCTTGTAGGTCTGCCACAGTCGGCACGATTTGACGTATTTTATTACATCCTGTTTTACGGTGGGCCAGTAGTAATTTCTATAGATACGGCAAAGGGTCTTTGTAATCCCTAGGTGTCCTGCAGTCGTTGCATCATGACATTCTTTAAGAATGTCCCGGCGCTTAGCTTGTGGTACGCATACCTTCCAGCAGGTGTGACTTCCGATTTCTTTTTCAGGCGTCGGGTTCGGGAACGATCGGTATAATTGTCAGCCTTCTATTTTGTAGCGCGGGTTCAGTCTGATCTCGGGTTTGCTGAGTCAGGTGTTGATACCATGGACAGGTGGCCTCTTCTACTTCTTCTACTTCTAGGGGACATATTTCAGGACAGGGCTCGGGGACCTCGTGGAGACGAGATAGAGCACCAGCGAAGTGGTTTAGCGCTTCCTTACGGTATTCAACTTGCAAATCGAATTGTTGTAATTCCATTATCCATCTGGCTAATCGAGACGTAGGTTTTTCTAGTGTACGAAGCCACTTAAAACTTCTACGATCCGTGAGAACGGTGAAGTTGTAGCCTTCTAAATAACTTTTTAACTTTGTAATCGCCCATACTACGGCCAGGCATTCCTGCTTAATAGTGGAATAATTTTTCTCTGCGGGGTTCAGTGCTCTACTGATATACGCCATTACCTGTTCGTTGGGGGGTTGACCTGTAAACGGTAGGATGTTAGTTATCGGGTGTCGTTGTGTAATATTCTCCGTATTACATAAGCAGGGTACAACAATCGCGATGGTGTTTGTAAGCAGGTCAAATAGAAAAATCAATAATTTTAAAATAACTTTGGTGCGCATGACTATTCTATAGTCTTGCTTTACTTTCAGATTGGGTGCATTCAGTACTTGGAATTCTTTACAAAAGACTGGTCGCTATTTATACGTTTCTGAAGGCAAATTGTTCGTGCGCAATTGATTATTTACTCTAACTGATCAGGATGGACTTAGGATTAATTAATTGAGAACGTATTTAAATTGATTAATACATAACATTTATTGATGTTCGGCAGTTAAGTCGCGTTAGATCTTTATTATAAGAAAACGTCTGTTATTGTTAAACGCGTATAACTTTCCTATAAGCGAAATTTATTCTACCTATTAAATACAGGGAAGGCGGAGTTTATCACGAACTTATTTATTTTGGTTATTATTAAAAGTTTCCTCTATATGGGAGTGTGTTATACCCCTTTACACAATATTGCATCTATTATTAATTGTTGAAAACGAATTAAACTGAGGTGGGTTTACACGATGTTTTAGTACTGCGTGATCGAAATTGAACAATTATGTGAATTCTTTCAGACGGAATGAAGGTTTCTTAAGTACACGATTATTCTATTGGTTAAAATGAGAGAATTTACACGTATAACATTCGTAATTTATTATGCTGTTGGTAAATCAGTCAGGCCTTCGGGCAAAAGGATGGAAATCCGGCGTCTGTTTCGGCGTTGACGCCGTCAGGTGGTAAGACGACGGTAGGGCGGGGGGCGGCATTAGGGTAGGCGGTCCTTGTCTGTCCTGGACTGGCAAAAAGTTTCCCGACGGCGGACAGGGGCAGTCGCGGGACAATATGTCTTCATTCCCACACCTGGAACAGAAATCCTTAAAAGGGCCTCTACATTTCTCTTTGATATGGCTTTTATTTCCACATCTCCACCAGACGTCTGCACGGTTATACTGGCTGGTTGCTGGTGCTGTCCTTTCGGGGCTTTTGCTAGCTTCGCGGGATCGTGCTGGTTGCATTTCCATTGTCGGAATTAAACAGCTAAAATGGACTTTCGGACGGCTAGGACTGGGTGACGGTGAATGTGTACGAGGAGGTAACATTTAGAACTATGTGGCCCATTCAATAAGTTCGGTCAGGTTGATGAAATCTCGCTGGCGAATGTAGTATTTAAATTCTACTCTAAGGTTGATTGAGCTTCTCGAGACTTGCTTCCATGACGACAGGTTAGTGTAAGAATCGCTGTAACATATTCAGCGGCCTTTTCTCGCGGTTTTTGTAAGCGGTTCCGGATTTCCTCCTCTAATTGAAATTGGTATCGCGGAGGTAAAAATTGTAATTTAAAGCATGAAATAAAATCTTGCCAGGTCGTCCAGGATCGTTGATTGTTTCGATACAACAGGGTGTTTTCTTTTAATAGTTCCGGGAGTGCTAGTGTTTGTAACCATTCTATTCTTTCTAAGAAAGAAATTGGGTCGCTTATTCCGTCATATTTCACACCCCATTTGCGTATTCTATCGCAAACGCCAGTGCGTCTGGTTCCGGTGGTATCTGTGTTTTCTACAGAAGGTGGGGGTGGTATTGGTGCGGCAAGTCTTACAATTTCTGGTGGGAGACGGTTACCTGGCCTTCTCCTGTGCGTAAATATTTTACTAGTCGAGCTCTAAGTGCTACATTTCCTCCAGTCTCTAATTTGTATTTTCGAGCTTCTTCGGCTAATTCCTCTTTCTTTAGGTGGTAAATCCATCCTACTCTGATCTCGGCGTCTTCCGTGTTCCTCGGTAGACTCATTCTGTAACAGAACTATTAGTGTATCTGGAAATGAATTAATTATTTTAGTTACAGGTCGGTTTTCAATGTCCACTTGGTGAAATCCGTAACAGGAATTATTCAGTGTGTTCAGTGTTTTTCGCTCCACGTTTAAGGTGCCATTTATGTAAGCCCCAGCGTTAGGTTGCCATTTATGTAAGTCACTTTGCTTACAATAATTAAAATGGTTTATTTTAATGTGCATCGGACTTTTAGAGGGGATAAACGTTCGGTCACTTCCTCGGTTTTTCGGAGGTGTGTCGGCGTATCTGGCGTTCGAGGCCGTCGGGATGTACGCGGGCGGCGAGAACTCCCACTCGCACTCTATTGCAACGGGTCCCGGTGATGGTGTTCGGGGTGCAGGTGGTGGTGACCGATCTCTTGAATACTTCCCGGAGATTGAATAAGTTTTCTTGGAACGTCTTTCCCAGGACGATAATGTCATCTAAATACACGAAAGCTCGCCCAACTATATCAGGACCAATTATAGTGTCTAGAAAACGTTGGAACGTAGCGGGCGCAGAGTGAAGTCTGAACGGGAGAACTTTAAATTGGAATAGTCCTCTTCCAAGCACGGTGAAAGCGGTGATAGGTTTCCTCTCTTATTCCATCGGGATGTCAGTATCCTTGTTTCAGGTCCAGCGTGTTTATATAGCTCGCTCCTAGTAATTGATATAGGAACCCCTGAATAGAGCGTAGCGGGTAGGCGTCTTTGACGGTGACCTGGTTGGCTTTTCGGTAGTCTATGCAGAACCGATAGGCACCGGCGGGTTTCCTGACTAATACTACTGGGGAGCTCCAGAGGCTGTGGGACGATTCGATAATATCCTCTGCTAACATACTACCTACTTCTTTGTTTATTATCTCCTGCATGACCGGATTGCGGGGTTAACTTTGCTTAATGAGACCGGCATTAGGTATCAGTGTAATCTTGTGTACAATGTCTCTAGCCTTGCCTGGTGTCTGGCGGAACCCTGGTAGTTCTTCTTCTAGGAACCTATTAAGCAGACTGAGCTGGTCTTCATCGGGTCCATGAATTCCACTTATTCCTCCATTTGAGAATTCTTGCAATTGGATGCGGGTGCCGGCGATCTCTAGCTGTTTAGTATGTAAGTGTAATGTAGCGTGCAGGTGTTCAAAGAAAATCCAACCCGAGCACTATTTCAGTAGATAGCTGTATAACTTTCCTATAAGCGAAATTTATTCTACCCATTAAATACAGGGAAGGTGAAGTTTATCACGAACTTATTTAATTTGGTTATTATTAAAAGTTTCCTCTATATGGGAGTGTGTTATACCCCTTTGCACAATATTGCATCTATTATTAACTGTTGAAAACGAATTAAACTGAGGTGGGTTTACACGATGTTTTAGTATTGCGTGATCGAAATTAAACAATCATGTGAATTTTTCAGATGGAATGCAGGTTTCTTAAATACACGATTATTCTCTTGGTTAAAATGAGAGAATTTACACGTATAACGTTCGTAATTTATTATGCTGCTGGTAAATTAGTCAGGACTTCGGGAACGAAATAGTAGATGGTTTTTCGTTGCGTGAAAATATACCGGATTTCCATTATTAAGAAATATTATTAGAAGGATATCTAACAAATTGTAGTCGGTTCGCGAGACGCTGGATCACGTTTGATGCAATTTATTACGTAAACGCACCGCGGGTTCGTCTTTATTTAGCTGGAGGATCACGCGGGTGATCTCTAAGAATATGGCTTCTGGTATTGAGATTATGTCTAGGTTGCGGCGTCGCTTGTTTGTATTGCTAATTTTTCGTGGTGGTAGGTGTATTGTAGGTGTAATATATGTTTAATGAAGAGCCCTTTATAAGAAACTGGGACTAACCCGTCTAATGCTGTATAAAGGGATCTCCCGGAGCAAGTGGTAGAATTAGAGTGAATACCCTTTTTGCCACTGCAGTAAGTGGAAGATGACTTCAGGGCGTTAGAGCCCTCAGTAACAACGTCCTGGTTTGTGTATAGGTTTGTAGAAGATGACTCCAGGCTTTACAGTCTGTCGTGGACTTCTGGTGTATGTATGTTTGCAGAAGGTGACTTCAGGCTTTACAGCCTGTTGTGTGACTTGTAGTGTGTGTACTGGAACGGTGAGATAACTCCCGGGCTCTGCAGCTCGTCGTTTCTCTGGGTGTCTGGTGTAATGTTTAGGTAATGTGGTGCAATAAAACTTACGTGCTGTTAACTTTAGCGGATCTCAACCAGCAGCTTGATTATATGATGCTGATTTACCGGTGACGGTGGCGAAGTAACGCGACTAAAGATACACGACGGTTCAGGATGAACGGATGCGGCAATCTTCCGGTAGCGCGCCGAGATCTTTATAGATAATTCGCGGTGGATGGGTTCGGCTTCTGTGCAGGAGTCCTCTGGTTGTGATTGGCTGATGGTTCTCTGACGTAAGAGCATTTGATGCTTTTTGATATCTACATCGGAGGGGATTAAAGTAATTATTTGTGATGCAATATCGCGCAATCTTTTCCAATTGGTTTTAATATTATGAAACTTTATGTAACTTGATTACTGCAGGGCAATTAACAAATAATTAATTACAAAAATTTTAGTGGTTAGGCTGGATCTTTATAATGTAGTATGTAGTGTTGTGTACGTACATACACAGATCAATAAGTCTTAGTTATTATTTTTACATTGTTGTGTGTTTTTGTATGTGGTATAGATATGAATAAAAAGTACTGCGCAATTTGGTTTTATTATTTATTATTATTTTATGAAACTGAATTTAAAGTGATGTTTTCTGAATTACAATTGCCATTTTCTGAAATTGAACTGATTAATCTGAATTACAACTAACACTTTCTGAAAGACTTTTTACTAATGTGACTGATTTTGAAATTAAATTAACTATTCTGAATTACAACTAACACTTTCTGAAATAAAAATGACTAATCTGAATTACAATTGACATTCTCTGAATTACAACTGGAAAAGATGTGGTGTTTTCTATTAAATCTATTACTGGATACTTGTTAATAATTGTACCATCTTCCAAAATGAATCCAGTGTCCAAAAACTAATTCCTTAAAAGTTCCTTCTTAGCAGCTTTCTTATTCATTCTTAGCGACCTTTCCGAGATGTCTTTTGGCTTCTCATTTGACAGAAAAAATAGTGAAGAAATTGCTAAAATTATAAAGTTTTGTAAGAACAATTAGCTACACTTTTTATAAAATTTAGTATTACCATCTGATTTCAGTTTTCTTGGCTTAATATTTAACAATCTTGCTTGCAACTTATCTTCAAAACCTTCATGTTTGAAATATCTACTACAAATTCGCGTATTAGCACAACTCCATTTATTTTTCGATAGCATCCATTCGTTTTGAATTTTTGTATCTTTAGGACCTGACAAGCATAGCCTCCAGCCGCTGAGTACTGGTCCACGCGCCTATCGTTGTGGGAGATTTTTCATTAAGGCCATGTCTTCTTCCACGCGAATTATAACTTCAATCTATCATAAGAGATGGAATTCAAAAATAAATTTAAAATCTACGGTAGCGTACGATCCAATCTACGGTACTGTACAATACTTTAAGATGAGGCGCTAAACAGAGGAACATAGGAAGGTGCCAATGACAAATTGCGCATGCCTTATCTACATAAATAGAAATTCTTATAAATGGTTTAAATATCACTTTCAATGTCAAACTTCTAGAGCGTTGGTGGTATAGAGGCAGGAATCGTCTTCCACGCTGTTGGTGCGGGTTCGAATCCCGTCCCATGCAATTTTTTTTTGGGTTACTGTAGTTTTGTTTATCTAATCTACTTTTGTTAGGTTACAGTAGTTTTGTTTATCTTATCTAATTAAGTTAGGTTACACTTGTGGCGGCACCTTCCTCTGTTCCTCTGTTTAGCGCCTCCTACTTTAAGAGAGCCAGACAGTGAAGTAAAGACAGCAGAATCTTAACCGAGGTTACCTCAGATGTGAAATGGTAGTTATTAGTCGCTACGCATTGTGACTTTTTATTTAAAACGCGACGTAGTGGCGATTTAGTATCAAAAGGACAAGACATAGCGGTATTTTTTCATGGGCCATTCACGAAATCACCCTTGGGAAGCAACATGCAAATACTCGTGTACCTTTATGTATGCGCCATTCATTGGCACTACCTAATAACAATGATAAACAGAGTTGGTGTCGGTGAATGACTCATACATTTTATACCGATGTATGCATGCCAAAGTGAAGTTTTTAATGTTTTCATTACTTCAATCTTGCAAATTAAAAAATCGAATACACGCTTTATATGTTTTAAATTATAATTTAGTAACTTTCAAAGGGAAAGACTGTGATGTGGAATATGTTTAACAAGATCAGATACCTAAACCCATGCCTTTTACACAATCAACAATGGTCTTCCGTTTTCTTAAGTAGGTTTTAAGTACTTACTCTTTACTTATGTATCTGCATATTACTCCTTTTAATCTTACCTAACCTACTTTTATAAATACTGTTATAAATAAATGTCGACCTAAGCCAAAAGGGTTTGTTGTTTTGTTGAAATAAAACCTGAAACCTAACAATAAAAGCGCAAACGGTGGTAGTAAAAATGTGTTTAGTCCTTTTATTTACTTTACATTTACAAGCCAAGTACTACATTGTACATTTGCTCATTTGCCGATTTGCTGTGTGTATTTTTACTTTATTTTTTATATTGCTGTGAAACACAAGTAGCGACATTTTGTAGAAACTATGGCGATACCGCAACACCGCGTTGTGAACACACTGGGTATCAAATTTCACGTGGTAGCAGACAAAGCGCTTCATTAAAAGACCGGAGAGCTACAAAACATGGAATAGTAGTTTACATTACAAGTCAGGTAAAACAGTTTTTACTGGCGAAAGGATGAGGATGACTGGCGAGCCTGTCACATATTTGAGCCAGTAAAAACGGTTACTTGGCGTGTGATGTATAATATTTTATTTGTTACTTATTTATAAACAAGCTTAAATTAGTTATGAAATAAGGATACAGATTATCCAAAACATTTCTAAAATATTGTGTTATCCATGAAACAAAAGCAATGCAATAATTTCTATTAATTTTATACATTGTCAAATTTTGATCTTACGATTTTCCTATCCATTGATAAAATGAGTATACCAAATGAGATTATCCAAGAAACTGCCAGTACAGCTGCGGGACTATTGCCAGAGTAATCAGGTAGACGGTATGAAAAGGAGTATAATGAATTTAAGAAGTGGCAAACGGAAATGAAGATAAACGTGGTGACCGAGGATGTGGTTCTTACATATCTTAATAAATTGTCGAAGAAATTTAGTCCCTCTAGCTTGTGGTCGAAATGGTCCCTGCTAAAAGTTGTTTGGAAGTGCGTGAAAACATTCCACTTCACATGTAGACTTGTCGTTTACCACCTACATAATTACCGTCATCCGGGGTGAATTCGGACGATTTTTAAGTATTTTTGTAAGTAGGACCTGCCTGATTTATTTGCAAAATCTGAAAAAATTAAATTAGATACTTCTATCATTTACCTTTCATTTCCGTGCAAAAAAATCAGAGTATATTCATATTTCTATAATTTTTTTAAACATATATAGTGTCCGAATTCACCCCTATGTGTGGGGTGAATTAGGACACTCGTTGTTTATAGCTTAAAATCGAATTATAGCATATACTAGACTGAATTCGGACACAAAAATTGAAAAATAGAAGTTGTGCTCATACATAAATGAAGAAGTAGGTCTAAAATTTGCACAAAAGTTAAGAAAAATACAAAATTGGAGAAACTTTTATTGCTAAACATAATACAAATAATAAAATAAACTCATTTCATAGAAAATAAAAATAAATTCACTAAAAAAATAGCAGAAAGTTATTATCTTATAACATTAAAAAAAAAACTAAAAAATTGGGGGTGACAGTAGGAAAAATACATATTGTTTCATTCTACGAAGTGTCTATATTTTCGGGAAATTTAAATTGATATCGACCCCTTCGTAAAACTTTTACAGCCCGTAGAACAAACATTATTTGATGTCTTTCAATGGCACTCTCATCTTTGGTTTGGGGGTAAGAATAATAATCTCCCATCTTGGACGAATCATGTTTTCTGAGGAAGTGAACCATAAATGCATCAGGATCGATCACTTCCTTGATACAGGCGACATAGTTTTTTTGTAATCTTTTTGTTGGCCAATTTAACTATGACAAACATATCAGTTGTTATAACTGCATTTTGTGGATTCTCCAATGGATTGATGTTCTCATTATTTTCATCATCAAACTCACACTCTTCTTCACTTTGATGCTCAACTTCTTCATCCGTTGTGTCATATTCTTTTGAGTTATCCAGTTCAGAGGATGAAGTAGAGTTCTTTCTACTGGGGCATTTTACCGCTTTTCCCGGTGCAACATTAAGTCTCTTACCTCTTTTACGAGTAGGTTCTTCAGTAAAACGTTTGTCTTTGAGCAAATTGATAAATGTTTCGGACCATTCCCCAGCAACATCCTCAGCTCTTGATGTTGGAATTTTTTTTAATACAGCCTCTTCATCTAGTGGAAAAATTCCACATGTTCGAAATCCCGACTTTATGATCGTTTGCATTGTTGCCGCCATCTCGTTTAAAGTAATTTTAAAAATTATGGGAAATTCTGATTTTGGAATGCATCCCTTATTCTTTGTTTTCCATTCTGTCAGAGTTTTACGCCATTTATTCTTTAAAGGAGCGAATAAGGCAACGTCCAGAGGCTGGAGAAGGTGCGTGGAATTGGGTGGGAATAAAACAAATCTTACATTATATCTTTCACATTTCTCAAGAACATGTAATGAAACATGGCTTGATAGATTGTCTCCTATTATTACTTTTGGTCCTTGACAAGTTTTTAAATACGGCAATGCAATCTTATCAAACCAGTCTTCAAACGTCGGTCCGTCAAACCAACCACTTTTTGTACGATTATATAAAGCACCGTCTACACCTCCTTCCACCCAAGTTGGATATAAATGCTGCGCCTTATACACAGTATAAGGCGGTAGTAGTTCACCAGATGCAGAAATTGCCATCATGATGGAAATGCTGTTTTTACTCGAATCCATTATTCTCTCCGCCCTTTTTGACCCTTTTCGACACAAAACCTTAATACGACCTCGATCGTCACTAATGTTAGTTTCGTCGTAATTTACTATGTTCGTATCTGGAACTCCTGCTAACGTCTCCCTTAAATTTGAAAAATATTCCTTAATAACATCTCTATCAACGACTGCCCTGACACGCTTAACATTTTGTGCCAATCGCTCAGTCAGGCGGTCATTTCTTTCCAAAAACCGATAAAACCAATCTTCTCCTGGCATATTATCTCGAAACTTCGCTATCTTGAGTCCCTTACGATCTAAATAGCCCTTCACGAGAAGTCGTATGTCGGATCTTGTAAGTGGAAAACCCCATTCACCAAATTTCTGAATTCCTTCTGACAAAAATCTTTCATCTTCTATCGATAGGGAAGTTTGTCCACCTTGCTTCTTGCTATGACGGTTTCTTAGCTTATCACTGATTGTTGATTTCGGAATTTTATAGTTTTGTGAAGCTTCACGGATGGACCTTCTACCCTGTCGAACATCCTGTAGAGCGAGCTGCAGGGTCTCTGGCGTGTAGTTCATAAACTGAATACCCAGTTTTTGATTTAATCCCCTACACTTAAAAGTCAAGGTCAATATCATAATATTTTTTATACTAAATTGTTGTTGATAAACTACTTTTCAATTATAGATTAAAATTGCAAAGATAAATTTTTCTGAATTTTCTGCACAGAAGTTTCTTTTTATAGTTAAAAAAAAAACAGAATATCAGTAAATTATAAAAGAGCCTGAAACACATACTTACTGTTAATTCAGCTGGTTTATAATTCACGCACATAAACTACGTCTACTCTTCGTCGTGTCTATCTGTCTACTGACTTGAAAATTCAAAAACGGTTACCGACAGGAGTAGACTTGCAAGAATAAACACTGTGTCCGAATTCTCCCCTACTGTCCGAGTTCACCCCGGATGACGGTACGCTACATGCGTCCATTAATTTTAAGCTTTCATAAAGTGATTGCATTTCTAAAACGTAAAAATGAGCGTTACATTCCCAAAAAGGCCAAAGTTCTAACGAAAGAACAAATTGAACATTTTATTCTCCAAGCACCCGGGATATTTCGAATGTCAACAAAACTATTGTACTGACGTGTAAAAATTTTACAGATCAGCTGTCACTTTTACAAGTCAGTAGTAGCCTGTTAAAGTGACATTTCATCGTTTGTATTTTGTTCCGTTAAACAGTGTTTATTATTGAGTAACAAATAAAAATAATAACATGGTTTAATGGTATATTAAAGTATAAGTGGATAAAAAGGTCTTTAAAACACGCGCGATTATTCGAGCACGACTGCGCAGCCGGAGTGTTCGACATAGAGTAAGTGTTTTAAAGACCAGTTATCCACGAATCTACTTTACGCTATTTTTTTTGTTGCTCCTTGAAATCATAAATACTAGTATTATTACTACAAAAACTGGAAATAAAACTAATAATGTAAAATATGTAAATAAAAATTAAAATATCTAAGAATATTAACTGTACTTTCTATTTTCATTTTTAAAATGAAAAGTGTTAAATAATGTTTAAAACCCATTAGTTCCCAACGTTGCGTAAACGCAACATTTTGCAAATATATGTATATATTTTTCATTGCCATAGTAAAATAATTTTGAACCAGTCTATGCTTCAAAGGACATAATCTTTTATATCTTGATGAGAACTTTTATTTGATTACATATCGAAAACCTAGTTTTTGCTCAGTCGTATTATAACTAAATATGCTATTTAGTGATAAACAATTTGACAACCCAAAAAAAATTATGTAAACAATACAAAGTGCCCTTCAAAATTATTGAAACAACTTTACGTAGTACTCATTTCTAATCGAATATTTTCCTAATAGCAAAAGTTTTATTAGTTTTCACAAAATACAAGGCTCAAAATAATGTTGCGTATACGTAACATTGGGATTACACGGTATAATATTCAAAAGTTCCGGGCCATATGCTGGGCGCGCGCGCATGTCTGTACTAGAGCTCTAAATTGTGTAGGTATGGGCATCCGCCATTTTGATCTTCGCGTTTCTAACCTTCTAATGTAAGCACTTACGTTTATTATAAATAAATGTACATTCCATTATCAATGTATGAAATTTTGTATAATCGACTTTAATAAAATATGCTTCTTTGTGAAAGAAATTTATTTTTTCAGGTTCTTTGCATGAAAAACTTGACAGCTCATGATTTGTTTTTAAAATTGTAGTGGAATTTGTGACCTTTTTAATTAATTAATTTTGAAGCAAGCATTTTACATGAAAAATAATCATAGACAGCACTCTAGACATTATGAGCGATTGAAAGTATCGGTGGGATGTACAGTTAGTTCTATTATGGCAAATTTTACAGCTGATTAAAATTAATTAATATAATAAAAAATATTTACCTACATTAAAACTCAACAAATCATACAATTGATGCGACTAAAATTGATTTCGATTATCAGGATAATGATTATAATTAATGAAATGCAGGAATTACAAGGTGAGTTATAAATTTATTACGCATCATAACAAATTTGTAGTTTTTAATCACAGATAATGTACATCATGCATTTTACATTTTTTATTCATTAGCCTTATCATAATATTACATCAAAATCTTACTTCGATTTAAACTACACGAGCTTTTTTGGCGGATGCAGATCCATAAACAGTTTTTTTACTTTTGGAGTTTTCTGAAAAATTTCTTATGCTAAATGATCTGATTGTAAAGAAGTGCTTCACAATCTTACGCATTACATCGCAGTGACAGTTTCCAAAATCGATATCTGCTTTTTTAGAATAAGTTCCATTAGAGGCAGTGTACCATTTCTCATTGGAAGTTTCTACACAAATTATAGTAATGTTCCCAGAACAAAATAAGATGGAACGTTTCAAACATGGCTGTTTTAGCCCACCTTTGTTTAGCGCATTTTTTGTACATTTTCGCTTTTGCTACAAACTCGCAGTTTGGACAATTGTCTCTGGATAAAAAGTCAGAGCATGATTCGCAGACCCGTTTCATAACAGCATTCATCGCACATCCAGCTACATAATACATGTTTTTGGCGTCGAAATCTTCGACGAAATCACAAAAATATGTGAATTCAACTGGTGTAAAGAACCAGCGTCCTGTACTTATATGTTTTAGAATAAATTATGTGCGGATTTCATAAGTTTACGCGATATTGCACAACAAATAATTTATTCATCACTGCTGACGTGTAGTTCTAAGAAACCGTAAGTTTCTGCACGTCAGAACGATTTTAACCAATCCCATAACGGCATCCCCCGCACGGTAGCCGCGAAACCGCCCACAGATGCACCTTTATAAACTCGCGACGCGCATAGAGGAGATGAATCTCCGTAGATTCAAGTTAAGCCGATATCCAGCAGCCGCCACCGTACCGTTGACCGTTCCAGAAACCAGTAGCCGCAGCCGCTCCGTTTGCTTAGCGTAAGCACCGACCTGTTGTTTATCGACGAAGAGTCCTTCGCGATCGAGCAACCTAAAGTTCAATTCTGTACTGCTATTGATAGACACGTAAGTTGTAAAGTTATACATTCTGACAATTTACACTCAAACACTACAGACCGTAAATAATTCCGGGCTGAGCTCCAGGAGTTATACTACACTAACACCTAGAGTAGCACGAAGGGTAGATCCCATCGTCACTCGCCACCACAAAGTATACCTAGAGGAACGCAGGGGTAGCCCCCGACGTATCTCATCAACATTTGAGGGTGAAGGGTTGTTACAGGGCTGTAAAGACCTACGACCTTTCTCTTAGTATATACAGTAAAGACAGGCCGTCGCCTTCGTCTTCTGGGCCTTACTGAAATCCCGCTCGAAACTCACACACTACCTACATCCAGTACTTAATAACCGTACACAGTGTCTGTGAATCGCAGAAGAGTACCTCCATAACCTATAGTATAAATTAGTAGTCCACCTAACCATCGTAAATACCTGGTGCGAGAACGTTTGTATACGACCTAGAGATTACGTAGAGTATTCTATCTTTACGTAAAACTATTAGAGTAGTTTGAATAGTAAGTATTTTGTTCCCTTGATTAATTATAAGTAATTAAACTTAATATATAGAGATCGGTAATTAATTTAGTTAGATAAATTATCTAATTGCCTACATTAGACCGGTTATAACCAGAAAAAGACCGTCGAGAGAGCTCGCGTTTGCAGACGCGCATTCGCGTGTATTATTTCCCGAGGAGTAGGACATCCTTGCTTCAGCGCTTCAGAGTTACTGACATATAAACACGATATCGATTTTCTCAAACGATTCGAGTTCATTGCGCTGGCGCTCCGATCAACCACTGTATCAAGCATAACGCTCGCGCTACTGTACATGCAGGACCGTAACCTAAACTTTGCCTCTTAGGTAAGAAATAGATTAAACAAAACTCTCTTTTGTTCACAGAAGCGACGTCGCACCCAGTGACGCCACGACCCGGACCGAGAAGTTCACCTACATATTGTGTTAATTACCTTCTGATTTTTTATTTACTGTAAATATCTGATTAATATACATTTTAAAAATGCTTTACGGTTTATATTTAAGGTTACAGTGTTAAGCCCATCCAGTAATTACTACGAACCACACCCCGTTTATAAAATAAACCCGATTGAGCAAAGCCGAGGCAAGATAAAACCGCGCTGGGTTACCAAACCAGAAGGGCGCAATATAAGTAAAAATATAGAACCCATAGCAATTGAAAATAATAGGGGGCATTATATAAAAGTAGCACCTAAACGTGGGGCCCGAAAAACACTGAACACCTTAAATAATTTTCCGTTTACAGATTCCAAAAGGACCGCAGAAGTACCAGTAATCACGTATTTTTGTTTTCCAGGGACACTAATCTGTCTGTTACAGGATGAGTATACCGAGGGACTCTGAAGATACCGACACCAGAGTGGGATGGATTTACCATCTCAAGAAGGATGAATTAGCAACCGAAGCTAGGAAATATAAACTAGAGACAGGAGGAAATGTAGATGCACTTCGGGCCAGGATAATAAACTACTTACGCACCGGAGAAGGACAAGTAACCACACTGACACCAGAAATACTAACATTAGCCGCTCCGATACCGCCACCACCAGCTGGGGAACACCTAGACATTACCGGAACCAGACGCGCCGATATTTGCGATAGAATACGCAAATGGGGTGTGAAATACGACGGTATCAGCGATCCGATTTCTTTCTTGGAAAGAGTAGAGGAATTACAAACCTGCTACAACATCACCGACCGTGATCTATTACTCGCCCTACCGGAATTATTAAAGGAAAGCACCCTGTTATGGTACAGAAACCATCAACAATCCTGGACGACTTGGAAAGATTTCTTGGTCAGTTTTAAAATACAATTTTTACCACCGCGACATCAATTTCAATTAGAGGAGGAAATCCGAAATAGATTGCAAAAACCCCGAGAAAAAGCTACGGAATACGTGACTGCCGTCCTGACCCTAATGCGACGCCATGGAAACATGTCGAGAGAAGAACAACTACAACGTATGTATGACAACCTGAGGGTGGAATATAAATATTACATCCGCCAGAGAGATTTTAAAGACCTGACCGAACTTCTCGAGTTGGCCACCCAATTCGAAATGCTACCTCCGCGGACACACTCGCCGTCTCCCAGTCCAAACCGCCAGAAGGTACACTTTAGTGGTCTAACACACCAGCACCTGACACACCAGAACATTTGCGCCGGACAATGGAGGTCACCGGAGGAATAAAGGACCTGCATATACAGGAAATACCCGAAACAGCCCGCCTTATGCCACCACCCCCGGTGTACCTTAACCGCCGCCAGCGACGCAATCGCCGCCGCGTCAGCGTCATCCTGCCTGATGGCGTGAGGGTGAAACTCAAGCGGACGGATCTTCCGCAAGAGGAGGAAAGGGTGGTATGTAAAGAACCAGCGTCCTGTACTTATATGTTTTAGAATAAATTATGTGCGGACCATCCTGTATGTAAGATTTCATAAGTTTACGCGATATTGCACAACAAATAATTTATTCATCACTGCTGACGTGTAGTTCTAAGAAACCGTAAGTTTCTGCACGTCAGAACGATTTTAACCAATCCCATAACGGCATCCCCCGCACGGTAGCCGCGAAACCGCCCACAGATGCACCTTTATAAACTTGCGACGCGCATAGAGGAGATGAATCTCCGTAGATTCAAGTTAAGCCGATATCCAGCAGCCGCCACCGTACCGTTGACCGTTCCAGAAACCAGTAGCCGCAGCCGCTCCGTTTGCTTAGCGTAAGCACCGACCTGTTGTTTATCGACGAAGAGTCCTTCGCGATCGGGCAACCTAAAGTTCAATTCTGTACTGCTATTGATAGACACGTAAGTTGTAAAGTTATACATTCTGACAATTTACACTCAAACACTACAGACCGTAAATAATTCCGGGCTGAGCTCCAGGAGTTATACTTCACTAACACCTAGAGTAGCACGAAGGGTAGATCCCATCGTCACTCGCCACCACAAAGTATACCTAGAGGAACGCAGGGGTAGCCCCCGACGTATCTCATCAACACTTGAGGGTGAAGGGTTGTTACAGGGCTGTAAAGACCTACGACCTTTCTCTTAGTATATACAGTAAAGACAGGCCGTCGCCTTCGTCTTCTGGGCCTTACTGAAATCCCGCTCGAAACTCACACACTACCTACATCCAGTACTTAATAACCGTACACAGTGTCTGTGAATCGCAGAAGAGTACCTCCATAACCTATAGTATAAATTAGTAGTCCACCTAACCATCGTAAATACCTGGTGCGAGAACGTTTGTATACGACCTAGAGATTACGTAGAGTATTCTATCTTTACGTAAAACTATTAGAGTAGTTTGAATAGTAAGTATTTTGTTCCCTTGATTAATTATAAGTAATTAAACTTAATATATAGAGATCGGTAATTAATTTAGTTAGATAAATTATCTAATTGCCTACATTAGACCGGTTATAACCAGAAAAAGACCGTCGAGAGAGCTCGCGTTTGCAGACGCGCATTCGCGTGTATTATTTCCCGAGGAGTAGGACATCCTTGCTTCAGCGCTTCAGAGTTACTGACATATAAACACGATATCGATTTTCTCAAACGATTCGAGTTCATTGCGCTGGCGCTCCGATCAACCACTGTATCAAGCATAACGCTCGCGCTACTGTACATGCAGGACCGTAACCTAAACTTTGCCTCTTAGGTAAGAAATAGATTAAACAAAACTCTCTTTTGTTCACAGAAGCGACGTCGCACCCAGTGACGCCACGACCCGGACCGAGAAGTTCACCTACATATTGTGTTAATTACCTTCTGATTTTTTATTTACTGTAAATATCTGATTAATATACATTTTAAAAATGCTTTACGGTTTATATTTAAGGTTACAGTGTTAAGCCCATCCAGTAATTACTACGAACCACACCCCGTTTATAAAATAAACCCGATTGAGCAAAGCCGAGGCAAGATAAAACCGCGCTGGGTTACCAAACCAGAAGGGCGCAATATAAGTAAAAATATAGCACCCATAAAAAAGAGGGAAGTATTACACTGGCAATACTTCTATTTCCGTCATGAGGGTCAATGTTTTAACAATGACCGAATTTTCTTGCAATGAATTTTCATTATCATTTTTCTTTTTGTTATCGCAGAAATCTAACAAAAAAATGTCCGAATCGTTACAATAACTCGACCGTTGATCATCAGAAACAAATTGAGCCACGGATATCAATCGAATTGCCCGTAAACACTCTAGTGCTCATGGCATTTTTCCTGCTTTCCGCCGAACCTGGGAAAAGATATTTTCAGTCGCATCTTGCGTAAATCGATGCCCTATCATGAAAGCAAACCCATTTTTAAACAGAAATTCAGCCATATCGCAGAATGACAGTGTTGCAAGAATAACTGCAAAGTTTAACGGTTTCCAATGCTTGTCGAACACTATATTTTGAAATAATTCTATAATACCGTGAAGGAAAATGTATTTCCTGTCGCAATTTCTCGCGGTTATGGAAGGTTTTCTTATTTTAGAGTTAACTAAAGAAAACCACTCGTGTATTACACGAATGAAATTAGCAGTGGATAAAGCTTCTTGCGAAAGGACATTTTCCTCCACAGCCATTTCCAAGGCGACCGCTGTTTGTAAAGAAAAAAATCGAATCGCCGCTCCGACATTCATTTTATCAAAATTGCTAGGTTCAACATCTTCGCGGCGTAAATGATACAAACGTCGAATCTCGTGACCATTCTCGATTTCTCGTAAAAACAGATCTTTTACGTATGACCCTTTCACTTCTGCAGAAGGTAAATTTTCGCACTCCATGTAGTCTATCGGGAGATAAACTGTTTGTCGTAAAAGAGCAGACTTTTTTAAAATGTGACAAAAGTCAGGAATTGCAAAAATTTCATGATCGTTGAAATTGAAAAAATTGCTGCGATTTCCATAGCGCGTTACATTTACTCCGAAAGAACTGAAAAGAGCCCTATTTCTAGAATCCAAATCTGAAGAAAGTGCCAGAACATGAAGCCCACAACTTTCTACAGCTGATACACATTCTTCCATGAACGATTTCAAAATTTCTGCACTTATACCCTCAGAAGGCGTAACATGACAAGCGACAATTTGTTTTCACGGATTTTTAATGCCCCTTGCTAAAACAAAAAGATTTTTGACCCAAGTATATTTGTATCGTCCCCTAATGTAACGTTACCAACAAACTTGCCTTTGAATTTATTGTAGTCAGATTTTGAAGTTATGACCATTTCGTCATACGAAAGTAGACAAAATCTGTCGTTGACATCCATTGACCCCACTTTAAACTTTAACAGTGAAAGAACTTCGCTTAAAATACCAAAGTCGAAATTAAATTATCTGATCCGGCGTGTAAGAGTACTGTAAGAGGGCAGGGGATACCCCGACGAACGCAGATATTCGTAGCCATGCACAGACAGAGCAAAACGAAACTTCAGAGCCTTTACAATAGAATCCTTCTGCCATTCCCTAAGTCTTTTCTGGTGAAGAAATTTAATTTGATCATCATTCAAGAATGACTCCAAACAAGATTTAAATTTATTACATTCTTCGCGAATCTTTTTATTTTTCAGTTCTAAAGAACAAACTTTTGCATGCAAACGTTCTACTTCCTCCTGAACTTTCGTTTTGTCTTCATTAAAAGATTCTATTAAAGACTCAGCTGTGGTATCATTTTGCCGATGCTGAAAATAAAAATGCAAATGTTATGTCTAACGTTGACGATATGAAAGTGCAATCACCTTGTACAATGACTTCCTAGGAAGAGGGTCGATCCTGGGAGGTGGATTAGGAACATCAAATAGGGTGGGGACAGTATTTGATTTTAATTTTCTCCATCCATCCAAGCGGTTTTTGTCAAACTGCGAATCCTCAAAGTGACTCTGAAAAATATTGAAAGTCTTAATGTTAATGAAGCAGGTGACATAGCTACTTTTGGCATAAGAAGTCAATTGTAGCAATGATTTACTTTTTCATGGACATTTAAATATAATTTTTAAAACCTAAAGAGTCAAGTGTCAACATCAAACTTTGTCGTTGGAGCGACACACTCCAACTTTCAAAGTCTAAAAGGTGGATATTAGCTTCATTAATTTTGGCATAAAAAGTGTATTTGAACAGTAGTTGATTTACAAATGCACAATGGCAAGATGATTAATTTTTTGTACCTCGCAGAGTTGTGAAAATTTTATTGGTGTCCAAGAATCTCGACGCATGTTTTGGACCCATGTTGCTCTTCGCTCCTTATCAGCAGGGAATCTGTGTAGTGTAAATCCCTTCTTATCACTATTGCTGCAATTTACAGCGGTACAGCACCCCATTGTTATTTGCTGTATAACATTCTGAAATAGCAAATTGAGTTGTTTTATTATTTATAACAATATGGTTTCTAATTGAAAAAAAAATGAAATTTTTACTCAAGAAATTATTTAATTTGTTACATAATATTCATCGTTGATAATTAATAAATATGAAAAATTAAATTACTAATATTGTGTCTAAATGTTGTCAATTATTACATAATAAATTGGTTTTGAGTCAATTTTTTAGCATAATTATTTATATTCCTAAAATTGTAGGTTAAGTTGCACTTCAGAACAATTCAATTGTATTTTAAATACCCTCAGAAATGTGTATGTGTATTATTTTAAAAATTCACTTTAAATAATAATAACTGAAACCTTTACAACGTTTCATATAAAATACACTAATTCATCTAGGCATGATTACAATATCCACCACGTGAACTTTCAATTTTGATGAAAGTAAAAACACAGCAAATATTATATTTTAAAGATATACTACTTACCTATTTAACAGTGTTTTTTCTTTGTGATGTATTTTCAGAGCCGATTTTGACACACACTATTGACAAATTATATTTTTTAAATTTTTTAACTGCCGATTCCGTCCAGCGGAACACAGCAGATGCGGTAGAAAGCGAGGATCAAAATGGCGGATGCCCATACTCACATATTTTAGTACCTTAGTCTGTACCCCTGATGTCAGTTTGGTTAGTTCATTTATGAAGTTATAAGAGATAAGTTGTGTTTCTTAGAAACATTTGTGTTGGATTTTTATAGTAATTGGTAAATGAAGTAAAATTTCAAGAATTGGGATTCAAGTAAGTATTTATGAGTATTATGACAAGTTATAATAAAGATAGGAAAATTTAATGCCATACAGAGACATTGTATTTTGTAAACATATGAAAGTGCTTGAGGCGCAAGCCGCATATGCCAAATGCAGTATGATAATCCAGTGGCGCATCCATAAAAAATTATTTGGAATATAACCTGAAATATCATTGAACCGCCATGAAAACCATGCTTAACTGCAGCATCAACTTTCCTAACTCCAGTTATAATAAATGCACATATGTTTTGATGCTAATTGGAAATATAGTTTTTAGATATGTCTTGAGAATATAAAAGACCATTGTCAAGTGCGGAACTAGTAGCATTATTAGAAGAGGATGATGATTTACAGCTGTAAATATTGATGCGGTACGTATATACCACCACCAGTCGACGAACTTACGAATGAAGAAGAAATTGATGATGGTATAAGTGCAAATGAAAACGTTTTACCGGATATAGCTGGAACATATGAGATTCATGCAACTGCTCCTGATGAAATTGTGGATGAACAGCTCCCAAGTCAATCAAATTCTAAGAAGGTGAACACTACTACTAAAACGGCTAGTAAAAGTAAAGCTAAAAAAATTCCCAAGTGGAAAAAAGCTAACTCAACGTATAAAAATTTGCCACAAAATGAAGAACATATTATGAGAGAAGAACTTGAAAACAAAATTAGTGGAAAATCTCCATACGAAGTTTTTTGTTTATATTTTAGTGATGATGTTTGGAAAAAAATTGTTGACTTCTCAAACAAATATCCACAGGATCATAATCGGCACTCCTTTCGGCTAAATATAACAAATCTGAAACGATTTTGTGGTATATTGATCTTTTCTGGTTACCATACGTTGCCAGCTACAAAGATGTACTGATCGACAGACGAAGACAAGGGTATACCTCTGGTAAGAAACTGTATGAGCAGAAATAAATTTGATTCCATCAAACGAAATATACACTTATCAGATAATGACCAATTAGATAAAGGAGACAAATTCTCGAAACTGAGACCTATATTTGATGTAATAAATGAGAAAAATATGCAGTTTGGGATTTTTTCTCATAATTTATCGATAGATGAGGAAATGGTTGTCTATTTTGGTCGACATAGTTGTAAAATGTTTATAAAAGGTAAACCGGTACACTTCGGTTTTAAATTATGGTGTTTATGTAGCTCAGATGGATACTTGTATAAGTTTATTCCATATGCTGGAAAACAAACAGATAAGGACGTAAATGACTTAGGATTAGGAGAACAGGTTGTCCTGAACCTTTTGTCCATATAAACGCCGCGTGTTTTTTGATAACTTTTTTTCTTCGCATAAGTTGTTTTGTCTACTGAAGAACAAAGGCTTTTACGCCACGGGTACAATCCGAGAAAACCGAACGTGCAATGATACACTGGAAACAGCAAAAAGCCTACAAAAAAGAGAAAGAGGTTCATATGATTTTTGTTTTGATGATGAAAATGACATTTTGTTAGTAAAATGGAATGATAATTCTGTTGTCACTATTGCCACAAATAACTGCAGCATCGAACCTTTGATAACTGCTAAACGATATAGCAGAAAAGAAAGAAAGGTGGTCACTATCCCACAACCAAAAGTAATTGGCGATTATAATAGCCACATGGGAGGAGTAAAACTTCATGATACCGGGATCGCCAACTATCGAATTCAAGTAAGAGGCAAGAAATGGTGGTGGCCACTTTTTATAAACTTACTAGACAGTGTCATAGTAAATGCTTGGAAAGTATATAATACCGCGAATAAGCAAAAAATGTCACAGATAGAATTCAAGTCGCATATAGCAGTTACTCGTATGAAAGCAAAGGACACCTGCACTCAAGAAAATGAGGAGGTAGCAGGATCTACTGAGTCAAAGGTTCCTACAAATCCAAGTTATGGACGACCGTCTAAGAACGCATTGCCAGCGGAATTGAGATTCGACAATATTGGTCACGTGATAGTCGGACAGGAAAATAAAGCAAGGAGAAGATGTAGACAGTGTAAGAACAATACAATCTACATGTGTAAAAAGTGTCAGGTACATCTACATATAGACTGCTTCAAAGACTTTCACACACCATAATCATTTATGTACCCCAGAAATCCCAAAGTTTCGTATACGCAACATTTTACTACGGCCGTTACGGCAATCTATTTTCATTTTTCTTGTTATAACTACTCACGTATATGTATTTTTGTATAGAATAAAGAATTATACCTTGAAAATGTTATGTTTACTACTGTTGGGAATTAATGGGTTAAATAAAGGTTTTGAATTTGTAAGTAATATTTTATTTTACGTTACAAGGTACTTCCTGTCAGATCAATAATCAAAAGATTGTCATTTAGATGAATTTGTTAGTAATATTTTATTTGATGTTACAAAGTACTCCTGTCAGTTCAATAATCAAAAAATTGTCACTTAGGCCTCACGTTTCTTGAGTTGTTGATGTTGCCATGGTAACTTTAAAAAACGCGCGTTTTTGAAAGTTCGCTTTAAGCACGCTAAAGTTAGATTCGCAGCTATCCGTTCATCCGTCGTCCGGCAGCGGAACAATTGAAAACAGACGGTTCAGAGCTTTGCGATTCCGTTGACATTCCACATACACAACCTAACCTATCATCACGTTGTTGTTTGTCGATTTTTGCGGGTTTAAAATGTTTTGTAGTACGATGTTAACGAATCGCAGCAGAATAAATAAGAACAAGCTTTTGTTGGCATGGATATTGTTGGAATGGAAGATCTATAAAGGCCTCAATGTGCACCCGTTCTAAAAATTTTTAAGAAGAGGGAACAACAAGGCGCATTTAATAATTTAATTGCAAAAATGAAATTAAACGATCCCGAAAAATATTTTAATTCTTTTAAAACGTCGAGAACGCAATTTGACAGTTTGTTGCGACTGATAGGTCCGAAACTACAAAAGGATGACCGATTTCGAAATGATGTATTATCACCAGAAGAAAGGCTATGCGTTACTTTACGGTAAACACTTACTGTTTCTTTTATTTAAAAAATGAAGAGATAAGGAAATTATTGATTATTATTTAATAGTATGATTATTTAATCATGAAAATAATTTACAGATATTTGGCAATAGGCGATCATATGATATCCGCGTCATATCTCCATCGAATTGGGAAAAGTACGGTTACTTACATTATTAGGGAAACAACCAAAGAAATATGGTTATGCCTAAAAGATGTAGTACTGGCAGAGCCATCAGCAGACCAGTGGTTGAAAATTACTGAAGATTTTGAGCTAAAGTGGAATTTTTCTAATTGTATGGGTGCAGTAGATAGAAAACATGTAGTAATACAGGTAATAAATGTATGTCCCATAATATAAATTATAAAGCTGTATTTTAAATTAAGGCACCTCCTGATTCAGGATCATCATTTTTTAATTACAAAGGCACACATAGTGTATAGTTTTAATGGCAGTGTGTGCTGCAAATTATTGTTTTACACTTATCAATGTGGGAGCTCAAGGACGACAAAGCGATGGAGGGATTTTTAGAAATTCAGAAATGGGAAAAAGGTTTTATCAGGGCAAATGTAACGTACCAAAACCTCGATCGATTTGTCATAACGGACCACCACTTCCATATACACTGGTTGGTGATGAAGCTTTTCAATTAACCGAATTTTTAATGAGGCCATATCCAAGGAAAAACATCGACAGAAATCGTGCTATATACAATTATAGATTGTTGTGCAAGGCGTGTCGCTGAAAACTCTTTCGTGATACTAATTGCAAAATGGAGAATTTATAGGAAACCTCTACTTGCAAATATGGAAACCATTGAAAATATTATCTTAGCCACAGTTTCTTTACACAATTTCTTAAAAAATAATGAAATAAAATTGCCAAACAATTAAAAAAAATACTGTACTGTATCTTATGTTGATAGAGAAGATGAAAATGGTGATATTGTAGGTGGTGATTGGAGACGAGAAGTAATGCCTTTATCCAGTTTTTGTAATTCAAGACCTACAGTTAATATTCGAAGCGAATTTAATAACTATTTTCTAAATGATGGTGCTTTGTCGTGGCAATGTGAGAGACATCCATACTAATGTAGTGAATTTTACAAATTGGAATAAAAGAATCTTTAATCTTACGAGTGACTTTCATTTGTTTTTCACATTGTTTATTTCGAGAGTAGTTCTCTTTGGCGGAGGAAGTCGACGAAGGCTTGCAGCTAGCCTCGTGCAAAAAGCATCACAGTCATCCGGAACATAATTATCATATTTGAACGCATCAATAATGTTCTGGGTTAAAATTTCTTTGTTCACCATTCCTATATTTAAAAAATTAGTACAAACAAATTGAATTGGTCCAGTTATTTACTTTTATTATGTCGCTTAGGTGATGGTTCAACAGCTTCGTATATAGAAGCAAAGGTGCTACTTGAACTAATGGATGAACTACATTAAAACCAACGTCAGTGCTGGTAGCAGGTAAAGGTGTCAAATTAGAAATAGTTCTAAAACATTTTCTAAAAATTATGGGTACTGCAGTTTGCTGAACTTAAATACTTTCTCGGTTTTACTATATCTTTTAAAAATGTCAAAAGTTGTAAATATTTGCCAGCACCTGACGGTAAATAAACATTTTTATCTGAAAATTCTTTTACGAATTTATCACATAAACTACGCCATCAAGTTTATGAAGTTAATGATTAATTGGTATTGTTTATTTCTATGCATTTTGCGAATATAAAAGGTTATTATAAGCGTTCAGGGATGCCTCGCTTCCTTTTTTTTTCTTCTGTGTTTAAAATTTTCTTTACTTTTGGCCATCACCACAGTTATCTTGTAATTTAGAATTACACACTTTAAGGAAAATACTTTAAATATCTCGATATCATCACTTTGGTTACGAACATAAGTTTATCTCGGAATGTATACTTTGTGAACCTCGTGAAGGTAATGTTCGACTTCCACTTCTACGTTTACTTTTGCTTCTACTATTACTTTACTCTGGGGATAACTCAGACAACCATAAATGTTATTCATTGTTGTCCAAATTTGTATTAGATGAAAACTTGAAAACTCAAAATGGGGTTGGAATCTTTAATCGATGCTAATAAAACTCAAAACCTTCCCCATGAAATTCTGTTTTTAATTATTTCAGAACAAGCATAAAAGTCAAATTACTTTTATGAAAATAACTTGATATAAAAGAGAGGCGACATGTTTCGACAAGATTAATACATTGTCATCATCAGGCACTAAAAATAATAACTTAACTAAGTAAGAGTTGACAATATCAAGAATACCTACTTAAAATCTAATTCGGTAGAATAAGAGGCTATACTGCTGTAGTCATAGTAATGATTTAAAAAATTTTTTGCTAGAAAAACAAATTGTAATTGTAGACAAGATTAAATATACTTACAAAACATCGAACCGAAGTACATTATTAAATTTATATGAGAATTAAAATTTGAAAGATAAAGGATAACTTGAATTAATCATCCTGGTAAACAGAAGGCACAAAGAGCTGAAGGCTACTTTGTCTTTAAGTTAACAAATATTCTGAAGAGAAGTATTCATAAAAAAGAGGATTGGTAACCAAAATAACTGAATCAATACCAACCTTAAGTATTGACAGGTACAAGGTAAGTCGAATTTAAATGGAATCAGCTAGAGCCAACAAATTCCTATTCAAATTAAGTATTTCGTTTAAGGAGAAATCTGGGTTAAGATCAAATTGTTGAATGATTTCTTTATTCTCTAAAACATCCAATTTCCGACCTTTATCGCAGATGTGAAGAACGTCGAAGTTATAATTAGGGTCAAAAGAATGTCCGGATTCCAAATATGATTCGCAAAGGAAGATTTTGTACCTATATTGTTATTCATGATGCATTTGTAATGCTCGGAAAGTCTCGTTTTAAATTTACGACCAGTTTGACCGATGTAAAACGCTTCACAAGAACCGCAATGAAGTTTATATACGCCGGATTGATCAAGCTTATCTATTTTATCCTTCGTATGTACCAACCTAGTTTTTAAATTCTGCTTTGAATTAAATGAAATGTGTATGTTATGTTGTTTAAAAGATTTTTGAAAAAGTATGAAGAGGGGCCAATGTAAGGCAATGAAACAAACTTTTTTGAATCCTTGTCATCAATTGTGGTGAGAGTGGTGTGATGTCTAGTGTGGAAGATTTTCTTGTACTTATTGTAAAGGTTTTTAATTATGTGCAACGGAAATTCATTTCTATGTGCTATTTCAAAATGATATTAAGTTCTTTTTAAAATTTTTTCCCTTAAAGGAAGGTTGAAAAGTCTGTGAAAGAAAACCTGAAAGCTGATAATTGATCTGTATGAGAATGGAAAGAATTATAAGGTATGACATGATCGGTAGTAGTGGGTTTCCTGTGAATGTCTATGTCCAACCTATTCTTCAACCTGGTTATTTTAAATCCATAAAATTTAAAATTCGACTCCTTTTTTTTCCAAGGTGAATTCTATCCGAGGATGTAAATTATTTAGAAATTCAAAGCAATTCTGAATATCTTGTGTATTCCCATCGAACACCACAAAATATCATCTACGTATCTTCTGTATAATTTAAAGTGTTTGTTTATCATATTGTTCTTGATAATATTATTGGATTCTAGAGAGGAAAGGAAAAGTTCTGCCAGCAAAGGTGAAAGGTTACTGCCCATAGGTAAACCTGACAGTTGATTATAGTTATTGTTATCAAATTTAAAGAAATTTTGGCTATGGCACAGTTTGAGACAGTCTCTAAGGAACACACAACAATGATTAGGAATATTAGAGTTATATAGATAAGCATCGATAATTTGTAAGCAGTCTTCGAAAGGTACACTCGGAAAAAGGTTCACGATATCGAAAGAGAGTAGTGTGAAATGTTGTTCTATATTAAAGTTGGTTAAATTGTTAGCTAATTCTGAAGAATTTTTTATAGCGTAAGGAAATTGAAAATCTAAGCAAGAACGTAAAATCTGATTAAGCCATCCCGAAAGTTTTGAAACAGGTGTGTTCGTAAATGAAACAATAGGTCTCATTAGTAAGTTCGGTTTGTGTATTTTCGGTAACGCATACAACCTAGGGAAAACCGGGTTCATCAGAATTAGGTTATAGTACTTGACTTTAAATTCCGTTAATAAGATCTCTTTATTGTCTGATATAAATTTTCTGACTTTATTACTGAATGATTGAAAAATAATCTTAGACAAGGAGTTTTATTAGCATCGATTAAAGATTCCAACCCCATTTTGAGTTTTCAAGTTTTCATCTAATACAAATTTGGACAACAATGAATAATATTAAGGTTGACCGAGCTACTATGGTCCAAAACTTTTTGAAGCTTAACATAAAGTTCAAGAAGATTTCACTTAAGATCTGGTTCAACAGCATGTGTTTAAAACACAATTTGATTCCAAAATACATTCAACTTAGAACTAACGTCAATAATCAGAGAGCTTACAACGCACTACATAAAGGACAAATTCATTGGCTGAAGAATGAAATCAATCATTGGTATCAGGAAAGAGATAAATTAAATTTTCAACTTTACTTATTACACATCACAATCACTAAACATCTCCATAATTTAGAATTAGACTCATTATTAACCATTACCAAATATAAGGTTGAAGTAATTGGGGTTAAAATGTTCAATAAACTGAAACTTAAACTGGATAACCTCCGTTTTGTTAAAGAAAAGGAATTTAATCAAAAACAGAAACACATTCATATAAATAAAAACAAGGAGTACTCTCTTGACACCAATTACTTCAAGTTTCACAATAGAGTGATTAACTTAAGCCATTATCAGTTTAATAATGCTGAGCTGGACATTTTAAATTTAGGTCTTAAATTTAATCCACATAAGTTGGATAATACCCTATTGGATCTTTTCAAAGTAGAATTGGATGTTATCATATTAAATAACTCCTACATACCAGGAATAGATAATTTGAAAGCAGTCTGTTCCAATAAAATTAAAAATATTAAAAATATTATTCCTTCAGGCCAATTTAACAATCACACGTTGAATGCCATCCAATCTACTTTGAAAAGAGAACAACTTATATGTACAAAAGCGGATAAAGGCAATGCTCTGGTGATTATGGACAAAAAAGATTATTTAGACAAGGTTAAAGAATTCTTAAACTCTAACGATTTTTCCTTGTCTAAGAATATTTTTCAATCATTCAGTAATAAAGTCAGAAAATTTATATCAGACAATAAAGAGATCTTATTAACGGAATTTAAAGTCAAGTACTATAACCTAATTCTGATGAACCCGGTTTTCCCTAGGTTGTATGCGTTACCGAAAATACACAAACCGAACTTACTAATGAGACCTATTGTTTCATTTACGAACACACCTGTTTCAAAACTTTCGGGATGGCTTAATCAGATTTTACGTTCTTGCTTAGATTTTCAATTTCCTTACGCTATAAAAAATTCTTCAGAATTAGCTAACAATTTAACCAACTTTAATATAGAACAACATTTCACACTACTCTCTTTCGATATCGTGAACCTTTTTCCGAGTGTACCTTTCGAAGACTGCTTACAAATTATCGATGCTTATCTATATAACTCTAATATTCCTAATCATTGTTGTGTGTTCCTTAGAGACTGTCTCAAACTGTGCCATAGCCAAAATTTCTTTAAATTTGATAACAATAACTATAATCAACTGTCAGGTTTACCTATGGGCAGTAACCTTTCACCTTTGCTGGCAGAACTTTTCCTTTCCTCTCTAGAATCCAATAATATTATCAAGAACAATATGATAAACAAACACTTTAAATTATACAGAAGATACGTAGATGATATTTTTGTGGTGTTCGATGGGAATACACAAGATATTCAGAATTGCTTTGAATTTCTAAATAATTTACATCCTCGGATAGAATTCACCTTGGAAAAAAAAAGGAGTCGAATTTTAAATTTTATGGATTTAAAAATAACCAGGTTGAAGAATAGGTTGGACATAGACATTCACAGGAAACCCACTACTACCGATCATGTCATACCTTATAATTCTTTCCATTCTCATACAGATCAATTATCAGCTTTCAGGTTTTTCTTTCACAGACTTTTCAACCTTCCTTTAAGGGAAAAAATTTTAAAAAGAACTTAATATCATTTTTGAAATAGCACATAGAAATGAATTTCCGTTGCACATAATTAAAAACCTTTACAATAAGTACAAGAAAATCTTCCACACTAGACATCACACCACTCTCACCACAATTGATGACAAGGATTCAAAAAGTTTGTTTCATTGCCTTACATTGGCCCCTCTTCATACTTTTTCAAAATCTTTTAAACAACATAACATACACATTTCATTTAATTCAAAGCAGAATTTAAAACTAGGTTGGTACATACGAAGGATAAAATAGATAAGCTTGATCAATCCGGCGTATATAAACTTCATTGCGGTTCTTGTGAAGCGTTTTACATCGGTCAAACTGGTCGTAAATTTAAAACGAGACTTTCCGAGCATTACAAATGCATCATGAATAACAATATAGGTACAAAATCTTCCTTTGCGAATCATATTTTGGAATCCGGACATTCTTTTGACCCTAATTATAACTTCGACGTTCTTCACATCTGCGATAAAGGTCGGAAATTGGATGTTTTAGAGAATAAAGAAATCATTCAACAATTTGATCTTAACCCAGATTTCTCCTTAAACGAAATACTTAATTTGAATAGGAATTTGTTGGCTCTCAGCTGATTCCATTTAAATTCGACTTACCTTGTACCTGTCAATACTTAAGGTTGGTATTGATTCAGTTATTTTGGTTACCAATCCTCTTTTTTATGAATACTTCTCTTCAGAATATTTGTTAACTTAAAGACAAAGTAGCCTTCAGCTCTTTGTGCCTTCTGTTTACCAGGATGATTAATTCAAGTTATCCTTTATCTTTCAAATTTTAATTCTCATATAAATTTAATAATGTACTTCGGTTCGATATTTTGTAAGTATATTTAATCTTGTCTACAATTACAATTTGTTTTTCTAGCAAAAAATTTTTAAATCATTACTATGACTACAGCAGTATAGCCTCTTATTCTACCGAATTAGATTTTAAGTAGGTATTCTTGATATTGTCAACTCTTACTTAGTTAAGTTATTATTTTTAGTGCCTGATGATGACAATGTATTAATCTTGTCGAAACATGTCGCCTCTCTTTTATATCAAGTTATTTTCATAAAAGTAATTTGACTTTTATGCTTGTTCTGAAATAATTAAAAACAGAATTTCATGGGGAAGGTTTTGAGTTTTATTAGTATCGATTTAACCATAAATGTGTTTTTACTCGTTCAATAATTGCATACACAATTGGATAGATTGCTAACTGCTTCTCACTTTTGGTGAAATGTCACATTGACTGGAAAGTGGCTTAATTAATACTACTAAATATCACGAAGATCTGTAACTAACTTCGACAACAGGACGAATTCTAAAGCTAAGTTAAAATATAATTATATAATATCATCTTCTTGTTTATAACAGACTTATTTTATTTGTGCTCCTTATTGTATTTATCCTGACACTTACATGGCTTATTAACGTTACCGGTTACGAAAAAGCCCTTAAGTTTTTCCTAATTTTCTCGAAAACGGATGAACCAAATGTAAATGCAATTGGAACATAAGAAGCAGCCTTTTTTCCTTAAGAAATTTTACATTTGACATTTTACTGTAAAATAATTAGGGGAGCCAATATTTACAATAGTTTATTTTAACATGGGAATTCCCTATGTACAGAAATTCAAGAGACACAGTGTATGCCTTTGTGTGTGAATCCAAATATTCTTTTAAATTCTGTAAATGTACAGCTTGCCTTACCTTGTCATAGTTTGGTTCATTTAAAACAATCATTTCACTTTAAAATTTAATATAGTTATCTGCATTGTTTAAAACAAAGTCAATATTACACCATTTCGATTATTCATAGAAATTATTTCTTTGTGTAAACATAGGTTATCCACAGGTAAATGCATTTATCGTCGAGCTCTATGTATTATGTAATTAACTATATAATGTTTCATTGTCTCATTGGGAGGCTAATGTATAATTGACTGCTATGGTTTAACTAATTTATTGTTTGGTTTTATTATAGTAAAGGGTTTTCCAATAAGAGGTGTTATTTTGAATAGCCCGCTATTTCGGTAGATGTCACTTTTGAAGCTGTCATTTATTGACATTTGACAAGTAAAAACTACGCGATTAATAAAAATGGAACGATACACGCTTCAACAACGCATTGAAATTATTAAAATTCACTATAAAAATGGTGAAAATTTGGCAGAGACGGTTAGTAAAACTAAAACATTTTTGGGTCGTCGTGAAGCACCTTCTCGGACCGCAATACAGAAATTGGTGAACAAATCCGAGCTGTTGGGACAAGTTAATGATGTGAAGAATAAAACCCGTGCACGTCGCTCAAGAACAACTGAGAATATTGCTGCTGTAGTCCAAAGTGTTGAAGAAAACCCAGGTTTGTCCATTCCTCGTCGTTCTTTGGAATTGGGCATTCCACAAACGTCATTACACCGTATTTTGCATAAAGACTTGGGTCTTAAGGCTTATAAAGTTCAGTTAACACAAGAACTCAAGCCGGCCGATCATCAACAACGTCGTGTCCTTGCTGATTGGGTCGTTGAAATGCATGAAAATAATCCGGAATTCCATTGAAAAATCATCTTGACTGATGAGGCCCATTTCCACCTCGGTGGGTATGTCAACAGGCAAAATTGTCGCATCTGGGGCTCGGAAAACCCAAGAGCTATTGTTGAAAAGCCTCTCCATCCTCAACGTGTGACTGTTTGGTGCGGTTTATGGTCTGGCAGGGTCATTGGACCTTACTTTTTCGAAAATGAGGCTGAAGCAACAGTTACGGTTAATGGATTGCGCTATCGAGAGATGATTAATGATTTTTTATGGCCGGAATTCGATGGTATTGATCTGGACAACATTTACTTTCAACAAGACGGCGCTACGTGCCACACAAGCAACGAAACCATTGATCTTTTACGGGAAAAGTTTCCGGACCGTGTTATCTCTCGAAGAGGTGATCACAATTGGCCACCGAGATCTTGTGATTTAACACCTTGCGACTTCTTCCTTTGGGGCTACGTGAAAGATAAGGTCTACGGCAACAGCCCAGCGTCGATTCAAGACCTCAAAGATGGAATTCGTGAGGCTATCGATGACATAGGGCAGCCACTTTGCGATTTGGTTATGGAAAATTTCATGAAAAGGATATGGTCCTGTAAGCGTGGTCGTGGTAGCCATTTGGCTGATTTTGTTTTCCATTATTAACGGCATACCTTCCTCTTTATAATGAAATAAACATCCGATCAATTATCTCAAAAAATTCCATTTTTCTTTGAATATCAAGATAACACCTCTTATTGGAAAACCCTTTACATTGTACAATATATTTAAATGTTTTATCTGGTGGCCTGTGCATTTGAATTAGCTATGGCAATTTTGATGTTAATATTAATACATTTTTTCTTGTTTTACTAAAAAGATATTCTAAACCAAACTTCATTAGCTTGGGATCATCCTAATTTAATTTAATTAGACCTTTGATTTAAGTTCCTTTTGTTACACCACATGGGTTACATCCATTAATAATTTCTGCCTTATCCTTAAATTGAATATTACCTTAGATAATCAGGTTCATAATTCATTTGACCTGTACGTTTAATACTTCATTTAATTTTTTTTTATTATATTACAGTGTATTACTGTAGGCACTACCTTTTTAATTTAAACAAAGAATAATTGCAACCTTTAGCTACTTTTGGAGTTTACATTATTTAAATAAAAGTTTTGGTTTTGGTATGTATAACTTTTCATTTACAGGAACATATCCAACTACCTATCTCATTGTATAATTACTTCTCCGTGTTGCGAGTTACCTTTCCTGTTTCAAGTTTTGAGGGAAGGGCTGTTTTTTTTGTATTTACTTAAAAACTCGTGGCGTCCAAATTTCTGTCCTGCGTTCCACACACAAACACACACACACACACACACACACACACACACACACACACACACACACACACACACACACACACACACACACACACACACACACACACACAAACACAAACACAAACACAAACACAAACACAAACACAAACACAAACACACACACACACCCACACCCACACCCACACACACACACACACACACACACACACACACACACACTAAATATATATATATATATATATATATATATATATATATATATACTTTCTCTCGAATCTCAAGGTTCCCCACGCATTCAAGTGTCCTCTAGCTGCTAGTCGAGGTGCCCTTGTCCCTCCCCTTACTATTCCTATTTCCTTTTTTTATTTTGCATACGTGCTCAACAGCTGTGCACGATACAAATTGTGGCGGCCAACGTGGGGCCCTCTGTAATAAATTCTTACTTTAACATTGAGGTATTGGTTTTCGATTGTGTACTATTTGCTTTAGATTGTTTTTTGCTATCTCAGGTTTAATTTAAACTCACTTTTTTTGTCGTGTATCTATTACCTTTACATTTTTACTACCTAATTCTTGTCATACGTCACCATGTCGATCAATTGGAAGATGGATGTAAATCGCTTGTTTAAATTAGAACTGCAATACGAATTGATTTCCACGGGATTACCTAGTGATGTGAGTGTTGAGCTCCTTCGTAAAATTGTTCGCAATGCTCTGAAATTAGACTGTAATATATCTTTCTGTATTGTCGATCACCATATACCCTTCGAAGAAGATGCTTTGACTATCGCTCATCGTGAGCTTACTGAATTTTTATCTAAGTTTTCCTACGGCGACGTATTCCAGGGGAAAATCACGACTCTCTTATTTCTGGTCACCTTGGTGTAACTAACACTGTTGCTAGCGTGTCTTAACGTTACTATTGGCCTGCTCTTAAATCAGATGTTGCTCGTTACATGCATCAGTGTACCGTTTGCTCTGCTCATAAAGTGGAACAGTGCGCCACCTACTTTTCTTGCTCGTCCCAAACCTACTAGGCCTTGGCCAGTGTTGTGTACTGACATAGTGGGTCCTTTGCTTCGATCTTCCAAGAGACATGCTTACGTACTGGTACTGGTCTATTGCTTTACTAAATTTGCCTTTTTCTTTCCTATGCTTCAAGCTACTGCTTCTACCATTTGCCGCCTAATCGAAGATATTTTTTTCGTCTATGGCACTCCACAGTACATTATTAGCGACAATGGTGTACAATTTCGCAGCAAGGAGTTTGCTAAGCTTTGTTCAGAATATCGTACCTTGATCTTGTTTAATGCCAAATATCACCGTAGGACTAACCCCACTGAAAGAATCAATAGAGTATTGAAAACTATGATCTCTTCTTATATTACTCAAAACCAGCGCAAATGGGACGAAAATTTAGCAAAACTAGATTGTGCTATTAGGTCTGCTAAACATGACGTGATTGGGTGTTTTCCTTATTTTGCTATCTTTGGACGTGACTATTCGGTTTTTGGAGATCTACAAGGTCCTTCTGCTCCTCAGGATATTACTTCGGCGGCACGACGGCAATTTCACTCGTCAATTTGAGGCTATTCGCTCAAACATTGTCAAACGATTAGAGAAGGCGTATAATTGTAGGGAACAGCGTTATAATTTAAGACGAAGATCAGCTAAATTTAACTTGAATGATAAAGTATGGCGACGGATTTCGTTTTGTCAGAAGCTTCACGGCATTTTAATGCTAAACTGGCTCCTAAATTAACTGGCCCCTATCGAATCAAAACCATTGTTTCTCCTTGGACTTATGAATTAGTTGCCAACCTTCACACTACAAATAATCTATCCTTACGCTATCCTCGACGAAAGAGACGTAAATACCTACATATCTCAGATTTGTCTATAGATGCTGATTAGTGCTTGTCTTGGTATATTCTGTTAGATTTACTACTTTTACAAACTCTTTCGTAGTTATCCTACACATTATCTTTCGGGCGGTTGGTTGGGCATAGTTGGCTGGGCTGCTTATATGGTGACCTCTCCTTTGTCATCCATGACCTCTACACCTGGTCCTTTTCTCCTCCTGTCTGCAGTTCTCCAAGGGTGTTCCCTACTAATTTCCTCAGGGGGATCTTTGGAGACTTGCCCTTTTCATTTCACTTTCCTATCTGCTGTCTTTGATCTAAATCTACTCTAGCGTCTTACTTCACTTTACTGGATGAATGCTTGCATGAATGAAGCTAAGAGGAACGGGATGGGTTCGCCTTCTCTTGCGAGCTTCGGTGACCACGGGACCAACAGCTGTGCACGTTACAAATTCAAAGAATCGCCGTTTATATGTCTCTAAATATCCCTCACGTAGCATGTTATGTAGACAGCAACATACCGATACCAGATCACCAATAGTTGTCTCCAAATTAATTGGCTGATAAAATATTCTAAAAATTTGACTATAATTAAAGACAGCTTCTGAATGATTTTCTCTTGCAGATTTTCTGGTGTATGGCTTCATAATATGTTTGTGTAAACGAAAAGCTACATCACTTACTATTACTTGGGCACTATCTTACCTGGCCGAGGAAGCTTAAGCCTCAGGAAATCCGAATGAGCCATTTAAAACTTGCCCCATATTGGATTTCAAAAATATTCCGGTTTCTCCTCTTCCAAAGGATCCAACATCAACAGCAATAAATGTATAGTTTGCATCCACATTCGCCAGAAGTACAGTGGGAAGAAACTCTTTGCAATTGTGGAATAATGAACCCGAGTTACCCGGACTTCAAATGCGCATATGTTTTCCGTCAATAGCTGAGATACAATTTGGAAAATTCCATTTATAAGCAAATTCTGCTGCTTTTGTTTAAAATCAACGGTATTTAAGTCTTTTAAAAAAAAGTTGGCACCAATTTGGTTTTCAACAATGCCAGCGTATTTTTTTACTGTAGTACTTAAATCACAATGACATTCGAAGTGCGAATGATCTTAAGGACTCGCCATGGCAAGATATCTATTTAAAAAGCCATACAACAAAATTAGTTATCAATAAATACCAAACCAAAAAGTCTAGTCAATTATGTACCTACCTCAAAAGTTACTGCTAATTTTTCTTGTGATATAATCGGTTTCCTCACTTCATTGCTAGGTTGTACGGTCCTTTTTCTAGCAACGATAATGAAAACTCAAACTGGTCATGATTGATTCGAAAAAATCAAGAAATTTAATTTCTTTATTTTTTAAATGTCTTGATTAATATTTCAAAAAATCCCTCAGTAGTACGATTTTTAAATATTTTATTAGTAAGATTTTTTTTGTCATTACCAGATCAGATAAACTAATATTGTCTTCATTTTCTTCGTCTAACAGAAGAGAGAATGTTATTGTTATGAACCATTATGTTCTCCATGTTGAATTAATTAGAACTTCCAGATTTAAATAATATATAATAATTAAATATAAGAACGCAGAGTACAACTCACATGTGTTCTAGAACAAATCAGAAAGTATACTGAAAATTCATCTGATCACAAAAAAAACAGATGAGTCGCCACATGTCGTGTTTTGCAAACCATGCTGCAAAAAATGCGCAACGACGACATGTCGTTGTGACCTCTGGTCACAGCGACCTGTCGCGCCTTGGCAACCGTACCTTTACCACGACTTGAGCCTTGTTTTTCGTTGGAAATAACTGGTAATCGACGTCCGCCCTACTTTAATTTTTTCTTCGTAGGTGTAATTTATAAATTTTTTAACATTTAATAAATTATCGATTACATCCGTTTCTAATACAAATGCTACAGAAGAAAACAAATATAACGCTTATAACAACGCGAAAACTTGAGAGTTTTGTATACAGAAAACGCTATACCGATACGGGAGCGAACAAATCATCAAAATCGAACAAATAACAATTCTGTGGTCAGGATTACACAAAATGCAGAACAGTAGGTAGGTTTGGAGAGTTCTGAAACCACCAACACCTCAAGGTCCCACCAAAACAAGGTTAACACATTCTCAAGGCCCTACATGCCCAAGATTGCTCAATATCGACGTCATTCGTGTCTCACACATTTCCGAGGTCTCGTAGTTACCCACTTTTCAAAGGTTACACAATATGAAGATAATTCGTGTTTCACACTTTTTCAAGGTCTCACATTCTCAAGGCCATTTGCGCAACTGCAGGCCACGTATGTATCCCACAGTTTTAACACTAAACACAAAGAAAAGAAAATGATATGTTAATGTATTTATTTGCTACAAAGACATCTTGATTTGTACAAATGTAATAAATTTATTATTTAGATACACGATTTAGGAATAAAACATTTTGATTTAGTTCAAGAAATTCAACTACTCTGAATTCCACTGCACTTGGAAAAAAAGTCCATTTTTTATTTACAGCACGCCTCGTTATACCTAGAAAAAACGAAAATAATTACACCTAATTTATTGTTTAAAAAAAATTCATAAAAGGTATAAAATTAATTAAAACACTTACCAATTTATTGTAATTAACTCTGAGTGATAATGGAAATTAGTATTAAGAAAATAATAAACTTTGATGTAGTGCACCCCGTGTACCCCGTTACCTATGACCTATACATACGAGGGGCCGTTTTATATTCTCGGACTAGGCATGATAAGAGTAGATTAGAACAACAACAGAAATTTATTTTTCAATATAGGCCCCTTGCTATTCAATACAAGTTTTACATCGTTTCAATAACATCTTTTACCCATTATAAAAATATTCTTTTGGTTTGCTCGCAAAATGACTTTCAACAGCCGCTATAAGTTCATCATCGTCCCTAAATTTTCTTCCCCTTCTGTTGATATCTGGAAACAAAAAATAGTCACTAGGGTCTAAATCTGGACTATAAGGTGGATGATCAATTTCTACAAAGCCAGATTTAGCAACGGCAGCTTTTGAAAGTCTTGACTTATGGGCTGGTGCATAATCATGAATCAGCGTCTTTTCACTTTAATAACATCTCTGAGGCGATGCATTAAGCTTGCATAATCCTCACCTGTGATTGTACCACCCTTCTTCAGATAATCAATCATTAAAATTCCTTGGCAATGCCAAAAAAACAGTTGCCATTATTTTTCCTGCAGAAGGGGTGACTTTAAACTTTTTGGGAGGACTGGAACCCCTAATATGCCATTGCATCGACTCTTGTTTCGATTCAGGATCAAAATGATGGACCCAAGTTTCATCTCCGGTGATAAGCGGATTGATAATTAAATCTGGTTCGGCCCCACAAAGCGCCAAACATTCTTCACACTTCTCCATTCGAGTAAGCATTTGAAAAGGTGTAAGCATTCGTGGAACCCATCTCGCACTGACCTTTGTCATGCCAAGGTAATCGTGTAAAATTCTGAAAACTGTGGTTTCTGAAACTCCTAATAAAGACGCTTCTTTAATCTTGCATCTTCCTTGGTTTCCTCAATAACATCCGAAGTGATCATATCAACAGGCAGACCTGGACGGGGATCATCATCAAGTGACTTTCGGCCATGTTTAAACAATTTTTACCATTCACAAATAATCGACTTGGAATGTCCATTATCCCCGTATACAATCAACATTTCTCACGAATAACTTTTGGAGATTTTCCTTGCTTTGTAAGAAACTTTATAACAGCTCGATATTCAAGTTTGTCCATATTTTGAGACGTTACAACACAAACTGACAGATATTAGAACTAATAATGCTGCAATTGTTTTGTAAATTGTCAAACACGTTACCATGCATATGTGATCTAAAATAAATAAAATGAAAAATTACATTAATATTGTAAATTGCCTAGTCCGGGAATATAAAAACGACCCCTCGTATATCAAATTTTGATTCGTCGCTAAATATTATTTTTGACCAGTCTTTATAAGTCCAGGACAATATTGCTATAGCCCATATCAGCCAGTTTTTCTTTTGTTTTTCAGTCAAGAGAGGTTTTTGTTTGTACAAATAAAAGTTTTAGATATCTGCAATTAAAACACTGTTCTAAGTCCTGCCTTATAAAATTTTAGTCCTGATTTATGTATCCATTTTCGACAACACTCTCTTGATACTGCATGTCTTCATTCGGCGTTCCAACGAGCACTAATTTGCCGTAATGTACTTCGCCTTTCGTTTTTGAAAGTGTTTGGTCTCGATCGGAAATTATGCGACGCCTACCGCAACTTTTTGCGGAAACATTAATTGTACCTGTTTCTCCGAACTGTTTTATTATATTCCCTATTGTATATTTGGCAACATCTAACTATGGCTATTTTCGCATTCGATTTGCCTTTGTGGTATTGTTTAATGATTATATTCCTCACCTGTGCATTTGTTGTTTTGTCACGAGCCATTTTACAAACGTATTACACTTTATAGCAACAAACTTTGTGATATTAACGAATTTATTTTATTTTTTGTTTCCAAAACCTCCTCCTTATAAGAATTATTTGCATTCGTTCGAACAGTTAGTTGTCAGCATATTATACAGTGTTTGTCTATAATTTCTTTCTAAAGATGTAGTTCATGTAAAGTTTAAATTATCTTAAATGAAATAGTTACCAAACTTAAAAATAAAGATATAATTGAACAAATAAATAAAAATATTAAAATAAGACGGCGATTTATACAAAAATTGTACTCGCCCGAACTATTAGTTGTTTGGGCTCGTACATAATATCATTTGGTTTTCAACTATAAAAAAGAGTACATAATTAAACCTACCGAGCTGGTAGCGTAGTGGTGACACAACCTGCTTAGCATTCGGGAGGTAATGGGTCCGATTCCCGTTACCGTCTATCTTGTATGAGGTTTTTTCAGGGGGTTCTCCTCATACACATGTAGCGGCATGGTCACTGCGTATATGTACACCATGTGCGGCCACTTAGGTGAATGCTGGGGTAGTACTTTCTCCCTCAGAACCTAACTCCGTTCCTTCCGATCCTATCCTGACCATACCCATCCTTAATCCCACCATACATATATACGTAATGTATGTATGTATCCTGGGAATCCATGATTGTGGCTGAAGGAGCTCGGAAAGCCCGAGCAGCTCGCCCTCCCCCTTGGGGAGGTAATGAAATACGTGGCCTTTTCCTTTTCTAAACCCAAAAATTATGATTGTTTGAAAAAATTTCATAAAAGGTATAAAATTAATTAAAACACACCCTTATTGTAATTCTGTGTTAATAGAATCATTATATTAAAAAAATAATAACATTAGATTTAGTGTAAGAAAGGCTCCTGTTTTATGACTTACGTCATGCCTCGTTATACAGAACTAAAAAAGAATAAATAGTTAAACCCAAATTATAATTATTTGAAAAAGTTTCATGAGAGGTATAAAATTAATTAAAACACTTGCCCATAGAACTTATTCCAGAAATTATTAAAAATAATAAAATTTGATTTATTGCAAGAAAATCATCAAACCACTTTATACATAACTATAAAAAAAGAAAATAATTAGACCTAAATTAGAAATACAGGACAAAAATTTCATAATAGGTATAAAATTATATTAAAATGCTTACCACCCTTATTGTAATTCTGTGTGTTAATAGAATTATTATTAAAAAATAATAAAATGAAATGTGATTTATTATGAAGCGACACATGAAAGAAAATAATTTAATAAGATCAAATTTGAAAAACTTATCGAATTGCAAGACGGACAGAACGAAAATGAATGCACAAACAGTTGTGTCAAGTAAAAGATCAAAACGGTGTTAACAATCATGAACATTATACTATGTTGCTATATAAAATATTTTAATAAATTAGTTAATTAAAAATTTTCAACAATATGAACAAGGAAAGAATCACGAGAAAGCAACAGTACTTGCAATATTAAATTTTGGAATTATCAAAATAATTTACCTAAGACAATGTAGAGAATAAAATCAAATTAGCCATTATATTACAAGTACACCATAAATCACTAAAGTCCAAAATTCACACTTTAAAATACAACAAATTTGTTATTATTGTTAAAAGCATTAGTTTGTTCAAATGTTGATGTGAAAGAATATAAATCTAAATTTTATATTGGAAAAAGACATGATTGCAAGAGCTTAATTAAATGCATTTATTGGCATTGTTATTTTTAACCTTTAACCCCAAAAATGACATTTGTTATCTAGTGTGTTGAGAATAATAAGAATACATTATAGTAATGAAAATTTACAGATCTCATATTCATGGTCTTACTTAAAAAGTTGTACCAAATAAAGAATGTATTTTGTATTGCATTGTAGATAGTATACAAAGTTACAGAAACAAATAAACTTTAACCTTGATATCACCACCCAAAATCTATATAAGGGTAGTATTGTGCACTATAGTCATCCTGTTTCCACAAGACAAGTACTAAAGTTCAAGTTGTTGCATCATGTCTTCTAGTAATGGTTAAGTATTTATTTATGCTTAAATTATTTTTAATACTTAGAATAATTTTTTCATATTTAGACTTGAAATAATTTCAAAGGTTTTAAAATTGCATATATTTTTATTTTACTTTATGTTTATTCATTTGTATTTACACTAATAATATTGAGCGGTTTTAGATTCAGTAAACCAAATTCCCGCTGTCGCCATCGTGGACAATACATCTACGAACAGAGATAAGAAAGCGCTTTAATCTATTATTGCTCCAGATAAGTGATTTATGAAACACGTAACACTACCCTTATGTATATATTTTCTTTGTTACAGATCCCAATAAAATGTTTCTATGTGAATATCTTTTCCAGAAAGGATTCTTTACTTCGGCATCAAAGAACCGCGTGTTGGGTAAGGATACCATTAACTACCCCATCGTCAGAGATGCAGTAGGCTGTGCCGCAAAACCATATCCCAAATAGCAATGGGGTGTAACCATGTACTTCCTTTGCGCAACCAGGTCCATCACGTTTGAACAATGAAAGAAAGCGTGTATATGATTCCCTTGCGCAATCAGGTCCATCGGGTTTGTATTCTGAAATGATGTAGTAACGTTATAACAATGTTTTCCAGGTCAAAATATGCTGTTCCGATGCGATTGCATGAAAGTCATCAACGAACCATGTGTTGTTTAGGAGCATCCAGTGGCGGTTTGTCCATTAGGTCATTTGGTCAATCACCTCCCAAAAGTAAGACATGACTATGATAATTGAACATATATTGAGTAAGATTAATTTAATATTGTTAGTATTATTATCCATCTCACCAAATACCTAAAATATAGGTAAGTTTATTTTAAATCAATACGCGACTGTATAGTGTATACTATGAATTTTATTATACTTGAATTCACCGCGGTCACAGTTTCAAATTGTCCTCGATGCTTAGACTGGCTTCCCCGAGAAAAGGACGGATAGAATGGCAACTTCGTATGTATTAAACAAGAGCCAAAGCTCGGCCGCATCTCGCCTTACGATCACAAGCCGTGATTTCGAATGTCGACCAGTCAGTACCGTTTCACTTGTTCTGCGATGCGTGCACCCACACAGTGAACAGTTTACAGTACTTACGTTATTATATATAATATTCGCTGCCTATTTTATCATGTCGGTGGTTCAAATATTAAAAGAACTAAAAAACAATAACGGTTTAAATTCCGATAAACGTCTAGAGTTTAAAGCAAAAGGTCGCGCTCAACCAAAGCTACAAATTAAACAGTCAAGTAGCGATAAAAGTAGAGAAGTGAATCGTTACTTCCGTGAAAATATGTACGATTTGTGCGAGTGGATTTGCGGATGTGAAATTACAAATGCGTTCTATTGTTACGTATGTTTATTATTTTCAAATTCTAGTGACTCCTGGTGTAGTAATGGTATAACAGACTTGAAACATTTGAAAGATAAAATTAAAAAAACATTCTCTGTCGGCAGATCACATGAAAAGTTCTATGAATTACGGTACCTTCGGTCGTGATGATATTCGATCACTATTGGATAGTGCATACAGAAAATCTATAAAAGACTATAATGAAAATGTAGCAAAAAATCGATATTTCTTAGGTAAACTTATCGATTGCGTTAAATTCTTTGGTGCATTTGAGTTGGCATTGCGAGGGCACGATGAGACCACCCGTTGTGTAGAGACTGTATTTTTACATCAAGCCGACATTCTAGCTTGTTTAGAGAAAATTATCGACTCTGAGGAAGATTCTAAAACCCTAAATCAAGCTATTGGGTTAAAAACATTTCTAAAAAGCGAAGATTTTTTATACTGGTTGAATTTTTTTCATCTGATAATGCCAAATAGTGAAATTCTGTTTAGCCAGCTTCAAAAACGGTCTACTGATGTCATAACGGTTAAAAACAACGTAGTATCTTTGAAGGCGTCTGTAAAAAAAGTGAGAAATGATATTGCAAACAACTCAAACCGCTTGTTTTCGCAAATTCCTTCATTCTCCTGTGCCAAAAGATCCAGAAATGAAGACTCCAAACGTCGTATATCTCTAGAGGTCTGTGACATAATAATTTCTGAAATTGACGAACGATTCAGTTTTAGTGACCACTTAATAATTGCACAATTATTCTACAGCGATATGTTTGAAGAGTATCAGAAGAGTTTTCCGAACCATATTTTAAAATGAGTTAAAAAAGACTTTCCCGTCATCAATCATTTAAAATTGAAAACTGAATTAGAAGTCATTTATGAGCGAAATGATTTTCATATTTCTGACGGAAATGCAGGAGCCATAGCAATTCTCCAGTTATTCATAAATAATAACCTTTGTGACACATTTTCGGAAAGTGTAAAATTGTTAAATATTTTGTGTACATTACGTATGACTACTGTTGAGAGCGAGCGTTGTTTCTCTACGTTGAAGAGAATAAAAACTTTTCTACGTAATACTATGGGGCAGGATAGGTTGTCAGCTTTGGCTATGCTCAGTATAGAGAAGTCTCTCGAAAAATATGCCAAATTTTAACGAACTTGTGATTGACCATTTTGCCAATAGTAAAGTGCGGAGGATAGACTTAAAGTTCAAAACTATTTAAACAAATTGAAGACAGTACCCGTGCACCGGGGCAAATTTCTTCAAAACAATCTTAGTGTTAGTTATATTAATATTCATCTGTATAGGTGTATCAAAACCCTCACGTGTGTTAAGAAGAGTTCTTACATTGTCTTACATAGAAAATGATTATGGATTTAGACTTAGGGCAGATCAGAATTATAACCTGTGCAATGTACAATGCTGTCGCGCCTATTTCAGTAACTACTGCGGAAAGTGAAATGTGTTTCGTATATCTCTACTTTGGAACTAGTAGATACGTTTTGGGCATTACAATGAGTCGAGATAGGCTTACTGTCTTACTTTATTGGCAAAGTTATCTACTGAGAGGAAAGTGATTGTGCAAATTCCTGACTTTAATAACACGGTGATCGACATTTTTGCAAATACCAAGACTAGAAGAGCTGATTTCCTCTATAAGTATCAGTGTAAGGTATTCTAATTTATTCCGCAATTGTATACATATATTGTGTCCAAATTCTAAACACATACATTATTTTCATTATCAAAAAACTGTTCCCCAGTGGCGCGTTTTCGAGAGGTTTCTACCTCCGGGCTACTCACAGCGAATCCGTTGCCATACTTTGACTATCCTCCCTCCAGTGGCGGCATATATTCATTGGAAGCGTAGATAATAATTAGAGATGGAAAGTTTCCATATACTCGTATAAATGCTATAAAGTAGTTCCTTTTGGTTTGACGTTGCGCATATCGACTTTCAATCAGTTTCAAAGTTAAAAAAAAACTACATTCGGTTTATGAACATTTTTCGTCATAAATATCTTAAGGTTCAAGAAAGTTCAATGACTTGGAATTTCAAAAAAATATCTGCAGTGCTTACACGAATACCCCGCAGTCACATTAACTTACAGTCAAGACAAGTACCCTGCCGATACAAATAGTCACGAACCGCCACTGGGAGCATCATCCATTATTACACTTTCACAGAGGCAAAATGCTGTGTCGCAAATGAGCGAAGTGGTGCAATCAAGTTCTTCTGGTAACAATAAGTTAGTACACAGAAAAGTTGCTCCCTTGCGCAACCAGGTCCATCGGGTTTGAATAATTCAAGGAAGCGTAAGTCGGAACAATACAACGAACCTGTACCAGAAGGGTTGATATTGTCCACTGCACTGATTGTTCAGTCGATGTTCCTCGGTATGCTTTTCAAGGACACTGTAACAACCCTTTTTGAGTTGTATTAAAATATACCTTAATTTAAGGTCTTTCATTCGTTAGTTGTAAATTTAAAAAAATTTTAATTATTGATTTATAATTATGAGGTAGGTAACTTAATTTGCATTTCTTTTTAGGGGTTTAAAGTGTATACTTCTTAAAGATTTATACTTCCACTTCCATAAATAATTTTTCTGATCATTTTATTCGCGCATTACGTCATCGTGACTTAACTCAAATCTTTTGCGCACGACTACATTATCTAACTTTCATAGCATGTATTTTGCTCACTTCCTGATGAATGTTGTTTTGGTTTTGGTTTTCCACCTAATTTTAGTGATAAGTGCCATTAATTTGATGGTAAGATATCTTTTAACTCGTAATATTAAAAATTAAAACATTTGCTCTTTTCAGGCACTTTTATGTTCACTTTTATTTTTACTTCGATTTACCCTTTAATTACATTTTAAGTACGCATTTAATTTTACTGTTGCGTACGCTTTCATTTTATGATTGCAATTTTTATTGGAAAATTTCAAGATAATGCATTAAACGGATTATTCCATTTCATGATAAATTTTTAAGAAGGAAAATTCCAGTTTTGGGTGTGGCTTACAACGTAAAGCATTATTTCAAGAGATTGCGCAATATTGTGGCAAAGATGACATCACCTCAGTTGACATTTCCAAATCATTTAGATACCAGAGGTTATTGAAAAACTTGTGTACAAAAATTTTACAAACAGGTACTTAATGTTTAATGATTATTTAGTAATTTAAGGTTTTTACAATTAGGTTTTAAGGTATATTTTATTTAACCATATCAAATTTTACATGTTAATAAACATAGTGGTATATTTTTTATTTTTTACATTTCGATAAAATTTTTAGTGTAGAACTCGATTTAGTTATTCCGAGTATAATTAAAAAAAATAACTTGGCGTCCGAGATCATTTTTATTAGTGTTACATTGCATTTTTTTTATATTTATATTTAAGTGGAAATAATTTAAGCAGATTTTGTGGTAATTAAGGAAATCAAAAGACTGGCCCTATTAATCTACCGACTGAATCAAAGGCATTATTTGTGGTGAATGGTTAGTATCTCCCGTTAGTTTAACGATTTGTGTTTGGAGAACTTATTACTTATTTCTTTACATTATTATTATATTTTTTACTTATACCATTTACACCACTTTTATTACAACACCTGAGAAGCAACAGGCATAAAGTATCTACTCGTTGATACTAGGGTTGAAGTGATTTGGAATGCATTTAAACAACGCATTGTTTCGTATAGACTATCACAAAGCAATACTCATACTAACTTGCAAACGTTTATGAGTGACGTTAAAGATAATGTTTTGCACCTAATACAATTTCAGTTGCAGAAACATATCTCATTGAGATATAATATCGAGTTGTTTGGTTTGTACTTTCTAAACAGTGGAGAGAGTACAGAATAAAATTTTTTTAAAACTAAGTATGGTATTTTGACTATCGGGATAGTGTTAGAAGAGTATATTCAAAGCATAATGGAAATCTTGGATGCTAAGCAATCAGAATTTCAACATATAGATTCTGGTGAGTGTTTGTTATGAGTAATAATATATTGTAATAGTAATGTGTATGTAGGCTGGTCGCTGGTGCCATTCGTATATTGAGAGGTAAACAACCTGAAGGGGTTACCACAGCGGACAACTTCTTACCCTGCTTTCAGAACGCTCTTCAATTGGGATGGTATATGGTTTCCTGTTAAGCTGTCTAACATCTCAACTTTCGAATCCAACAACAATATTTCCATCAATGTTTATGGAATGGAAGATGCGTATCGTGATAGTGAGCGTATTACGGAAGTGGTGGGTCTTCTGTACTATACTAAGGTTAAACCGTGTGTACATGTTAACTTATTATTGCTAGTCAGTAACCAAACGGAAAACCAACATTAGTATGTCTGGATAAAACATTTTTCTCGTTTACTGAGCAACCAAATAACCCAATGTAACGGGGCAAAATGTTTCTGCTTTAGACGGTGATGTATGAGTGTGTATGGTTTAGTACCTACACAGTACGTTACCTTACCTGAGTTGGCGTGGGATGCGATATTAAAGTAATACGAAAGTACAGTTGGAATTACTGACATACGGATATGTACACCACTTTTTCAAGAAAGGTATTCGTGGCGGAGTGAGCACTTGCGTTGAGCGGAGAAGTACTGCTAACGAGTTTGTTCTAGATTATGACCCTATTCGTCCTAAAGTGTTTTTGCAGTATTTAGATGCAACGAACTTATATGCATGAAGTATGCGTCAATATCTCCCCCACGATGGGTTTATGTGATTAACTCAAGATGAAATTCATAAATTTGATGTACTGAAGATTAATGATGATATTGTAAAAAGCGCTGACGGAGGTGACTACAAAGTTGTTGCAGGGGCGTTTGATAAAATATTAATGTGTAATGTTTAGATCAACTTTATATGATGTATATACTAAGATGTTAAACAAAATTGCCTTTTGGTCCCAGGATGAGAAACGGTATCGATTACGTGATACGTGTTCAATATTGACGTGGGGGGATTGGAGAATTTCAGAATTGGAGAACGTTGATGATCCTTTGAGCAGACTACTGGAGGTTGCTAAGGAAATTAATTTGTATGATCCAGAGGGTTGAAATAGCTTGGGTACTGACACTTACTCTTAGATTGGCATTGCAGTGTGTATATACAGTTAAATATTTGTAAATGTAGTTGACAAGTATTTCTAAATAGGTACAAATTATAGGAAGTGAACCACGCTTACTTTTAAATATTCAAGGTGCAGAAATGCTACAGCAACTTAAATAAAAACAACACACTAAATCTACAAATTGAGTACTTTCCCTACGACTTAGGAATAATGATGAAATGATGATCATTAGAACTAGATTTAGATATACAGTCCTGTTCCTTGCTAAGTATAGATTTTAAATTATAACTTTCTGCTATGCTGGGTTTACTATATGTAGGTTGAGATGTTTGTTTCCTCTTTCTTGTACTAAAAAATGAAACTTGTTTCTCAATTTTTTTGTTGCTAGGTTCTAATTTAACACCAGCAGATAACTGGAACTGGGGAACACTGTCATCTTTGGTGTTTAGTAAAGCTGTTGTGACTCTTACTTGTTTAATTGCAGTTTTTAATATGTCATTGGTTATACACTTACAAGCAAGTGTTATCAATTCTAAAGCGGTATTTATTAAATTACTCTGTAGGGTTTTAGTGTCTCTAGAACTGCCAAATACTTGATTTAAAGAATTTTCAATTTCTTCTTGTACTGCATTATAATCTGATTGTGTTACTATTGTATGATTAATGCCCGTAAGTGTATTTTGTATACAAACATAATGTATATGTTTACATATGTTCGACTTTATAAAAAAATCCAAGCAGGTACAAGAATATGAATGACATAGTTCACAAATTAATGCACAGCATGTGAAAGTACTTTTTTCTGTTACAAAGTAAGTGGTTTCTGATTTCACATTCAGAACCGACCATTATCTATACACATTGGTTTTGTCTGGCACATTTTGTAGCTCAAAATTTAAAGTTGTTGCTATTTTATGACTTAAATTAATATTCTTTAATCTGCTAGTACTCTTGTCTGAAATTGAACATTGTACAATAATTATTTTTAAACATAGAAACAATACGTTTAGTAATTTTGATCAGTTTCTCAACTTGTTTATCACGGGTATACTTCATTAAATTATGCAGACTCTTGTCCAAACGTTTTGCCTCCCGACCTTCGAGGTATTCATATTTAATTATTCGATGCATACTTGCTAAATACATAATTAAAAATTATTATTAATTAAAATTAATAATAATTTTTAATTACATATTTACCTTTGAACTTATTCGTTCATAACAAAAACTTATAATAATTTACTAAATACATGTTTGTATTTATTAATAGCTCCCTGCGATAGCAGTATGCCCATGAAAGAGTATTGCATCCATAATTTTTAAGGAAATAGTTTCCAGCCTATCTGGATCATCCCACAATTGTATTATCAGTTCATTATAGTATTTGGTAAAATCTTCTATCTCAAAGGAAGTTTGGACAATTTTTAATGCTTTATATATTTTTTTTTCTTTTTTAGAGAAGCTTCTTAACAGTTTTTATTTTTATTTTATTTTTATTTATTTAAATTCGATTTACAATGCACCATCAACATGCCCAGAACAGAAAAGTCTATTTGGTACTTCATCCCTAGCAGCAACCTTATCCAATGAAAAAAGTATCAGTTAAGTCACTCATAAAGGTACAAGTTGTAACTGTACCAGTTGCCAGTTTTATATGAATAAAACAAATTTCATACATTTTTGTATCACTTCTATCTGATATCATGTAGGCTAATAGAATTTCCTCACCAAAATCGACACTGGTCATTAAGGTAGTTAGTTCAAAGCCATATGGATTTGTTCCATGAGTTCCATCTACACAAACAAATTTATTTGCAAATTATTTGACATATACTATAGTTGTATGCTGTTCATTAGAATTAGACAAAAATTGTTTTTGCTTAAGTTATATGTCTCATTTTCAATGCCTTGGGGTTTATAAAACAGAATCGGGCTATTTTTGTCACTTGAACATTCTTCAATCCATAAAGATACACTTTTTGCATCATCTGAATGCCTAACACCATCAACCACATCTACTTCGAACGATTTTTTAATATTGCAGATGTCTTTTTTTGTCAGCAAATCTATTCGGTGCAGCCCACTTGTACTAATATTCTCTCTGACAGAGTCCATAATATTTGGCACTGATACTCCAAGCAAAAGCTTACTAGTAATCACACTTTGTTCACATTTGGAAATGTAAATATGTTGTAAAACCATATTGTGCCCATAATGAGTTCTGAAGTACCTACTATGTACTACATTGGTTGCATTATTATTTATTCACCTTTATAATTATGTGACTAGTGCACATATACCCAACTTTTTATGACCCTTGTGACTTTTGTAGTCGTTTTCTGCCCAATACGCTGACTGAAGAGGTACCTACGATATACAAACAAACATTTAAATTGTGTTAAGCTTATTAATAAGTAAAGTGATATAGTCTAGATAAAAAAAACTGAGATACATACCAGATTGATTGCATTCGTAATAATATGATGTACAATCATTCCCAACTTTCTTGCCACTAGAAAGAACATATTCCACTTTATTCCGTTTTTCTTTAGCTTTAAGCCATATTTGAAAATCTACAAATTCGAATCATTTCTTAGGAGTAAAAAATCTGTCCTATGTATAACATCTACTTACCATTTATTGATAAAAATTGTTGGTTGAGATATTCTTCCTTAAGGTCATGTTTTGATACCAAATGCTGAATTAGTTCAATTTTCCTATTAAAGTGGGTATCACATTCCAAGCACATATGATTTTTGTTTAAATTTTTTGGATTGTCTTGTTTATGTACAACCTTAATATGTTTAGTTAAAGAGCTTTTATCAAAAAAAAACACTTACAACACAAATTACATTTCACATTCTGGCACTTTGTGCTTTTTAGAGGAAATTCTTTTACACAGTGTATTAATTTCAAATGTCTATTTACATTACTTTTGTTATTAAACGATTTATCACATACACAGCAGGTATTCAGTTTTTCCATTTTCGTTCAAACAAACTCGCTCTTCTCAAAACATGTTACAAACGAAACAAAAAGAATAAGTAATAAGAGGTTATGAATAAATTGCCGCTAAAAGTAAAGTATTTTTAAGGCAAAAGTAAGTATTTTTAAATTTACCGGCATTTATTTTCAAGGTCAGGACTAAAAGTCTTTATAACCCTACAAATTGTCAAGGCGTGAAAGTAACACTTTTAAACTTCCCGCTATTTACTTTCAAGGTCAAGACTAGAAATCTTTCCTGTCTTTAGCTGCACGTCAGAAATTGAGGTTAGAAATGTTACTTATTAAAATGTTTAAGTTGGTACTGTCGTAAATGTTAGTTTGGTAGCATTAAACGTCAAAATGACAATTCCCTTTAACAGTTACTTAAGAATTACAAAATTAAACAGTTACGATGGGTTTAAATGAGTAGCATTTACATGTCCCGGTAACGACGAATTATTCTTCCAATCTAACTAAAAAAAGGCACAATTTTAGCATTTTTTCACAACTGAAATTTTTTTTAACAAACATTTTACCTTTAAATAAATATCGTAAACGGTTATCGGGGTGTGTTGTGACCATAGCGAGGAGCGAAGTTCCGTAGCTAGTTTCTTCAACCATAAATCAATTTTTATTAATTTTAATAGGTACTCTAGTACCACACTTTCGATTTTCGTTTGGTACAATATGACATGAAATTTAATAATTTTTATTATAACTCTGAAAATATCGTTATAGATAAACGTTATAATACAATAGTCAATATTCTTTTTTTTAAAGTTACGCGTCACAATTATTATGTCGATGCAGACACGTAATTTTTTTAAATTTTCTGGATACGTTTATCAGGATATCCATGTCGCTGGTTTTGGTGTGCGTATTTGCACTTTTAGAACTAATCTTGGAGATTAAATTTACATTTGTGTTATATTCACAAACCACCCATTGGCTGGTTTGTGGTTATATTCAGAGATGTATAATGAAGTACGTCATCCATCCATGTCCATAAACAGCATTACTAGTACCTAGGGGACACACAACGCTTCCACAGCACCTGTATCTCTTCTTTTCATGTTGAAATTTTTTGTCTTTATTTTTGAAAAGGCGAGGTTTTGGCCAAGGCTTCTCTACAAACCTAACCCACCATACTTACAAAACACTCACGCCTGAAACGGGTTCGAACCAGAGACTTTCTTTGGGTTGAATGGTTGTGAAGATGTTACAATTTGTAAAATAACTAAAAAAGTAGAGAAAATAAATTCATCAAATTGTTTGTCTGATTATTAAAGTGACTGAAATATGCAGATTGTACCCAACTCAGAACTTCTAACACGCATCCAGTATTCATTGCTTTCCAGTATCTTACCCAGACTTAATAAATGTATCTCTTCTACATTTTGAATTATTTAAATAATAAGTATTAATTTTATTTAACCTACGCCAGTGTCATTATGACATATTTTTATCATCTTCATTTGGGTGTCATTATGGCCTTCATAATAGCACCCAGTGCCATTATGAACTCATAATAACACGCAAATTTTAAAATAAAAAACAGGCAAAAAGAAAGTTAGTTACAACTTTTACTCCATTATAAAATCTTTACCAACATTTATTTATTATAAACATTAATTATAAGGTCTGTACAGTTTGTTAAATTCAGTCCATCAGTGCGTGAAACTCATGTAAAGCACAAAATTGAACGCAAATAATGACGTTGTCAACGTAAAAATTGCAACAATCGACAAGCGCGGTTACTATAACATCACTTAATATGGGCACTTAATAATTTTGAATTTTTATTTACAAAAACGTTTCTGATATTGTAAACAAATCGAATCTATGCAAAGAAAATCTATTTGGACTGGCGTAGATTAAATTTTGAATGATACACGTTCGATATAAACTTCGTAATGAAACTTGTGTAAATAAACCACTCGGCTAACGCCACGTGGTTTAACTTTACACGCCTTTCATTATGACGTTCATATCGAACTAGTATCATTAATAACTATAAACGTTCTAAATACTTTATGAAAATAAAACTCAAATTATAGAATTAAGAGTTTATAAAGACACACAATTTATATAGTTATATATACAAGAACAACATTAGATACATTTTAACTAAAACTAAAAACAATATTAATTGCAATAAATACAAAATAAATGTTTATTTGTTTTCATACTAAAGTAGGTGTAAAAACAACTACTTTCCCGAAAATGATATTCAATTCATAGATGATACAATTATAATTTTGTCAACTTCTTTCTCTCAGTATGTAAGTGAAGTAGCTGAATACGTCGTAAAAGTAAAAAGGTATGCGTTCTTCTGATGTAAAATTAAAAATCAGGATCGAAAGTTAAAAATATTAGTTTTATCTATTTACCTAAGCTAGCTTTTTTAATGGATCTTGGTCTAAAGTATGAGTTGATAAATTTTTAAATATAAAATTAAAATTGATTAGTTTTGTGTCAAAAATAATTAATTTGCAGATTAGGTTATTTCCCGAAAAATTATGAACACTTTTGAATGTACTTTCTGCTATTTTACAAATATAAATTATCAGAAGAAGGTTTTATCACATCGCCTTTGTTTTTTTTTTTATTCAACAATTTCAAAAATTAGTTATTTTATGTCAGTGATGCTGCACAAATATTACAGTTTAAAGATATAATTAATTTTATCTATGACCACCCTATAATGAAAAATTTAATTGATAAGTTTTCATATGTAAAGAGCTACATTTAATAAATCGTGCGTAAATGAATTAAATCGTGTGCAAATGAGTAATGTAAATTAAATGGGACTATCATTATTAAATGATTTCTGTTGATCAACGACGCCAAACTACAACAAACAAAACAAAAGTTATTTGTCAATTGTGAAGACTCTAAATTACAATTTGTCAGTCCTGTTAGTGAGAAACGGCTAATTTTATTCTAAATTCAATGGTATTTTAACCCATATTTTAATTATTTAGAGAGATCATTATGGATGAAGAATTATTAGGGACACCTCCAGAAATCGCGGAAGCAGCCAATAACATAACTTCAAACTTGTTACCCCTTAAATCTAAAAAGTTATTTATGAATACGTACAAGGATCTCTTAGATTGGTGGAACAGAAAGAACGTAAGAAACTATACAGAAAACGTCTTCATCGCTTACTTTTCAGAGAAGTCCAATACTTCCAAGGCTTCGACCTTGTGGTCACATTATTCGATGCTCAAGGCGACTTTCAACATAAATAAGAGCATCGATATACGCAAGTTTACAAAACTGATTGCCTTTTTAAAACGTACATCAGAAAATTGTAAACCGAAAAAATCTAAAATATTCACTCTACAAATTTATCTACGAAGCTCCAGATAACCAATTTCTATTGATGAAAGTAAAAAATTATAAATTTTAATTGATTGTGTATTTATAAAATAACTTTCTAGATTGTGGCACTATTTGGAATTTCTGGAGCATGCCGTCGTCAAGGGTTGTCAGAGATTCAAACAGATGATATTCACGATGCAGAAACAGCTTTAGTAATAACTATCCGGGAATGCAAAAATAAAATATCTAGAACTTTTACTGTTGTTGACAACAAGGACAAAATTCCAAGTTTTTTACAAATCTATCGAAAGTATGTTTCTTTGCGTCCAGCGGTAACTGATCACAAACTATTTTTCGTGTTTTATAAAAATAATAAGTGTACAAAACAGCCCGTAGGTATTAATCAATTTGGCAAAATACCTTCTCTAATTGCTAAATTTCTCAATCTAACTGATCCTAATGGCTATACAGGACATAGCTTCAGGCGTTCATCTGCTTCCTTATTAGCAGACTCGGGTGCAGATATTTCTACAATTAAACGGCATGGAGGATGGAAATCCTCCACCGTTGCAGAGGGTTATGTCGAAAATTCCCTCCAAAATAAAAAACAAACAACCAGAAGAATCTTTGGAATAGAAAATCAACAACTGCAAACTCAGCCATCGACATTTCAAACACACACCATTACGAAAGAAGTAGTGTACAAAGAAGAAAAAGAAAATATTCCGAATGTAATAATTAGTAACATTAATAATTGTACAAATTTGACAATTAATGTAAATTTGAAAAAGTTGGCCGAATAAAATTTCTTTCTAATTATGTCATAGATAAAATATTGTATGATACACATGTGTGAATGGCTTTTATGCACTCCTTGCGATTAAAACACTCGCCTTCGGCTCATGCTTTAAACTTCGCAATTCGTGCATACAAGTCAGCATTCACACACTTGTATCATAAACAACTATTCTTGAAATAAAACCGGCAATGTATTTGTGATGTATTGTGTAAACCCGTCTTCATAAGATAGATGAAGGAGAGGGGGAATATATGTTGTTAAGGTAGTGGTAGACTATTGTAGCGTTTGTTAAAAGTATTATGTATTAAGATATTAATAAATTGGTAAAGTCAATAACATAAATTTCTATAATATGAACCTACAGTAAAGATATAAAATATAAAACAGTATTCAACTACATCATTTTCATATTGTGAAAAAGGAGACAAAACAACTGCACGAGTTGTTTATTTTTATAACATAAACGTTAATAAAAGCGTTATCAGTTTTACCAACGTTTTGCCAACCATTAGCTAATGATCTTCATCTCATTTATTCTCGCGAGTTCTCCCTCTAGCCTATGTTCATACTAATATTAGGTCTATGCAATCTGCAATCAATACTAAACTCACTAACAGAACTATAGGAGGCGTAGGTCCAATAATTGTATACAAAATGGTAGGCTAGGGGAGAACGGGGCAATGACGGTCACCTAAGCAAGATCTTGCATTAATTGAAAACTAATGAACCAATACTGCAGTTGCAATGTCAATTATTTTAACAATCTTATATACTTCAAGTATTATACGTTACAAAAATGTAAAATAAATAGTTTGGTAAAAAATTTTGAATTTGTAAAAAAACTACTTTGACTGTTATTCCCCCGGAGGTCGGGTAATAACGGCCAGTGGTATGGGTAATGGCGGTCATTATAAAAATGTTGCCAATTAAGTAGATAAATACTACCTAAAGAAATATATTTTCATACTAGATTATAAAAATAAAACATAAAATAAAAGAAATTTACGTGAGTAAGTTTGCAACACATATGCTACGTATTAATAAAACTTGATTTTTCCGTAGCGTAAACGTTCGAAGTCCCTTAGTTTTCCTACTATGTCACCTTCTGTGATAGTATCTCGATCTTGCACTTCTGGAAAAACCATAATATTTTGTTGACCGCGATAGGGCCGCATGTATCTCACATGAAATTCATTTTTCGAAGTAGAACTAATAATTTCTGCTACAAATTCTTTTTTAATTTTTTCATTTGCAACGGTCACCATAATAAAATCACCTACTGCCAACGAAGAATTTCTCGTAACAGTAAGTTTAGTATTAATTTGTTTATATTTGTTTTCATCTTGGTCGCTTGTTTCTAGCCATTCATCGTCATCTGAAGAATCTTTGCACAGATTGTTAACTTGAACGTCAGAATCAGAAGAATCTGAACATTCTTTGGTTTTACTTTTTTTTTGGCTTTTGGTTTCGTTTTTGTCAAAAACAGATCGTTTTGTACCTCGGGCAATGCGTTGAAGACGTTTGTTTTCTTTTTCTTCCAAAATAATTTTTTCTGGAATTGTCGTCAACACTTTGGGATGTTGTTTTCTTGCCGTAGATCTGGATGTGGATAGTCTTGGAGCTGGAGACATTTCTGCAAATGTTACTGTTTTTCTTTGAACGTTATTATTTTGTTTTTGTTCGTCTTCGGATAATTTGTTATTAATGGCTTCAAATTGGGAAACATTGTTTAATTCTTCTCCGAGGTTTTCATTTACAGTATCTTCCAGAGGAAAGTCTTCGTCTGAAAATACATTAGGATTGATAGGGTAAATACCCGTTGAAGCAAATCCAGAAATTCCTTTTGCAGCAGTTGCAATAATGGAATAAGCCTTTTGGAATAATTCGGCAATTTTATATACAGTGATGGCTTCGCCTGGTTTACTCTTCATGTAAAGGTCACATTCTCTATTATACGCCTTCTTTAACGGGCCGTAAAAAACAACATCTAATGGTTGTAATCTGTGTGAAGAGTGCGGTGGTAACGATAGCATATGGATAGCATAACATGTAAGCATCTATGCTAATGTGACTCCCGTGGTTATCAAGGACGAGTAGAACTGGCTCTTCTTTAGTTGGCTTAGAAAATTGTATAAAATGTTTAAGCCACGTAAGAAATAGCGTTTCATCAGTCCAACCATTTTTAGAACAAGAATACACTGCTCCAGGAGGTCCATTAAGTTCAAGCGTAGGTGCCAATCTTTGTCGAGCATAAATGAACATTGGAGAAACATATCCTCCAGCCGCGTTCATGCAGCAAATAACTGTCGTAGTTCTTCCTCTTTCCCCTGATGTAACTGCTCCCACTCGTTTCTGTCCTTTTACTCCAATAATTTTTCCAGTCTCTTGAACAGTTGTAATGCCTGTTTCGTCCATGTTATAAATTCTATGCGAAGAAAAACCATGCTGAACCATTAGACGTTCAAGATTTTGAAAGAAAAGAGATACCTCAGTTTTGTTGAAGCCTCTTAATCGGTTAAGAGTCGTGGCTTCCGGCGTTCTTATTGAAACTGACGGATTCCTTTTAAGCAAACCTTTTAACCAAGCATCACCGGCTAAACGTTTTTCAGTGTTGAATCGATGTGGTATTTTTAGGTTTTCGGCATATTCAAAAACCAATTTTCTTAAGCTTAAAGGAGTCAAGTCATAATAAAGATTAGCTAAAGTTTTCAGATGTGAAACAATCTCAGCTTCTTGCATTCTTGTAAATGTAGGTTTTCTGCCCATGACCGGACCTTCTGAATTGAGATTCTTGCATCGCTGTTGGAATGAACTGTATGGTATGCCATACCTCTTTGCAGATTTTCTTTGGCTTAAACGATTTTCTGTTACATCGTTTAAGGCACTCTTCATATCTTCACTTGACCATTTAGCTTTCTCCGTCCTCCTATGGTAATTCCGTGGCATCTAAAATATAAAGATTTAATTAGTTTACGTATAAAATATATGGGGGTAATGACGGCCAGGTGACCGCCATTGCCCTGATGTTTTCGACTTCAAAAAAGTTGTGCAATCAAAACAAAATATTCTGTAACCTAAAGTAAAGCAACATAATTTGATAAATAACATTGTACTTACTTTGTAACCGTTGAAAATGAAACAAAATCACACTTAATTTGCTTGTAAAGCCTTAAATTGGGATCGTAAAAAATTAGAAGTACAACACACAATAAATTTAAACTCATACACAAACGAAGGTTTATAAGAAACTGACTCCGCTTGCTTTCACTATTGTTAGATATCACTTGAAGCCGAGTATGCGCCTTAGCACGCGTCAGATTTAAAACTGGAAATATGCAAAACTAAGGTGACTGTGATTACCCGGTGACCGTCATTCCCCCATTCTCCCCTACTTACTAAATTATGGATATAATTTATATAAGAATGTGTTTCAAAACAAATTACGAGGAACAAGGCATCATATTGATTGTTGATAAACGTTAACAAAAGCCCGTTTTTTGTATAGAATTTGTTAAACTTATACGTTACACTAATCGCTGACTTATGTTTAGTTCAAATATAATTACCACAATTCTTAATAATGCAATGAATCATTTACATGGAAATGTTACACAAACTCTACGGAGATCATTCATATTTTTGGTTTTATGAAAATGTTGGTCAAATTTAATAAAAGTATCCCTTCGAAAGTGATATCTGTCCTGTACGAGCATAACCTTTGATAATAGTGTAATACACTGTTAATGCTATACACGGTACCCGTATAATAACTGTATGCTGCTGCGGGAACACTCCGTAGTTAGTGTGAGAGAGAGAAAGAGACGCGCAGTGAGAGATGGAATATAGTCAGATTCCTGAGATCCCCCAACCATTATACGTATGCGTAATTGTTTTATCTTATATATTCGGTGTTGATGTTTTTGATAATGTGTTAGAAGAATTGTTTTCTAGTACATTACGCATTTCTTTTCCATGCAAAGAACATCAGGCAGATATAATATCAAGATCTGTTTATTATTATGTGTTAATATCATAATCAAGCAATACTATAAACAAGGTGAAGAGGTAGCAATAGGCCAAGTGCAAGAATAAGAAGGAATCTAGACTGCAATCTTCCTAATTTTTATGCTCTTTTGTGCCTATAAATAATATCCGAATATGAAAACTTTGATTTTATGACCGTCTCCTAGATTTTTTTAGATTTGCACAATTTACTTCCAGTAAGTGCAATTTTGTGTTTAGAAATATGAACTATGTGTTTTTTGTGTGAAGTTTATTAATTGATTAATTGCGTACATGTATTTGCTGAAACGGTATAAAACAAATTTTGATGACAAAACAAAATTGAGTACAACAGAGTTCGTTTTTTTGAACTTACACTTAGTGAATCCACCCAACCATCGTGGCCAATTCTGTTTGTTACTTATTTTAACCGTCTTCTGTTTTATTTACTATGATAAAATTCAGGATTAGAAAAATTAAAATAGAACAAATATTTTTAAAATGTGTTACATATGGTACCTCTTACTCCTTTCAATAACGCTGTGCATAAATGCTGGTAAAAACCATTGTTCCATATTTCCTCTGACGACAAATAAAACACCATTCCATCGCTATTCAATAAAAATCAGTATTTGTTGAATGACTATTAAAACTTCAAAAATGAAACAGCGCGCGCTGTAAATATTGTATAAAAGTTGACTCTCTCTATGCATTATCTCTTTCTAACGCTACGAATTGGGACCGTGATGCACCTCTACGTGCGCGTACCTCTCTCTACTATCCTGAAGCTATATAACAGGAAACTTACTAGATTTTAAAGATCCTTACAGTTATTTGAGGTTTGTGAAGCTAATATGAAGTAAATTAGAAAAATGTATTGATATCGCTTTAAAAGTATAATACCTTACCTGCGTTTGCATCAACATTGTGTATATTTTAAACTAAGACGCCAAAATAATCGAGTAGTTTAGTTGTGAAAACATACAATTTTTGGTTATGAAATCAGACGTCAAACTGATTGCTCACACACTATTAACTAAAATATATTGCTGTCCATATGTTTGCAATAACAACATTACGTATATTCTAATTGCCAAAATGACTGCTTTGTTATGATTTTTAGCACAGTACTTTAATGTAGGGTTCCATAATGATTGTCAAACGTACGAAAATTATGTATATAGTAAAAATAAAGCAAGAAATATATGGAATAGACTATGGAACGTGTGGTGTGTGTGTGTGTCCGCGCGCGCGCGCGCGCGTGTGTGTGTGTGTGTGTGTGTGTGTGTGTGTGTGTGTGTGGGTGGATGGGTGCGTGCGTGCGCGTGTGTGTGTACGATGTAAATTATTTAATAAAGATTTTTAATAAGATTTGCCTCACGTTTAGCGCCATTTAATTTTTGTGATGGTAAATATTTATAATTTTAATTTTAATTATGATTATAATAAAATTAATTACCACATTACCACATTTGAATTAGATGAAACAATAGAGATTGTGTTAGTAAATTGTAATGTACATTACTACAACTTCAGCACGTTGTGCCATCATCAATTTAATATGATAATCACTGTTGATCTTATTTAAATAAATTGCCTCGACTATCCGAAAATACAGTAATTTTATCTGCATTCAAATTTACTATGCACTTGCAACTTTTTAAATTTTTATTTCAATTAAAATAATAACACAATGATAACTTGGTTAAAATAATTTTTAATTTAAACGAAATAATTGAAATAAATCGATTTACATTCACTTGTATATCGACAACACATCACTCGGAATAACATTTACGTTAACCTTATTTTTATTCACAATTTTAAATTTCAAATTGTTTAGTATTATAAATTTTTTAGGATATACGAACCACATGAATGATCTTAAATTTTTATTCATGTACACCTCGAGTAATATGTTCACACTTTGAAAAATTACAAGAGCGGATATAAAATTTTTTGCCACTATCTTATATAGCTTCTGAATAACCACCCATCACCTTAGCAAATTTTGTCAGTACAAACATAACCCTGCTTAATTCTCATTGGCTAATCATTATTCAGAAATATGTAAATTATTATTTTTATATATAACTTTTCTATAAGTGGCCAGATCGTAAAAACATAATTATTTTTTAATTCTACGCAAACTTTCCTTTCTATAGGCACCTCACATGGCATATTTCCTTTTAAAATTCCTAATTTATCTAAATTTTAACAAATATGAAAATTTTCATATACAAATTTAATTATATCTAACTTATTCTACTTCCTACAGGAAAACTATAAACAAAAATGGATTCTATGACCCAAAATACATGTGGATTCACCAGTTTTATGGTTTATGTTGAAAAATTAAATCTCAACCACTACGCTGAAATTCACCATAACCTGGTTTCACAACATTTATGCTTAAACCACATCTAGAATGTTAATTTAAGTTGTAATACTTCCTAATCACACTATTACGTAAGTTTATAACATAATATTTGTTTAATATCACTTTTAAACTTAATAAGTTCTATGAATCTTGTTAAATCTGTTCTGAATCACAGTCTTTAACATGAGCTTTTACTCTTCTTACGTTGATTGATACAATATAATTTCTTTTTGTTTTAGAATAGAAGCATATTATGGTACCAGACTAGAATATCCTCATACAAAATAGATTACATGCATTTTATAGATAAAAATACATATTTTTACTATTCCGAAGATGCTCGGAAAATATTATAATGAAGAAATCTATTGTTCAGCTATCATTACACTTTTATACTTATGAAATTTGATTTAATTAGCTAACAACATGTCCTATAATCACATTTGTACTTAGTTTTATGTTACTTTGTTCTTATACAATTTGAGCTTTACATATACCCTTAGTCAATTCCAATGCAATTAATTTATGATTAATGTAGCTTTTAATCTGAGCTTATATCTCTCTTACGATGATATTTAGCTTAACAAATATCATCTCAACACACACGCGTATATATTTAAGTATTTATACATATAAATAAAAAAATATTTACCATGTACTAATCTATGACCATAAATAGAATGCACCCAACATTCACGATCGCTCTTCTTGACTATTCTTTTTTTCGTAGAATTGCAGTAACTCTCTATAACATTTGAGAAAACACAACTAGCACAGATTGTCCGATAGGCAGCCAGCCTACACACCAACAGCAAACCAAACAGTTTAGGTTCGCAGGTATGCGTGGATACAACCCAACTAGACTAAACTATCGGCCAATAATTTAGTCTGTAGTGTGCAATTAGCCTAATATAAACTAAAACTGTTAAGTACAGTGTACCTGAATACCTGTAAGTATATGAATGTATCATAGAGTGGTACTTTAGGTAATAAATATTCAATATTGTGAAGTTATTTCCTGTTGAAATTCCTATGTATATATATATATATATATATATATATATATATATATATATATATATATGCAGGCTGCTGGCATTGACTGAAACTTTTCAACTTGTAGAAGATTATACCTCGATGAAGCAAAAGAAAAACATTTTAAGCACACACACGGACTGTGTGTCATGAAAACTAAGTGGTGGGTTCAATTGAATCTTTGCAATTGTCTTTAGGTTGTTGTATTAAAAAGATTGGCGGAGCAAAATATAATAAATCAAATGAAAGTTCTTCTATAACACTGACAGTAACAAAAAAGGTTCCTGTAAACACGGATCCGAAAACGTTTTTTCAAGTTAGAGCCCTTTGAAGGTGGCTTTCGGTTTATAGCTCCAGAACGACTCCAGCGCTATCGCAACCAATTTGGAACCTAAATCTCTGTCAGTAAAGTCAATTATTTGAAACCACTGGGCAAAACTCACAGCCCATAATTTTCGGTCTTAATTCCTACATATTTGCTACCGGTCTTTCTTAAACGATCGTTTTTAGATATCCCCATAAGTAGTAAAGGATTCAAATCGGGTAACCTTGCAGGCCATGACTGAGTTCCACCTCGTCCAATCCATCTTTGACCAAATTTATGATAACGGTAATTTCTTACATCTAATCTGAAATGAGAGGGAGCCCGATCATGCATTAGCCACAAGTTATTTCTTAACACACAGGGGACCAGCAATTCTGGCAAATCATTTTGAAGATACAGAAGATAGGTTTCCCATTTAACCTTAGTGGTAGAAAAAAAGGTCCTATTAAATAATCGTCTACAATACCAGCCCATACATTTAAATTAAATTGTTGTTGATGACGAGATTCAAGAAAAGCATGGGGATTTTCGCCAACCCAAACATGCGTATTATGAAAATTTACAATACCGTCTAAAACTTGCCTCATCGGCAAACAACACTAAATTATTGAACTGACGATTTTCTACATTTTTGAATAAACCATTAAGCAAAATTCTAACCGAGGAAGATAATTCTCAAGCGTTGACAATGCTTGTACTCGTTTAACGTGGTACGGCTTCAACTGTTCGTGAAGTGCTCGCCATACAGCCGAATTTGACGAGTCCAAACGATTTGCGATTTCTCGCATAGTTGAGCCTGGATTTTCTTCTAATGCACGTAAGACAGCTTCCTGATGTTGGGGTGTTCTTAACGTTCGTAATCTCCGGTTAGTAACGGTTACGTTAAACGAACCCATAAAAATTACTAAAGAGAAGCAAATAAAATACAGTCTAACCTAATAAATACCTGTTTCCCGTAACCTACAATCAATACTTTCAAAAGTTTTTCTATCAGGGCGGTTTGGAAAGGCACCGGGATACAAAGTCCATGCTTCAAGAGCATTGCCACAAGATCAACCATACATAATGTGCATATAGGTCATCTCCTCATTCATCATTAACCGAAACGTAACTGTCGCTTTACTATCCCTTATTTAAATTATTACTGACTTATGCTAAACTGACAGTTATACGACAATACTTGCTCTTAGAATAGAACTCATTGTTTACCCTGTCTTAATTTGCTTTTTGCTCATTTCTGAAGAAACGATGATATTTAGCGACTCTTACTTACAAATATCACCTTTTTTATGTAATAGGTATGGGTGGATCATAATCTGGTGTAAAATAGCTAAAAATCGATGTGTTAGAAAAATGGGGCCTAATTTACCCAATTACCCCCTTGATACGCACGCTCCTGGATAAAGCTACCATTGCTCAGTGGTCTCAAATAGCGGTACTGACAGAAATGTATGTTCCAAATTTGGTTGCGATAAAAGCGGTCATTCCGGAACTATAAACCGTAAACCAGTTTTTAAAAGCTCTCCAAAGGGCTTTAGCTCCCTGAAGAGGCGTTTTCTGACCTGTGTTGACAGGAACTTTTTTTATTTTCACGTGAAGTTTGCATTCCCAAGTGTTTGCCGTATATTTTAGAAACATCCAATACACACAATTTTTTGATATATATATATATATATATATATATATATATATATATATATATATATATATATATATATATGATATATAATCACATTGGTCACATTTGAATTCTTTACTTAAGGGGACCGTGTAACCAAAAAACTGAAAAAAATTAATTTTTTTGTTTTAATTTTTAATAAATTGTCCATATTCTCCCGGATAAAATGACGCATAAATTATAATAATCTGACAACTATAAGTGTGTATAAAAAATTTTTAAAGTTTGCTTTACAGTACAACCTTCTTACTCATCTGGGATGTACTAATGTATAAGTAAGTGGAAAAATGTTGTTTACTTTAGTTTTTTGCATTTTTCCGAAACTTTGATTTTTAAGGGTTTATGTACCTTTTTCTCAGAAACCGTACAAGATATCAAGATGCAGTTTTTTTTTATTGTGTTTGTCTCATTAAAATACACATTTTTATAACATTAGGCTATTGTCACGGACGTTAAGTTTACGACGTCCGTGGCTATTGTAGAACAAATATATTTCATTTTATATAATTTAAAGCAATAATTTTTTTACTTAAAAAAAGTGTTTTATCAAAAAAATCACCAAATCTTAGTAAAATGACAGATTTTTATAAAACGTTATAAAAATGTTCATAAAGGCACCCATAACATGTGGTAAAAATTCCAGGGTCCTATCTTTTTTAGTTTCTGAGAAAAAGGTACATAAAGTTGGCTAATTTAACATGGGAATAATATAGGTTACACGGTCCCCTTAAAGAGTGTTTTTTAAGATGAATTTTAAAATTACTTTTATCATTTGTTCCATAATCACATTGGTCACATTTGAATTCTTTACTTAAAGAGTGGTTTTTAAGATGAAGTTTCAAACCACCTTTGTGATTTGTTCCATAATCACATTGTTTTCACGTGAAGCTTGCATTCCCAAGTTTTTGCCGTATATTATAGAAACATCCAATACACACAATTTTTTTGAAGTTCTCTAAAAGTCTAGTGTTTCAAAAATCAAATTTACTAAATAAGACATTGGTATGCCATTTTTACAAGCGAAAACACAATTTAATTAATATACGCTTTTGAAATAGTTTCTTTTGCAAAAGGAAAATCTTGTATGTCTACTCGCAGACACATTATTTCAAACCAAAAAAATATCTTAATATACTAATTTACCTTATTTTACAATAGAAAAACCTAGTATATGTACTTACTAGCGCGTTATCATTCAGGTAGAATGTTCGTCGCAGCAACTGAAATGAATATTATATAGTATTATTGGACCTAAATAAAACAGTAAAGTGGCGGTGAATAAGTAAGCTTCTTTTTTCTATGAAAAATAGATGTTTACTTAACTAAATAGAAAAGATGATAATTTGCTTAACGACAAGCGACAAGCGCAGCGAGCTCCAACAAAGATACAAAATGCTTTTTTCTTACAACGTGTTAAATACAAAACGTTTACTAATTTTCATAATTTTGTTTTAACAGGATACGTCAACGAAAACAGCGGCATTCTACAAAAAATTTTGTTTTAATTTTATATTAAGTAAATGTATTTACAACCTTTTTTTGGTTTTTTGAATGAAGCTTCATTTTAAAACTATTTAATTCCTTTCAGAAAAATACATCTTCCCACTCCCTCACCAGAAGACGACTGACCAAAATCCTGACTATATGTACCCGAAGAAAAGGAAAATAGAGTACCGAACTTTTTTAATCTTGAGAAATTGTTAGAAAAAGTAGTCATTATTTGTTATAGACAAGCTACACAGAAGTTATGAATATGGTGAGGTTTATCCAAAATTAGGTCGATGGAAATATTTAAGCTGTCGTGACAACTATTTTAACGTTCAAGATCTTAAAGACATTTTGGAGATTCCATGTCATAAACCAGAATCTGTCGAGAGGGAAGTAACACCATTGCCACATTAATTATTAAACTCTACTGGCAAAAAAAAATTAATATCATCAGTACTGTAACTATAATGCAACCAATGTCGGAAAGCCATAAAAGTAAAGAAGTTAAGGAAAAACAAAAAAGTACTACTACTGATGAAGAATTTTGATGCCGAACTCAGTACACCAAGAAAAATATGTAAAGCCATGAAGAGAAGATTGGACAATAAACTACTGTTATCTCCATGTAAGACTAACTGCAGAAGAAGGTGTTTCGTTAAAATATCTGACACCCAACGTACAGTTATTTTTGAATACTGCAGTAAACTAAGTTTTGGAGAAAAACGGTTGTTTATTGGAAAATATTTTTTAAAAAATGTTACGACTTACCAAAGAGAAGCACTATCCCACAAGGAAAGTTCAGTAAAATATATTCTTCCCTTTTCATTCGACCTCCAACAATATGGATCTAAATGTAATTCCAGAAAAACATTCTAATATAAAGGAGTCAAATCAAGTTTGTAAGACTATGCTTGGAAGATAATTACCTTCCGACCTTAGTATTTATCAGCTTTGGGAAGACTATAAAAAAACTTGTGCGTGTTCAGTAACTTATGAAGCATATCTCAAGGTTTTTCAAAAAGAAAATATAGGGTTTTCAAGGCCATCCCAAGATAAATGTCCAAGTTGCGGTTTATATAAAGAACATATAAATAAAATAACTTGCGACCAACAACGAAATAATGAAGAAATAGAAATTATGGAACACCCTACTGAAGAGTGTGAAATATGTCAAAAATATGCAGAGCAGAAGAAACGATACACTTCTGTTCGCAAATTATATCACCATGACGTGAATAAAACTTGGGATGTTAATGTCGACTTGTTTGCTGTAGATATGCAAAAAATATTAATTGTACCAAAAATGACGAAATAACAATTTAATGACGAAACAAAGCACTTTATATTTTATTCTGATAACTGTGCAACCCAAAACAAAAATTGGACGCTGTTTAGTTCGTGCGTACTTTTTGTAAATGAAGTATGGAGTCCTGAAACAATAAAATTCCGATTTCTTGAATCAGGACTCTCATTTATGAAGGACGATGCACTTCACGGAGCCATTTAGAAAACGTGGAACAAAACAAAAGAAGTTCTTAATTTTGAATTAATAAAAAGTTCTTGCAAAAGTAATTGACCTTCACGCATCAGACTTCTTAGATTTTCAAAACGCATATCAAGACTGAAAACAAGGTGTCAATAACATTCCTTTACTAGCAAATATAAGAGAATGTCAATTTAGAAAAGGAATCTTTATTTTTAAAGTCAGAACTGGAAGACACTGATTTCAGAGAAGTCAAATTCCTGAAGCCAAAGTTTAAACATAATATGTTACCCAGGTATCTACTGCTAAGGGCATAAACAAAGAAAAAAAAAGATAAAATCATTAAGGAACTGATTAGTCATATGCCACCAAAAAAAACAAATTTTTTGGAAGCAACTCCAGGTCTCAGAAAGCGCTACCGACCACAGTAAATCAACAACGGTTTTGGCAGATGATCAGTAACCTTTACTTACATGTACCTTAGAATACAAAAAGTGTTATTTTTATGTAAACATGTTTTTTAATTACGTAAATTGTTAATGAAAATTATATTACAAGATATAAAACTAACTAGTCTTTTAATTTGTAAATTCTTCGAACTTCCAGAGTAAAAAATAACTTACTACATATTTTAAGTGTAAAATTCTAAATTAGTAAATAATGAAACTAGATTTTTCAGTTGTACACAAAACTTGCTAGACTTCTGATATGTAAATATTTCGAACATATTAAAAAACATGATTTTAGTATGTTCGCACAGAGGTTTTTTTTAGAAAATGTTAATTATTTAAACATTTTGAGAATGCAACATTGCAGCTTGAGTAGTTGATATATTAAGTTTTAAATTTCGGGTTTGTATCTTAATAAATGAAAAAGTTATGCAAAATTTGATCTATAAAATCTTATTTTATTGATTTCCTAAAACCGGCTAATCTCTACTTACTAGGTTTGTATTTCGCACGGAATAAATGTGCTCTTAAAAACAAAGGTGTAACCATAACAATGTTGTTTTTCTAAGAGGATACTGCTTGTGGTTGTGGTAATTATATGTTTGAAATCTTAAACTTAGCCAATAATAAAAATAAATTATAACACAAAACTACTGTTAATTTACCAGATCTACTTTATATTAAATCCATTTGAATGTTCGATGCATGATCATATTTATCTATAAATATTAACACAGCAGTACATACTTTGGCACTGTGAACAATATTATTATAAATTAAACTATACCAACAAGAATACACCTATAAATTAAACACTAATCTACACATAATTATTGTGTGTACAATCACATTAATGACATTTGTATTGATAACTTGCGGAGTGCTCCCTAAAATGATTTTTTAAATTATATTTGTGATTTGTTCCATAATCACATTGGCCACATTTAAATTCATAACTTGAGGAGTGTTTTTTAAGATGAATTTTAAGAGTGCCATTATGATTTATTCCATAATCACATTGGTCACATTTGAATTCTTTACTTAAATGGTGCTTTTTAAGATGAATTTTAAAATTACTTTTATCATTTGTTCCATAATCACATTGATCACACTTGAATTCTTTACTTAGAGTGGTTTTTAAGATGAAGTTTCAAATCACCTTTGTGATTTGTTCCATAATCACATTGGCCACATTTGAATTCTTTACTTAAAGAGTGCTTTTTAAGATGATTTTTAAAACTATCTTTGCGATTTGTTCTATAATCACATTGGTCGCATTTAAATTCATAACTTGAATAGTGCTTTTTAAGATGAATTTTAAAACTACCTTTAAAATTTGTTCCATAATCACATTGTTCACATTTGAATTCTTTACTTAAAGAGTGATTTTTAAGATGAATTTTAAAACTACTTTTATCATTTGTTCCATAATCACATTGGTCACATTTGAATTCTTTACTTAAAGAGTGGTTTTTAAGATGAAGTTTCAAAGCACCTTTGTGATTTGTTCCATAATCACATTGTTCACATTTGAATTCTTTACTTAAAGAGTGTTTTTTAAGATGAATTTTAAAATTACTTTTATGATTTGTTCCATAATCACATTGGTCACATTTGAATTCTTTACTTAAAGAGTGTTTTTTAAGATGAGGTTTCAAAGCACGTTTGTGATTTGTTCCATAATCACATTGGTCACATTTGAATTCTTTACTTAAAGAGTGTTTTTGAAGATGAAGTTTCAAAGCACCTTTGTGATTTGTTTCATAATCACATTCGTCGCATTTAAATTCATAACTTGAATAGTGTTTTTTAAGATGAATTTTAAGACTACCTTTATGATTTGTTCCATAATCACATTGGTCACATTTGAATTCTTTACTTAAAGAGTGCTTTTTAAGATGATTTTTAAAACTATCTTTGTGATTTGTTCTATAATCACATTGGTCGCATTTAAATTCATAACTTGAATAGTGCTTTTTAAGATGAATTTTAAAACTACCTTTAAAATTTGTTCCATAATCACATTGTTCACATTTGAATTCTTTACTTAAAGAGTGGTTTTTAAGATGAAGTTTCAAAGCACCTTTGTGATTTGTTCCATAATCACATTGTTCACATTTGAATTCTTTACTTAAAGAGTGATTTTTAAGATGAATTTTAAAATGACTTTTATCATTTGTTCCATAATCACATTGGTCACATTTGAATTCTTTACTTAAAGAGTGGTTTTTAAGATGAAGTTTCCAAGCACCTTTGTGATTTGTTCCATAATCACATTGTTCACATTTGAATTCTTTACTTAAAGAGTGTTTTTTAAGATGACGTTTCAAAGCACCTTTGTGATTTGTTTCATAATCACATTGGTCGCACTTAAATTCATAACTTGAATAGTGCTTTTTAAGATGAATTTTAAGACTACCTTTATGATTTGTTCCATAATCACATTGGTGACATTTGAATTCTTTACTTAAAGAGTATTTTTTAAGATGAATTTTAAAATTACTTTTATCATTTGTTCCATAATCACATTGGTCACATTTGAATTCTTTACTTAAAGAGTGTTTTTTAAGATGAAGTTTCAAAGCACCTTTGTGATTTGTTTCATAATCACATTGGTCGCACTTAAATTCATAACTTGAATAGTGCTTTTTAAGATGAATTTTAAGACTACCTTTATCATTTGTTCCATAATCACATTGGTCACATTTGAATTCTTTACTTAAAGAGTGGTTTTTAAGATGAAGTTTCAAAGCACCTTTGTGATTTGTTCCATAATCACATTGTTCACATTTGAATTCTTTACTTAGAGTGTTTTTTAAGATGAAGTTTCAAAGCACCTTTGTGACTTGTTCCATAATCACATTGGTCGCATTTAAATTCATAACTTGGAGTGTGTTTTAAAACATGCTTTTTTAAACTTCTTTTCCACTTTGATACAAAATCGCAATGGTTACACTTATATTTAAAATTTCCACTGTGTTTTAAAACGTCATATTTTAAATTTTCTTGCATTATTGTTGAACTATTAAATTTACTTTCACACTGTATGTTTGTAATGTGTTCGATACTGTTTTCATTTCTATGATACGCTTCACTTGAGCTAACAACTTTTACTAGAGAAGAGATGTCTTCTTTCTTAATATTCACGTTATCTGTAAAAATAGTGTTAAATATTGCACTACTTGAACGGTAATTAATTTTACCTTGTATTAGATCAGTATTTACTATCAGATGTTGGGTTACAAGTGAACTTATTCCTTCTTCCTCTTCTGGTTCGACTTTAACAAGTTTCATATCAATCTCATAAGACATTTCGAAGAATTCGTGTTTCTTAAAGATACACTTTATGCCAAACTTAGGTCAAAGAATAAAGACTATTCTTCTCATAAGTGCAAAACCTTACCAAATTATTCAGGACGCTGTACTTAACATATATCGGTTTAGTACGGTGTATCCCATCCCGGCGATTGATATCCCGCCATTGAACTCGATACAAAACTGGAATGCGCGCTCTACGTTTGTTTATGTGAGACGCGGCTAAAAACCGAATTCAGGTATGAACTCCGAAAAGCCACGATATTACGTCTACCGCCTTGTACCAAAAGAAATAGCCATGATGCTTATCACTTGGATTGTGCATTCGTACTAATATTAATTGGACACGTGATCTGAGAGGGCACCAGATCGATAATATTCATTTCAGTTGGTGCGACGAACATGCTAGATGAACCATAACGCGCTAGTAAGTAGATATACCAGGTTTTTCTATTGTAAAGTAAGGTGATATTAAATTGGTATATTAAGATATTTTTTGGTTTGAAATAATGTGTCTTTAAGCAGACATACTAGAGTTTTCTTTTGCAAAAGAAACTATTTCAAAAGAGTATGTTAATTAAATTGTTTTTTCGCTTGTAAAAATGGCATACCAGTGTCTTGTTTAGTAAATTTGGCAGTATTGTTAAAAAAATCTCGGATTTTTAAAAGTAGTAACTAGTAACTTACAATTCTAAAGACATCAGTATGCCTCCCAAGTGCGTGGTATAGAAATCTCGTTTTTCTAGTAAGTCGACTTATTAGATTTTTGTATTGCACGAAAGATTTGATGTCACAATCATTTAAGCATTCGCTATATCTAATTTTTGAAACACTAGACTTTTAGAGAATTTAAAAAAAAATTGTGTATACTGGGTGTTTCTAAATTTTATCGCAAAAACTAGAGAATGAAGACCTATTGACATTCGAGAAGTTATTGATTAAACAACCAATCAACATTTTTTACAGAAGAATATTATTTTTTGAGGTTATTTGGATCTATCGGGCCCCTAACTAATTGATAAGGATCCGAACTATCGGACCCCTGAGCGTAAGTTAAGCATCCTAACTTTCGGACCCCAGGCACTCCCTATTAGTATGGACAAAGTCTAGAGAGAGAACTCGCGAGAATAAATGAGATAGAAGATGATCAGCTAATGGTTGGCAAAACATTGGTAAAGCTGTTAATGCGTATATAAGAAAGAATACGTAAGAGCAAGTGCTAACGCTTTTATTAACGTTTACCGCAAGTATTTATGTTATAAAAATAAACAACTCGTGCAGTTGTTTGGTCTCCTTTCCACAATATGAAAATGATGGTTGAATACATTGTCGGTTTTATTTCAAGAAAATTAATTATATCTTTAAACTCTAATATTTGTGCAGCGTCACTGACATAAAATAACTAATTTTTGAAATTGTTGAATACAAAAAAAAACAAAGGCGATGTGATAAAACCTTCTTCTGATAAATTATATTTGTAAAATAGCAGAAAGTACATTCAAAAGTGTTCATAATTTTTCAGAAAATAACCTCATCAGTAAATTAATTATTTTTGGCCAAAACTATTCAATTTTAATTTAATATTTAAAAATTTACCAACTCATATTTTAGACCAAGATCCATTAATAAATCACTTAATACAAATCGTGTTATAAAATTTTTAAAATATATTTTACCATTAAAATACATCATCAAAATTCAAATTTTAATGAGGTGAAAGAGAGAATTAGGCATCAATACACAAAATTAATTCATTTTAAACACCAATAGCTTAGGTATAGTGCATTTCGCGAGTAATTAGACCTCTGCAATATGGTCGCCATTTAGATTTGTCACCAAATAAAGCGCGGGAGCACTCATAGTACCTTTTGTCATATAAAAAAAGTGAAAAACTTATTTGAATAAATTTATTATTAACACATTCGCCATCAGCACGCTCACCTAGTATTATTATTATATACTATTTTAACTATATTAATACAAATTTAAAAAAAATGAACAAGTATGTAGTAAATTATTTTTTTATTAATAATTTTTACACATATATATGATCTACGCTGTAATAATAACAGTTAATATATGACAATTAAGAAAATATTGTATAATCTTACCGAAGTTGCACTATAACTGTGCAAATTTTCAATAAAGTTCTCGTCTACAGTTAAAACAAAACTTTCTTCCATTTTGGTATAAAAACTACACAATCACTACAACCGTTACAAATTATTGTTTACAGTATAATGGCAAAACAGAAAATTGATTCCATATTTATAAGCAAAGCAAGTGGTCATTAATGATTTCTAATTCACATTATGCTAATGGAGTAATTTGCAGTTTCAACATTAATTACGAAGTAGTAATGGTAGATTTTCAGAAATTCTTAACAATAATGATATTTGTTTGGAACATTCTTTTATTTTAACTATATTTATTTCTTACAATAATTAATTTAATTGAAAAATTTTCAATTTTACTAACCTAAGTTACCTCTCCGCGTGATACGCTACTGAGTTGGCAAATAATATTTTAAGACGTTTGAAGGTCGTATTTGTTATTATATTTGTCTTTTGCTATTATAATGTTGTAGGAAAGGATGGAAAATGCGGTTCAGAGTATCCAACTGAAATATCCCTTTCATTACAATGTTACACTTATAGCATTTTAGTTATTTTATCATTAGATGTTGTTCATAGTGGAATGGCAGCCATATTATAGAGGTCTAATTATTCGTGAAATGCACTTTAAATAGATAAAACCCATATTTTTAACTTTCGATCCTGATTTTTAATTTTACATCAGAAGAACACATACCTTTTTACTTTTAAGGCGTATTCAGCTACTTCACTTAGATACTGAGAGAAAGAAAATTATAATTGCGTCATCTATGAATTGAATATCATTTTCGGGAAAGTAGTTGTTTTTACACCTACTTTAGTATGAAAACAAATAAACATTTATTTTGTATTTATTGCAATTAATATTGTTTTTAATTTTAGTTAAAATGTATCTAATATTGTTCTTGTATATATAACTATATAAATTGTGTGTTTTTACAAACTATTAATTCTATAATTTGAGGCTACATCAACACTCCGTCCATAGACTATAAGCCCTATGATTGATTGTTATAAGTATGAAGTTAAGCTTTGATTATTAATTTACTATTAATATACGTTTAAATAAAATCAATACAATACTTATGACTAAAGAAATGTGCAAAATGCATATAAAGTGCATATAAGCATATTTTGACAAAATTTTATAAATGCATATGCATTTATTAAAAGTGCATATTTTGAGCGATTTTCGGAATGAAATCGCAAAAAAAAATTTAATTGTACTTACTTTTTTGCGAGCAGGTAAAGTATGTACATCCTGCTAAGCGGTAAGCCGGATGCCGCCGTAAAAGTAATATTACGGGTTGTTGCCGGAGGCTTAATAAAGGAATTTTCGTAATTTGTATTATTAAAATCGTCCTTTATTTTTATTTTTATGAAGGGAAATCTAATTGATTTTAGCCAATAAAATCATTTGCTGCCAGCCCGATTTAAATTTAAGGTTCGAAGAAAAAACTTGCATTTAATTTATTCCAATTTTCTTCACTTAAGTGTTTATTACAAGTGTATGAAAATGCCAAAGCAAAGTGCCAATAAATCTGTTCTTCTCAAGAAGTGGATTAATAATAAAACCGATTTTAAAATCATTGATAACAACCTTATTTTTTGTACAGTTTGCAACAAAAAGGTAAGTCTTATTATGTCTACTTGTTCTACTGTTCAAAAATATATTTTAAATTCCCATATTTTCAATCAAAAAATTAAACTATTTAATAAAAAGTGAAATTAAAATTTTTATAATAAAAACTTACAATCCAAACTATTTAAAGTTCTAAACTTCAAAATTGATTTTTTTTTAAATAACCAAACAATTAGCTATTGAGATTCAAGAATTTTAATATGTACCTACATATTCCATTTTATTAATAATAAGGTAAAATGAGTATTTATTTCGTTGTTTTATTATGTATACTAAAATGCATAAAAGCATAGTTTAGTGCTTATTTTGACTGTTTTTGGTGCATATTTGCATGCATATTTTAGGGTTTTTTTAGTGCATACTTCCCGAGCTTTACTATGACAGTTATTTAAATAACTCAAAACGTAGAAGAGATACATTTATTAAGTGTGGGTAAGATACTGGAAAGTAATGAATACTGGATGCGTGTTAGAAGTTCTGAGTTTGGTACAATCAGCGTATTTCAGTCACTTTAATAATCAGACAAACAATTTGATGAATTTATTTTCTCCACTTTTTTAGTTATTTTACAAATTGTAATATCTTCACAACCATTCAACCCAACGAAAATCTCTGGTTCGAACCCGTTTTAGGCGTGGGTGTTTTGTAAGTATGGTGGGTTACTATATGCTGTTTATGGATATGGATGGATGACGTACCTCATTATACATCTCTGAATATAACCACCCATTGGGTGGTTTGTGAATATAACACAAATGTAAATTTCCAAGATCAAGTACCTACCTTAAGTTATAAAAGTACAAATACGTACACCAAAACCAGCGACATGGATATCCTGATAAACTTATCCAAAAAAATTAAAAAAATTACGTGTTTGCATCGACATAATAATTGTGACGGGTAACTTTAAAAAAATAATATTGACTATTGTATTATAACGTTTATCTGTAACGATATTTTTCAGAGAGTTATAATAAAAAGTATGAAAACTCCATGTCACATTGTACCAAACGAAAATCGAAAATGTGTTGGGAAAGTATCTATTAACATTAATAAAAATTGATTAATTGAATTATGATTGAATAAATCAGTTTTCGTAATTTAACACAACATATACGACAGCATCAGTTTTCCCAGATCAATTTCACAATACCATTATCTCATTTTAATTAATGGAAACATATCATGTAACGATATTTATTATAAATTTGACCATTTTAAATTTTACAAAGTAATATACCGTGTGTAAACTTCTTTTAAATTAGCAACATTTGTATTACACTTAATTTGTCATTAGATTACATATTTTAAATAAAAACGTATGTTCTTCCTATTTGGATTGCATGGCTTGAATACGTTCGGCCCAAGTATAAATTATGAATTCATTTTGCTAAAATCCATGTTTTAATTTGGCTAAATTGCTTGTAAATGAGCAAACGTTATCTAAAAAATCTTAATTCTCCGAAATTAACGTTTTTTTATAATTTTATTCAATGATTAATAAACGTTCAAATGCAATGTGGGCCTAGACTATCAAATACCAATAAAATGACAACTATTTTCACTTTTATTTGAATTAAATACATGAGAAGTATATAAATCATGTTCAGATAAATGACTGGTTATGTATATTATTTTAAATTGACATAGAACGCGCAGAAATTTTACAACTTTGACATATTACAATTACAATGTTATCTAATTAAATATAAAAATCAAAATGTTTAAAATTAGTATTATTATCCATCTTTTATGCAAAATTGAATAAACTGTAAGAATGCTCTCTTCATTTCTTACTTTAAAGTGAATAATTTTGGAGTTATTCATATACAAGACACTTGAGCACCCTCTATAAAGTATCGTTGACTAGGAACCGATTTTAACAAAATTTGATAGGAGAGATATTTCACCAGTAACTGTAAATATAAAGTGTCATTATAATCCGTTGCGTATGTTTTAAGTTATCCTGGCTACAGGAGTACGCGCACGTATAAACGCACAGCCGCACATTTTAGACAAATTTGATTGAGAAGGCTCAACCTTGAATTACAGAAGTCAAATAATAAATTGCCGACTTTACAAAACGGCTTTTTAAATATTCACAATTAGATTATTCCAATAAAAAAATTATCACTATATGCTAACAATATAACTGGTTTCTAAACGGTACTAATTTAACGTGGTAGCACTAAAATAAAAAAAATTAATTTACTAAAGGACACTTTTGATTAATAAACGGTTTCATCGTAATCAGTTACTATGTAGTTCAAAATTAAGACACTTGTTTCTTAATCTACAGTGCGAGTAGATATACAGGGGAGATACTAAATTAAATTTTGGCGGGCAATTTAAAGGTCAAGGCCGCGCTCCTTCGGCGGAAAATTTAAATTTTCAAGGTCACGCTGTTCAAGCAATTCTTAGAATATGTACGTTCGTGGGAAATTTAATTTTTCAATTTCATTGAAGGTCATATGTTAATTCTTAGAAGTTATTACAATTCCTAGAAATCAAGTTTCAAGGTCACCTGCAGGGGTATCATATTACAGTTCATGGAATGATAGATTGTTGTGTATACTAAAAGTAGGTCAATGGTTCGTGTATTGGCTAAATTGAATCAAGCTCTTTTCAGGGTCATTGAATTTCAAGGTCTGTTCAAGCTTCTTGACTGAAATGAGTCAAAGTCGTGTGTTAATTCTTAGACTTCGTTACAATTCCTATAAATCAATTTTCAAGGACGCCTGCAGCGGTATCATGTAACAGCTCATGTAATGACAGATTATTATCTATGCTAAAAGTAGGTCAGTGGTTCATGTACTGGCTAAATTGAGTCAAGGTCAAAATTTGCCGGCATCAAAATTTTCAAGGTCACCTGCAGGGGCAATTCTTAGAAATTTAAACGGTTCGTGGAAACATGAATAGGTTTTTGTTGAAGAATGACAGGTTGTTGTCTATGCTAAAAGGCAGGTAAAGGTTAAGTGGTGCTTGTATTGGCTAAATTCAGTCACAGGGCCGATCCTGGACCACATTATAAGAGTTTCTGTGTTGAAGTTCAAGGTAGTTAGTCAAGGTTAAAATTAGAAGGGCAGCAACAAGGTCAAAGATGTATTTGGCCGATTCTGGACCACATTATATGAATTTCATTGTTGAAGTTAGTTAGTCAAGGTCAAATCTAAAAATAGAAATTAGAAGATCAGCATCTTAGGTACTGAAGGTGACATTTTTTCGTATATAAACCGCAGCGAGCTGTGTGTTGAGATCAGTCAGTAGAAGACGGGCACCATCCCCACTCCTTTTTTTACGTCACAAGCCCCGCCCCTTTCACTTTTTACTCACCCACGTGGGGGACCGGATTTTCCACCCTTATTTTTACTCGCTTACGTGTAGGACGTGTTTTTCCACCCCTATTTTCACACATCCACGTGTGAGACCGTGTTTTCAACCCTTATTTTTACTCGCTTACGTATGAGACCGTATTTTTTTACCCTTATTTTGATTTTGATTTTAATTATTTTTATTAATATAAGATGATGATCTTTAATTATTTTTATTAATTAATTATCCTAGGGAAATTCTTAATCTGACAGCTTTTAAGATGATGATGATCTTTAATTATTTTTATTAATTAATTATTTTCAACCTGAGAGAAATTCTTAATCTGATAGTTTTAAGATGATGATGACCTTTATTTATTTGTATTAATTAATTATTTTTACTCGCTTACGTATAGGATGTGTATTTTCACCCCTATTTTATAACAGCTCACGTGTAGGACGTGTTTTTTTACACTATTTTATGACAGTTTACGTATAGGATGCGTATTTTTAACCCTCATGGTTTCTTTTCGAGGTCAACCCTAATTAGAGCCTTTTTAGCACATGCTCACGTGAGGGGCAGGTCTTGGTGCTGGGGGCTGGATCTGGACCTAGGTCTTGGACTTTGAGTTGGTCTTAGGGTTATTTTTGATGGTATTAAGGTCCTTCTGACTATATTAATAGCAGTAGCCCTGGAGGTTAGACAAATGCACACGCATACAATAATTGCATAATTAATAAGATATTATTATCAGTCCTATTACTTTAAAATGGCCAAATGCTATTGGATGATCTTTTACCTAAACGTTGTATTTCTAATAAGGAGGTACTTGTAAGACACGTGTAGGGCTTCGCAACTTGTTCTCAGGCCTGCGCCCCCTGACCGGAGATGGTATGGGAACCCTAACCTTATTAGACAAGTGTAGAGCTTAGCTCCTATCGTGGCCCCCTTGATGCAATTGTATGTTGTTCTAACTTAATGTTACAGCTGTAGGCCTTCGCCCCGTCATACAAAATTGTATTCTAATAAGGAGGTTTTTATAAGGCAGGACTTGTATCAAGGTCTGCGCCCTAGCCCCTCTGAGTAAAAACTGATTTTAGCGCCAGTGTATAGACTAATGAAACTTTTTCTGAAGCTGATAATGCACACCTCTCTCTCTTTTGCTCTATCTTGTTTCTTCCTCCCCCTCTCTCTTTCTCACGCACACACACAAACAAATCAATTAATTAATCAATCTCAAACAAATCACACTCGAACATCAGATAAAACTCAATCAATCAACCGAAATTATGTCTTACAGCTTGCGGAAACAGATTACAGTTCAAACTGAATGCATTAAAGTGTACTTAATTTTACGTGAAATAATAAATAATTTCTACCCTAATGCAATGATGCTTTATGTATAGGCAGATCCTCTAAATAGCCACCACCTATACATTCGGAACATCATATCTGATTTATTTACATACACACAAAACTATTTAATTGTAATGTGTTCATTAACAGTTGTAAAAAACCCATTTTAAAAAGAATGGAAAGTAATAATTACTTATATAACACAGAGTTAAATTAAAATAACATATTTTTAAGAATATCAAGTTGATATAACGGAAATAAAAGGCAAAAGGTTTTAATGGTTTATTATTATATACGTGAATTAACAATAACTATAAGTTTAAAATCCGTGCGTACCTACTATTTTGTAGAGCTGATCTTATGACGTTAACCTGTGTAATAATACATTTAAAAAATCTTTATCGGCATTTTTGTTAGCAATATCAGGTAAAAAACATGTATTAAAAATAATACGCTTACATTTAGAAGCTTTCCTTCAACGCTACCACATGTTAAACTGAAATTTTTTATACAACGTGTCTCACTAAAACACGCTTTGTGAATGGCTGAATATAAACGCTCGATTACATACCGAGCATTAAACTATTTAGAAAGTAATACAGAAAACCGGAATACCGCTACTAGCATTTAAAACTTATGTTGTACTTACAAAAATTTACATTCAAAACACAAATATTTTAAAAAACGTCTAATACCACTAATGTTACAGCATAATAATAAAAACTAATTAAACAGTGATTACACATTAATTACATTTAAAATATGTAACCTTTATACTACGTCTATTATTACATAGAGATGAGATTATTCTTAAATTTAATTGATTTCGATAGGGCTCTGGAAATACTACAACCGTTCGAAATCTTGCTTCTTCTCTCGATATCAAAAAATCTATACTAGTGATACATTAAGTAAGCATAATAGCGGATACAGCTACATTGCTAACGATTATTGATGTTTTTTTGCATGAGATTTTTTGAATGAGACAGCCTCGCAGGTATTTTTTAAGAAAAGCTATACACATCTCATGAGATCAAACGAGATTTTAGAGATACAATCTCCTCATCGTCTGCACCTTGAACGATTATATTGTAACAACCTATAAAAGTAGCTAATAACCCTAATAGTTTTATCAGACATTATTATTAGATGGACACGAGGTTAGCCCTAAATTAACTGGTTTCAACACGACTCTGGAAATGCTGCACACGCCTCAAATCTTTTACCTCGTACGCAGAAGTTGTACCGTATTCACTTCCTTCAATTTTTATCTGTATTCTGTTTCGAGGCTGTAGTACGTTTTCTAATACATAAACAGAATCTTCAATACTGTGATACGTGTAGCAGCAAAACACATTAGCTAGTTAGTTTCACCTCTATATTACTTTACATGCAAGCCTGATCTTATCATAAATAAATACATCTGTCAAAAAAAGCTAATTAAACATAACTCCGAGGCCTGGGTATTGCAAGCAACGCTTCCAATTATAGCTTTTAGTCAACACAATAGTGCCTACAACTACATACATACAATCGACTAGCACTGCTTTAGCACGAGGATCAAACGAAAACACGCATGCACGCACTCACGCACGCACGTACACACGTACGCACGCACGCAAGGTCGCACGTTCGCACGTACGCACGCACGTAAGCACGCACGCACGCAAGTTCGCACGCACGCTCGCACGTACGCACGCGCGCAAGCTCGCACGCACGCACGCAAGCTCGCACGCACGCACGCACGCGCGCACACACACACACACACACACACACACACACACACACGAGAGCGCGAAAACACGCAAACGCAAAAAACACACTAACACAAAAAACACGCAAACAAAAAACGCTACCACGAAAACACGCTAACACAAAATACGCAAACGCAAAGACATACAAATGCGAAAACACGTAAAAACGAAAACACGCGAATACGAAAACACCCCAACATAAAAAACACGCAAAACAAAAACACGCTAAAGCGAAAAAACTTGTAAACCTGCAAACATGAATCAAGACGGTGGAGCACCGTTAGGAAAAAAACAGGTTTATTAACAAAATTGAAGGAAAGCTTAACGTTTGAAAATATATTATTATTATTATAAACAACAATACATCATAATTATTTGATAACATGCTTTATCGGTTTTCTTCTTCTTCTTGAACCGTGAGTCGTCGTCATCATCATCATGATTTTGAGATTTGCCCTTCCCCCCTACCTCATCGCTCTTCTTTCTCTTCTGTGAACCATCATTATCATCTTGGATGTGAGATACATTCAATTCAATCACGTCATCGCTTTCATCATTATCTTGAACGGTTATGTTGTAATAGTTTATTAACAAGTCAGTAAAATCTCTAATGTCCGCTGATGTTGGCTCATAAACAGGAGAATACATTATAGCAATGCTCACTCGATGACAGTTACACTTTAAAGAGCGAAACACACGAGAAACGAGTACGCAGCTAACCTTTGGTCTTGTGCGCAAACGTACTCGTTTGATGAAATGACGTGATTGAGTTGAATGTATCTCACATCCAAGATGATTGTGATGGTTCACAGAAGAGAAAGAAGAGCGATGAGGTAGGGGGGAAGGGCAAATCTCAAAATCATGATGATGACGACGACTCACGGTTCAAGAAGAAGAAGAAAACCGATAAAGCATGTTATTAAATAATAATGATGTATTGTTGTTTATAATAATAATAATATATTTTCAAACGTTAAGCTTTCCTTCAATTTTGTTAATAAACCTGTTTTTTTTTCCTAACGGTGCTCCACCGTCTTGATTCATGTTTGCAGGTTTACAAGTTTTTTCGCTTTAGCGTGTTTTTGTTTTGCGTGTTTTTTATGTTGGGGTGTTTTCGTATTCGCGTGTTTTCGTTTTTACGTGTTTTCGCATTTGTATGTCTTTGCGTTTGCGTATTTTGTGTTAGCGTGTTTTCGTGGTAGCGTTTTTCGTTTGCGTGTTTTTTGTGTTAGTGTATTTTTTGCGTTTGCGTGTTTTCGCGGCGCTCTCGTCTGTGTGTGTGTGTGTGTGTGTGCGTGCGTGCAATCTTGCGTGCGAGCTTGCGTGCATGCGTGCGAGCGTACGTGCGTGCAAACTTGCATGCGTGCGTGCTTACGTCCGTGCGTACGTGCGAGCTTGCGTGCGTACGTACGTGTGTACGTGCGTGCGTGCGTGCATGCGTGTTTTCGTTTGATCCTCGTGCTAAAGCAGTGCTAGTCGATTGTATGTATGTAGTTGTAGGCACTATTGTGTTGACTAAAAGCTATAATTGGAAGCGTTGCTTGCTATACCCAGGCCTCGGAGTTCTGTTTAATTAGCTTTTTTTGACAGATGTATTTATTTATGATAAGATCAGGCTTGCATGTAAAGTAATATAGAGGTGAAACTAACTAGCTAATGTGTCTTGCTGCTACACGTATCACAGTATTGAAGATTATGTTTATGTATTAGAAAACGTACTACAGCCTCGAAACAGAATTCAGATAAAAATTGAAGGAAGTGAATACGGTACAACTTCTGCGCACGAGCTAAAAAATTTGAGGCGTGTGCAGCATTTCCAGAGTCGTGTTGAAACCAGTTAATTTAGGGCTAACCTCGTGTCCATGTAATAATAATGTCTGATAAAACTATTAGGGTTATTAGCTACTTTTATAGGTTGTTACAATATAATCGTTCAAGGTGCAGACGATGAGGAGATTGTATCTCAAAAATCTCGTTTGATCTCATGAGATGTGTATAGCTTTTCTTAAAAAATACCTGCGAGGCTGTCTCATTCAAAAAATCTCATGCAAAGAAACATCAATAATCGTTAGCAATGTAGCTGTAGCCGCTATTATGCTTACTTAATGTATCACTAGTATAGATTTTTTGATATCGACAGAAGAAGCAAGATTTCGAACGGTTGTAGTATTTCCAGAGCCCTATCGGAATCAATTAAATTTAAGAATAATCTCATCCCTATGTAATAATAGACGTAGTATAAAGGTTACATATTTTAAATGTAATTAATGTGTAATCACTGTTTAATTAGTTTTTATTATTATGCTGTAACATTAGTGGTATTAGACGTTTTTTAAAATATTTGTGTTTTGAATGTAAATTTTTGTAAGTACAACATAAGTTTTAAATGCTAGTAGCGGTATTCCGGTTTTCTGTATTACTTTCTAAATAGTTTAATGCTCGGTATGTAATCGAGTGTTTATATTCAGCCATTCACAAAGCGTGTTTTAGTGAGACACGTTGTATAAAAAATTTCAGTTTAACATATGGTAGCGTTGAAGGAAATCTTCTAAATGTAAGCGTATTATTTTTAATATATGTTTTTACCTGATATTGCTAACAAAAATGCCGATACCTACACAACTGATTACAGTAATGAAACTCAAATTGGTCAGAAATTAACCTTTCAACAATAATTGCAATGTAATAATAGGCACTAACCTGACATCAATTACCCACTTACAACTTATTCTGAAGAGTGTTAGGTTAAATCAAGAACTAATTATTAAATGCACTTTACACGAATAATCTTCTTCTAATTCCTTCCTTCGATATTACAATTTTAATGTAAAATCTCAAAAGTGACATTAGTGACTGACTTCATTTTTTTACTTAAACAATTGTGAAAATAAAAACAATAATTCATGACAGAATGACATTTAAAACCTCATATCATAGAGATTAATAGACATGAAGATTCCAAAGCCGCCCGCTTCTATAAGATATCAATAACACAGCTTAACCATTTTCATTCATATTTACCTTCCAACCTACATATACATTAATACATATGTGGGTGCATCAGGTTATGCAATCGACTTATTTTCACTATCACTAAATCGACGTATTAGCTCATTTTACAACTTTTGGCCAAGTTCCGTCATGATCGGCCATGATGTCTAGATATGTGTGTGTGTGTGTGCGTGCGTGCGTGCGTGCGTGCGTGCGTGCGTGCGCGCGCGTGCGTGGGTGTGGGTGTCGGTGTGGTTGTGGGTGTGGGAGTGTGTGTGGGTCTGTGGGTGTATGTGGGTGTGCGGGTGTGTGAGTGTGTGGGTGTGTGGGCGTGTGAATGTGCGGGTGTATGGGTGTGCATATGAGTGTGCGTGTGCGTGTGGGTGTGCGTGATGCCATGATGTCTAGATGTGTGTGTGTGCGTGCGTGCGTGCGCGCGTGTGCGTGGGTGTCGGTGTGGTTGTGGGTGTGGGTGTGTGGGTGTGTGTGGGTGTGTGGGTGTGCGGGTGTGTGGATGTGCGGGTGTGTGGATGTGTGGGTGTGTGGGTGTGCGTGTGAGTGTGCGTGTCCGTGTTCGTGTGCGTGTGCGTGTGCGTGATGCCATGATGTCTAGATGTGTGTATGTGTGTGTGCGCGCGCGTGCGTGGGTGTGGGTGTCGGTGTGGTTGTGGGTGTGGGTGTGGTTGTGTGTGTGGGTATGGGTGCGTGTGTGTGTGGGTCTGTGGGAGTATGTGGGTGTGTGGGTGTGTGGGTGTGCGGGTGTGTGGGTGTGTTGGTGTGTTGGTGTGTGGGTATGTGGGTGTGCGGGTGTGTGGATGTGTGGGTGTGCGTGTGAGCGTGCGTGTGCGTGTCGTGTCCGTGTGCGTGTGCGTGTGCGTTTGCGTGAGCGAGTGCGCGCGCGTGCGAGTGTGCGTGTGCGAGTGCGTGTGCGTTTGCGGGTGCGGTGCGGGTGCGCGTGTGCGTGCGTGTGCGTGTACGTGTGTGTGTGGAATGTGTGTTAGTATCCACGATAAGTCCAGAACGAAAATACCTACGTACTTAAAATTTTGTATTTGAGCTTATTTTCATTTGGCTTAAAGTTGATGAGATTTTGGGAGAAATCAAGCGGCGGAGAGGGAGGTTTTATTAGGGTCAGTCTTTGGTTTTTATCAAATATACCTAAAACAGCTGCATATTTCAAAGGTATAAAAATACCCAGACATAGACCTGAAATGTATCCATTAATTATTTTCGAAGCAATTTTTTGATAGGTCACATAATTTAGCGGTAAAAAAATTCCTAAGGTAGAATGTAAGTGTTCAAATTTTTTCATTATCTGAATAACGATTAATTTTATAAAAAAAAAGCGTAGACGTATTTTTTAAAGAAAATTTAATTTCACATAAATTTCCTTTATGACGTTTTTTAATATAAAGCGAAATAAATGTAAAAATTAAATAAATTTGATTGAAAATGTTGAAGCTATATTATCGATGTTTTTTATAGAAGCGGGCGGCTATGGAATTTTTTTACCTTACATGTGTTTATGACTATGAATGTCTATCTGCCATGACGTTTTAAACGTCATTCTGACATGCATTATTGTTTTTGTTTTAACAATATTGCCCGTTTTCGTTATGAACGTATAAAAAAGACGTTGCATTGTTGTCTAAAAAAATTTAAATCATAATTATTTCATTTCTTTTAATTACAATTTTGTAGGTTAGAAGGTCGTGTGATGTTCCACCCCAGACATTTAATTAAATTTTAGACATCATAGTAAGAAACTTTATAAAGAAAAGTTATGTAAAATTCAATTTTGTTTAAGAAATATGTCTACACTTTTTCTTATAAAATTAATCATTATTCAGATATTGAAAAACTTGAGCTAACACATAAATTCTACCGTAGGAATTTTGCTAAATTACACGTCGCATAAAAAAAATGCATAAAACATAATTAATCGATATGTTTTAGGTCAATATCTAGGTATTTTTATATCTTTGAAATATGTTGCTATGTTTTAGAAATATGATAAAAACCAAAAACTGACCCAAGTAATCCCTACCTCTACGACGCTGGATTTCTCCCAAGGTCTAATCAGTTCCAACCGAATTGAAAACAAGCTTGAATACAAAATTTTAAGTACGTAAGTGTTTTCGTTTTGGAGTTATCGTGGATACTAACATACATCCACACACACACACACACACACACACACACACACACACACACACACACACACACACACACACACACACACACGCACACGCACGAACGCACGCATGCACGCACCCACGCACACACACACACACACACACACACACACACACTACACACTCACACACACACACACACACACACACACACACACACACACACACACACACGCACGAGCGCGCGAAAACACGCAAACGCAAAAACACACCAACGCAAAAAAGACGCAAACACGAAAACACACTAACGCGAAAACACGTAAAACGAAAAACACGCAAATACGAATACACACAAACGAAAACACGCACACGCACACGCACACGCACACGCACACGCACACGCACACGCACACGCACACGCACACGCACACGCCCACGCACGCACGCACGCACGCACGCACACACACACACACATACCCACCCACCCACCCACCCACCCACACCCACCCACACACACACACACACACACACACACACTCACACACACACGACGCACGCACGCACGCACGCACGCACGCACGCACACACACACACACACACACACACACACACACACACACACACACACACACACACACACACACGCACACACACACACATCCAGACCTCATGGCCGATCTTGGCAAAACTGGGCCAAAAGTTGTAAAATGAGCTAAGTCGATTTAGCGTGAGCTAAAAAAAAGTCTATTGCATAACCTTCTATACCTCCATATGTATATGTAGGTTGGAAGGTAAAAATACATCTTTATTATGAAATATTCTTTATTCTTGATCGGTACCCATACACGATTCTTCATCGTCTACCTCGTCCTCATCGCTCATCTCACTATCTTTCTCATAGAAAACACCATCCTTTTCTTTTAAATATCAAGCGAGGCTATCGTTGGCCAATATTTCAGCAAATTCATTGAGCATTTCGGTATCTGCAAGTAAGCATAATTATCTAATTAGTATTATAATAAGCAGATGTAGGTTAAATCAATTTGTAATATATATATATATATATATATATATATATATATATATATATATATGTATATATATATATATATATATATATATATATATATATATATATATATATAATGGCGAACCTATACGCTTACCGTACCTAATGAAAAAAAACATATATTGAAAAAAGTTGTTTTCTATAATTCTTATGATTAGAAACAACAACAAAGTAACATTGAACAAAATTCACTGTATGATAGCGCTGAAAACAAGATAACACGTGTCTATTATTGATTGAAGCTGACGTCTTGTCAAATCTAGGAAATTTCTTTGCTTAGTACTGAGAATTATATTGTAAAATCAATTGGTTTCTACCTTTATTGCCATAGTCGCACGTGTCTGTTTTTCATTAGGTTTTAGTATAATTTTTACATTCATTCTTCATTCCTGTATTAATTTTTCGTTATATCCACAATTATTTCTCATAACTCCTAGAATAAACTTTTCAAATTTGCGTAAGTAATATTTGATATAAACTTCCAGGTTATGTTTAAAAATACCATTCATTTCAGATTTGATTAACGCTTTTGCAATGGTGTTTACCTCTGAGCAAGACACCTTTATCTTAATTTAATGTTAACAATGTTTATAATTACATCAAAGGTGATTACCCCATGGGACGCTAATGTCAATCGTTGCGACCGAAATGAAGTGTAGTGGTACCAACCTAACCAAAATTTGCTACATGACGTCAGATTCAATCATTAATAGACACCCGTTACTACGCACAAAGGCATAGCAGAATGGGGACAGCAGTATGTGTTCTCGCTCTTTATCTCGCTGTTTATATTTGGAGCAAAGTACATAACGTTTGGACTGGAACTTGTTGCTGTCTCCTTTACTTGGTAAACGTTCAGAAAAAAGTCGCTCTTTAAGACCTAATGTTGAACCACCATCAATAGACCTATTACCACCGAGTCGTGGTTGTGCTTTGTGGTGTTTCTCTAAAATTCGTTTGACAAGTTGAAGCTGGAACTCCGCAATAGAAATATTGACAGTATTTTGTGTCTTGAATATTGCGTGAGTACCAAATAAAGAAATATCTTCTTATACAATTTTACGGTCTTACGAACTGACTTTATAGAACTTTGCAACATACCCGTTGGATCTACAGCGCCCATACTTTTATTGTACTCCAAGACGAATTGTGGTTTCCGAACAACTTCCTGTGTTGCTCTATCCATTTTCTCAGTTTCAGTCATTTCAGCGGAATAGCGCGTTGATAGCATTCGCACATCTCGTTTGTCCTTCCATTTGAGCGCTTGCATACCATTGACAAAGAATTTCATTGTTTCTCCCTTTTCCATTTTCTCCTTCATGTCCGGCATAAATTGTCGATTTGATTTAATTATTCCACATGCATTTGTGTTTTTCGTATTCAACGAATCGTACAAAAGTGGGCTCGTATATCAATTGTAGGTATACAGTGTGTGACCTTTGTGACTTTCGAGAATTGACGGCTCATTACCTATGTTTTTTTGAATACAACCAACGTCGAAAGGTGTGAATTGTAGGCTGAAATTGTGCAGATGTTTGCCAATACAATTTAAAGGGGTTCACATTTTTATTTGTCTATGTCTTTTTTTGACGGGGGAGGAACAGTGGGGGCACCTATAGTGGTTACTGAATAAATTAGCTTCAGTCATAGTATTTACAAACCGTCGGGGTCCTCATCAGAATCAGAAGCGTTATTCAAATTATTATGTACTCTAGGAACAGCTGTAATATCAGAGCAGTCGGAATCCGACCCATTGCTTGAAATATTATCTTCGGCAGGGTTGTATTCATCATCCCTGGCTTAAAATCGGAATTTTTCTGTCCGATTTCATAAGTATCCCCTTCAATACGATGTCCATCAAATAATTACGTCTCATTGCCACTAACTGTAGGTCATCGCATGTAAAGAAATACAAGACTGACCACCTGCTAGAGTAAGAGTGGATCGCTGTGCGCATTTTTTCCATTGTAGACCAGCTATATTGAATCATATCGTACCATCAGGTCCGGTCGCTCGCCGGTCTTAAAAGCCCCGCTTTTTAATCCAGATTGTAAAGTCGGGTTGTGATTTATGGCCGGAGCCGTCTCTCGGACTTAAAAAACGTTAAAACGCTTCCGTTGCCTTTGTGATACTTTCGGACATATGTTTATTAAACAAATTACCCATATTCTTTTAAATGGTACATTTGTATTTGTATTATACAAAAGGATAATGCTATGCACTCTGAAATGTTTGTCATATGTTTCTAAAACACCCTATATATTGTTATAAACTATATGTATTTAAGGGCATACTCATGTTTGCTTTACACATGTATAATGTATAAACAATGCAACAAGTACGAGCACCAATTGAACTTGCCTACCGACAGTGTAGATTAGAGTATACTGTATAAAGAGTATATCCAACTACACATGTTGACAGACTTATGTTATTAATCAAGCATTAAGTATTTTTATAATACAGCTTGTGCTGAATGAATGAACATCAAGCAAATAGCGTAACGATAAAAAAATTTAGTAATGTTATTATTTTCGGCTGAGTTAAAAATTGCGTTTGGTTGTAAAAATAAATCTTTTTAATTGTAATAAACATGCTCCTTTGTACAAAATTTCCTCACGGCGCTCCTGTCACAAAGTAACACAATGGCAAAAGAATTACGTTAGCTTCTCTCTGAACAGTTTTATATTAGTAATATTTATTAGAATAACTAAAGTAACTGTATCTTATTATGAATTTATTAAAAAAGGTTTATTTTTGTAAAATTTATTATGTCGCACTAAATTTTTATTGCAATACATGTTACACCTATGATCCTTTTTGTTCTTTAAATGGTAAGCATTCATTTCATTGGTCAAGAAGAAAATTACTGTTGTGAGTCGTGAGATGTGATGTCAGTGGGCAGAATTAGGTAATCAACATAATTGGGTGTGTTAATAAAATTTCTTCCAAATATTTTGGGTAAGATTTTTCAGCACGTTTTTTAAACATTCAACACAATCTATTAGTAAAAATAAATAGCTATTAATTTTTTTATTTTTACAGATACATTTGTTTCTTTTTGGATTTCATTTTGTAGTGTCTTACAATCATCCCAGTGTAAATAATGTCACCAACTCCCATGCCAAGGTACTCTTAAATCATTAAGTATATATAAAATAACAAAATAATTGGCACAAATATTTAAAAAAAAACAAGAAATATCAACAGTTATGAGTTCCTCTATTAATTATACATAAGTATGTTAATTATAATTTACTTATTAGTGGGCTTATAATTTAATGGATCATGTTCCTATGTTGCCCACCGAAATTGTGGGATGGATCAAATCAGTTTTCTAAAAAAAAACAAAACCATGTCGTTACATTGGGAATATAATTTGTTGGCTTTAGAGTTTCTTACTAAAGATTGAATTCTTTCGATAATGCAAAATTTGATCATTACAGTACCATAATTTATTAATGTATGGTAGAATAATCATTGTTTTGAAATGAGCAGACGGATAAAAATCACTAAACTTAAATTAAGTGAAAAATTTGCGTTAAACGTGAATTCTCGTAAGTTTAGTAATTTTCATTTTATTATTTAGTTAGTACTAATAACTTTATTACAAAATTGGTTTAATCTGTTAATACATTTTTTGCAATTTTAAGTTTTACATGGGTAAGTAGATTTATACGTATAATCTGTGAATATTATGTTTTTAATGCACTTTAAAATTTGGAAACATTTTATTTATTTTTACTTCATCAATTAATGAGTTAATTTTTTGATCTGATTAAAATGTACACTTTACATTGTTGTGTCTTATACTTTGATATTCTAAAACGAGAGAATTCTGATTCTAAGTTTTATGTTAAAAATTTATAATGTGCAATATTAAAGAGGAATCGTAATTCTCTCCTAGTAATAGGGGAGGAGTACAACATAACTCATAAATTATCTTTTCCTCAGTGCAAAACATCCATCAGATAATGTGTTTGGTTAATTTTAAAACAAATAAAGACCAAAATTATTTTCTTTCATTCGAGGGACAATTCTGACAATTTACCATATGGTATGGATATGAATAGTGTTTGTTGTGATAATTTTAAATTTTCATTTTGATTGTACATCTGCAAAAAAAATTTTTACTTCTCTGAGTTTTTATTTAAGCAATCTATTTTTTTCCGTATCAGTCAAATAAGTAGCACTTACAATATGTCGTTCTAGCTAAGTAGTTTAAATTTACACAATCTTTAAAAGTTGCCATGACAACAGGGATATAATATTATTGCCCTAGGGAAGTAAATGTTGATATTGTTAAAAAGTGGCCATCACCATAAGATTAACTTAATTATTTATTAATATTAATTGTAAACGTACAATCTATACAATTGTTTATACTTAAAAATCTATTAGCAGCAATATCTTCAGAGATTTGCACATTATTGGACATGTTATTTAAGTCAAACATTTTATGTTTTTCATCAAATGTCAAACGGTTACGATAGTGCCAATGCAAAGACCACTACTTAATTTTGCTACAATAAGATCAGATTCTCCTAATGAATTTTTGTAATAAAATAATTGTTAATAGACAATATAACGTGTTGATAGTGAAAAAAATAATGTCCTTTACACAGGAAGTAAGGATTTACTCTACCTCACCTTGTTAAATCCCTCGCGTACGGTACGCTCAGGATTCAAATAATGCTCGGTGGAGTAAATCCTACTTACTTCCCTTACAAAGTAATATACTATTATTTAACATTAATTACCTAAACAACAAATAATGTAAGGCAGTAGTTCTATAAAAATTAAAGCAAGAGGAAACTATTTTTGATTAAAATTTACACTAATTTTAATTAGTGCTGTTTGAAATTTAATTTCATTAACTTTGGAATCTAAATGAATCACATTATCATTTGTACATACATATTATGTAGAGGAAGTGGTAGAATTTGCACAATTTTAAAAAGTTGTGTTTTTTGGCCTTGTCTACAGCTTGCTTGTCACCATATTATATACAGGGTTGGTGTCTACTGCGTGGACGGAGGATTGCTCCGTAACTATTAGAGATGTCAAAATCAATTTTGGTGTGGTAATACACGATCATTGGACCTATATTCTAAAAATATTTCGGTATATACAGGGTGATTGACAAAAATATGCCAACCCAAACCTGTTTTTAAATGAAACACCCTGTATATTTTTGCATTTTTGGATTCACTGTTACATTTAGAATAAAAGTATAGAAATTTGTATCTGTATCATTAACCGTTGTGCAGATATGGTCACTTTAATACCAAAATAGAGTTAACTTTGGAACCACGATGCGAGCGTTGGCACCACGATTTTGTAAATCTGTTTATACCACCAACTATTAATAATAGTCTACTAACAAACAAACTGGGAAATTTTTCAAAAAACATGCAAAACTATACAGAATGATTAACTTACGCGAAATGTAACATTTCTCAATTTTTTCAAATGTAACACCCTGTATATTTTTTCATATTTTGATTCCCCGTGAAAAGTAGATACTAATTAATAATAGGTTGCATAGTCATAAGACGGACCCTTCTTAATATATTGACGCTTTTACGTAAAAATATTCTAAAATACATTTAAAGATTATAATTAATTTTATTTATGTATTTAATAAAATTAATTATAATCTTTAAATTCATATTTACTTTTGAACTCTATTTTGGTTTTAAAGTGACAATATCTACAGAACTGTTAGTGATACCGATACAAACTTCTATACTTTATACACCAAAATTGGTTTTGATATCTCTAATAGTTAAGGAGCAATCCTCCGTCCACGCAGTAAAAGAAAAGGAAAAGGCAACGTATTTCATTTCCTCCCCAAGGGGGAGGGCGGGCTGCTCGAGCTTCCCGAGCTTCTTCAGCCACAATCATGAATTCCCAGCATACATACATACATTACGTTATATGCATGGTGGGATTAAAGATAGGTGTGGTCAGGATAGGATCGGAAGGAACGGAGTTAGGGTTCTGAGGGGGAAAATACTACCCCAGCATTCGCCTAAGTAGCCGCACATGGTGTGCATATACGCAGTGACCATGTGTATGAGGAAAACCCCCTGAAAAAACCTCATACAAGGTAGACGGTAACGGGAATCGAACCCATTACCTCCCGAATGCTAAGTAGGGCGTGTCACCACTACACTACCAGCTCGGTTCCACGCACTCACCCTGTATGTATGTGTGTGTATATATATATATATATATATATATATATATATATATATATATATATATATATCCGCATCATATGGGAAATTGATCCAAAATTACATAGAAAATTTCAACCTGTTGCTCTTGGGCACTTTTCAAATTTGACATTTAAGAAAATAAATGGCCAAAAAATGCGTTTTTTGGCAGAATTTTGAAAAACTTTTTGAAAAAGTTGTTTCTTTTTTCGTAATTCCTTCATTTATTTTAAAGGATTTTTAAAAACCAAAGGTACTTCTTCATTGTCACTTGTTGAGTTCTATCAGATGGCGTTTTCAAATTTTTTATTCGACGTTTCGTCTCCTAGAAACGATCATCAGCTTTATTTTTTTATGTCGCCGCAACCAACGAAACGCCCTGTATTCGATAGTATCTTTTGTTACGAATTTTACCATGTATGGTTTTGAAGCTACTTTTTAAGAAAATTTTCGGATTAATATTAGTATTTGATAATATTCTTTTGTGTACAAATTTAACAACTCCAATCTTTTAAACCTATTTAATTAAAGTTAAATAATTACAATAACTGTTCAAATAGGTTGCCGTTATTTTCTAGGCACAGATAAGCTCTCTTTAGTGTAAAATTTAAAACACGGTCTAGCATTTTTGTCGAAATTGTATTAACTGCAGCCATAACAGATACTAACAACTGCTGTTCAAAAATCCCATCATACACTAGGTTTTCAGGTAACTCCACAACGGACTTAAATCGGGTGATCGGGCTGCCCAAGCTACTGCACTGTAAGTTCCAATCCATTTTCCTGTAAACCGCAATGACAGATAGTCCTGTACCTTTCTTGAGTTATGTGCTGGGGCATCATCTTCTTGAAACAAGTGCTAGAGGTAATTCATCCAACGCATTTTCCAAACCAGTCCTTAGCAAGTTCAGATATCGTTCGGCATTTAAATTGTTGTGGTAAATAAAAGGTCCTATTATTCCTCCCCACCTGCCCATCCAAATCTATGTCGATGACTTGATTCTTTTGTTAAATAGCGATTTCGTTTTGCCCAATAATGTTTGTTACGTCGGTTGAAAATTCCACTGTTGGTTAATTTGGTTGGAAAATTTAGATCTTCGTCACATTTTCCAGTTTACCATTCGCAAAAACCTGCTCGCCGCTCCTGATCAGCTGACCTAAGACCCTGACAAACTCGAAATTTGTATGGATGAAACTTATTCTTATTTAAAATGAATTGTGCTGTAGAATTAGCTACACCAGTACGATGTTCATTTTGCCTTGTCAATATTTCATGGTTTTCAACAACGCCTTGTAAAATGGTATTAGCTTTTTCGTCATCAGTTTGTTTTTGACGGGATGGAACAGGTTTTGTAAATGAACCAAATTCTTTTAAATTCAATTCCAAAAAAAAAAATGGATATTTATCTAAACACATCAGCTCAGTAAATACACAATTTCTGTGGGACAAGATGTGGCATGTCAATATATCGAACTTTTCTTCTGTTGTAAAATTTCATCTTTCCATAGATACACGTATTGATTAATTATAATCATAAATCAACTAAACAAAACCAAAAAAAACAACCCACGAAGTAATGGTAATAAAATCAACTTAACATACGTACAATTCAAATAACAACAACGATCTCAACGCAATAAAACTAAGTTAAACAGTTTGCGATAAAGTGTTAAACAAGTGTTATTTTATCAAAGCCTTCTAATATTACCTAATATACTGACTTCCATAAAAATTGCAACACCTAGAATTCATTGAACGATTTTATTGAAATTTTCGTCAACGATGTCTTTCATTAGAACAAACGATTAAAATTTGAAAACAAAAGAAAAAAACTAAAAATATTTTTTTCAATAATGAGTTGCTCCGCCACGATTTTTAATGCGCTCATCTAGACGACGTGGCATGCTATCAATCAAGTGATCTATAGCTGCCTGTGGTATATCAACCCAAGCTTCTTGAATCCGTAGCCGGAGATCGTGTAAGTTATCTGGAGGGTGTGGTAAATTACCCAGTCGCCTACCGACCTCATCCTATACATGTTCAATTGGGCGACAAATCAGGCGACCGGGCAGGCCATGGGAGGATGGCAATGTTATCTTCTTCAAAAAAACGTATTGTAGCCCTTGCCGTATGAGGGCGCGCATTATCCTGTTGGAAAATGGGATTTTCCAGCCCCTGAAGATATGGAAGCGCAACGGGTTCTAGCACATTGGCAATATAACCAGCGGCGTTTAAGTTGCCATCAATGAAGACCATGGGTGATCTGCTACCGTAACATATTGCACCCCATATCATCACTCCTTGTGTGAGGACTGTGTTGCGTTCTACAAAAAACGCCTCATTGGGTTCTCTCGTAAATTTTGACAATTTCACCAACCAACAAAGCTGAACTTACTACTTTTGTAAATTTGTATACAAAAATTAAATATTAAACTTCGAAAAAGAAAAAAATAGTATAAAAAACGCCTGATTACAATGCCATAATGTGGTCATCTGGCCATAAGATATTCATGTTACAGTACTGTTCATTGTAGCAGATACTCTTTTAGAGAATTATCACTTGACGAAAATACACCATTAGCGGGACTTTGTCTATCCAGTGGATGCTTCTGAAGAGCGATATCAATATTTATATTCCAATCCCTTACAGTGGCTTGCAAAATTTCAACAGTGTGCAGAGGTGCGTTTTTGTACTGAAGGCGAACAGCTCTTTCTTCTTTTTTTACGAATATTGTTACGCAGAAACTATTCTCCATTAATAGCAGTATTATGTTCCTCATTACCAATTAATGCAATGCCTTCCTAATCGTTAAAAAACATTGTGACGTAATTTTTGGTACGATTTGTGACCATTTGGCTTACCGATCAGCTTCTTGACACGGTTTCTTTTGACTCCATTTTGGGTAAGGTGTTGTTCTAAAAGAATCGTTATTCTTATATATATATATATATATATATATATATATATATATATATATACACCGTGTCCAAGATAAGGATGCCCACTATGGGGATCTCGGAAACGGTAAGAGATGGAAGGTCGGTTAAATGGAACAAAAGTTATGCATTTGAGAGGATGTGTTTATGGTCTTTGTAGAACTCGAATATCTCTTTTAGTTTTTGAGATATTTGAAAAAAAATGAATTTTCTGATTTTCGTTTTTATTTTTTTCTGACCTTATTTGAAGAGCTATCAAGAAAAGAAGAGCACATTTTCATTGCTACTTTTCTAGCTCTACTTACGGCTGTTATTCAATTTTTGATACAACGTTTCGTTTGTTAGCAACCATCATCAACTTTATTTTTTTAAATACACGAAACAATTATTTTTGCCATATTTAAATTCTCTCCTTGATTCTGAATTCAACGATATATCACACTTTATATTTTTGATACATTTCGGATGAGAAAATTCATATTCAATGTAAAACATCGAAAACGTACAGTTAAAACTAATACTAGAAACATTAGAAAACCGTAAAATTATTATAAAATTATGTTTTGTAATTTTACATGATAGACAAATAAAAAACAAATTTATTTTAAAGGTTAATAAACTCACAAAAGATGTTCAAAAAGATTCCCGTTATTCTCTACACATAAATAGCATTTTCTAACTGTGGCATCTAAAACATTCTTCAGCATTTGAGGAGTAATACTAGCAAACGCTTCGAGAACTAATCTTTGTAAAATTTCTTCGTTTTCAATATCGTTTCCATAAATGTAATTTTTAATGTATCCCCAAAGAAAAAAATCCAAAGGTGTTATATCTGGAGAACGGGCTGGCCACAGTACATTTGCATGAGTGCCAATACATCTTTCTGGAAATATAACTGACAGGTATTCTCTGACAACTCTGGTATTATGTGCTGGTGCACCGTCCTGCATAAACCAACAACCTTCAACTTCTTGGAAAGGCAAATCGTTCAAAGCAATCTCTAATTAATTTTGGAGTAAAATTTGGTAACGTTCAGAATTTAAGGACTAATGGTAAATTAAAGGACCTATAATTCGAGTACCGAATATAGCAGCCCATATATTAAATCCGAAACGGTGTTGGTGTTTGGCCGTTCTGTACAGACGTGGATTTACTCTTGCCCAATAATGAGCATTTCTACGATTAAAAATTCAGGTCGCAGTCCTTGGCAAATTCTAAATTTATATGGATGTACTTTCTCCTTCTTTAGAACATAATGAGCTGTGGAATGGGCTATGCCAGTTGCCTCTTCAATTTTCCTAGTAGAAACCTCTGGATTTTCCGTTACAGCTAATAAAACAGTATTGGCTTTTTCTTCATTGCAAGGTTTTTTGCGAGGTTTTACAGGTTTTTTGAACGCACCATATTCTTTTAGATTAACTGCTAATATGCAAATGCAAAGCCAACTTATTTTTATCAAATGCATCAGTACGACGGAAGATGTATTTTAACTGTTTAATTAATAGTATTATCACTAAATACATACTTGTGAATTATTTTATTCGCAACAGGCATTAGAAAATGAGTAAACATTATTTTATAATAATTTTACAGTTTTCTAATGTTTCTAGTATTAGTTTTAACTGTACGTTTTCGATGTTTTACATTGAATATGAATTTTCTCATCCGAAACGTATCAAAAATATAAAGTGTGATATATCGTTGAATTCAGAATCAAGGGGAGAATTTAAATATGGCAAAAATAATTATTTCGTGTATTTAAAAAAATAGAGTTGATGATGGTTGCTAACAAACGAAACGTTGTATCAAAAATTGAATAACAGCATTAAGTAGACCTAGAAAAGTGGCAATGAAAATGTGCTCTTCTTTTCTTGATAGCTCTTCAAATAAGGTCAGAAAAAAATAAAAACGAAATTCAGAAAATTCAATTTTTTTCAAATATCTCAAAAACTAAAAGAGATATTCGAGTTCTACAAAGACCATAAATACATCCTCTCAAATGCGTAACTTTTGTTCCATTTAAGCGACCTTCCGTCTCTTACAGTTTCCGAGATCCCCATAGTGGGCATCCTTATCTTGGGCACGGTGTATATATATATATATATATATATATATATATATATATATATATATATATATCCAAGATTTATCGAGAACAAGCTATTCGTTCCTCTTTCTTAACGACGGTGGAAAACCTTGTAACCCATCCTGCTCTCATTTTATTCAAGCCCGAATCGTCACATGGGACTCGGTGAGTGAGTATATTGGTGTGGAAAGCCGAATCTGTACTAGGTTTTATTGACTTTCCGTCAGTACTCAACGGATTCTATATTTTCTTGGGTTACTGTTTCAAAAGACCGTTCAGGACGAACTACATACTTGGGAAACGTTCAAACGCGTTGCTTCGATTCATAAAATCTAATTTTTTTGTTTCACGGTGCATCTAATCATTGGGATTAGCCATATCCATCATCTTTAAGTGTAAATATTTTTTTTGCAAAATGATTAGTGACCGTTACTTTTTGGTAACAATTAGAATTTAACTGTTTTTTAGTATTAAAGGAAATTTTACAATTCCTCATAATTGACGTTAGCAACTGAAAATACGTACCTATGACTAGAAAAATTTCCAATTTTTTACGCATATTTTGGAAATAAATATGTACATGAAAACTTACTCACATGACAATTTTTATTAAATTTTACAATAGAAACGTTTTCTCTCTTCACCGATTCCATTTACAAGTGTAAACCTGGTATTTAATTGCCTAAAGACTGAAACCTGAATTTTCTAAAGTGCTGTTTGAAGAACAAATAATCTAAAATTAGGAAATGTAACTTCTAAATCTAAAGTTGGTTTGCTTTAATATTAACAATTGCAAGAATTCTACTAGTTATAACTTACCGAATCTCGGGCAATTATTTGACGCTTTTTATCAAGTTTATGGGGCCCATTACTCTACCACATAAACATCGTCAATATTAATAATATCAAAATAGATATTCTTAGACATGGATCATATTTCAAGTCCAATGTTAGGCTAAAATTGTGTTAATACAAGTTAAATCATACAATTCCTTATAAAAAAAAATCTAACTTACAATAGTAGGCATTTTGAACTGTTCCTTATCTTCGAGCTTATCTTCAAAGAATTCTGGGTTAGGTATATGCCTTAACCTCCATTTCCTTTATAATTAGAATTATCTATGAGTATAGCTCTCCGTTTGCCTTTGTAATTAGGATTCTTTATAAGCTCAGGTTCCCATTCTTCAGAAACTCAGGGCATTTTCACAAACTGGATTATCAATAAGAGAAGATTCCCCTACTGCTTCAGTATCCCAATCAGATTGTTTTTTTGCATCAAAATCTGAAATATGTGTTTGTCTTCTAACCAACCACTGGGTGTAGTTGCAATTTATTTAAGATCTGTGCAGGTGCATCATCATCCTAATTGTCAGGTTTGATAGCTTTGGCATCTTGATTTTTTTCGTGTTCATCCCAGTCATTTGGTTTTTTATCATCAGGATCATTAATTTCGGCTGGTGGATTTACGTTTGGAGTAGTCATCTAATAAACTACCTGAGTTTATTACAATTTTATCTACTTCTATTTCAAACGAATTAATAGGACTAAGTATCCAAGTGTACAAATGAGAACTTATCAGAGAAGTAATCCTCGAGCCGTTCGATGGGCTTTTTGCAACGTTTCTCTTCGATACTCCATTTCGAGAATTTTTGCCTGAATATAAAGTATGTAATTTATTATCGTTGCCACTTTTATCTGGTGTAAACATAATAGAATAAGGTGATTTGTTATGAAATTGTCCTAAACTTCTGGTATCTGGATCATCATTTAACAATGCACCTTCACATTCCTGTCCAACGGTTTTGTATTAAAAACAAACGGTTTAAGCAAATATGTAGCAATAGCAACGTGTTTCGCTTTTGTTTTTAAAACCAATCCTAAATCTGTCATATTTAGCAAAATATCTTCTGAAATACCTTCTTTTTTGCTTGTGATTAATCCATCTTTTTGAAAATTGAGTTATGTCATCAAAATTATCAGCAAGATACACTTTATTTTGATGAATTTGTATGGGATTTTCATAGGGAACATTCACTGTGGATGTTTCAGCTTCTACCACCACTGTTGCTTCATCGGCATCCTGCAAACGTTCTACTTTGTAGTGCAATTACTGCTTTTGCTACTTGGGGAGATCAACTCGACTGGTCTTTATTGACTTATTGGGCGTTCTATGAACGTGTATTTATTACCGTGAAAGACTTTTATTACAAATTACAATATGCGTAATTTCTTAATTTTTATTAATGGACTACGATAATATAGTCAATTGTTTTCGGAAATTAAAATAAATACATTTCCTGCATTTTTTGTTTTGTTGATTAATCATTAGTTGCTAACCAAAAATGACACAAAAAATGATTTCATTATCAGAAATTTAGATGGTGTTCTATGAACGTACATATGTGGTCATCAACCGCAATAAATACATGTAAACCTCAATGTTCAACGTTTATATTGCCATCTTTTTTGTAATCGCCTTTTTTTTTATGATGAAGCAAAGCTCATTTCATCTCGTTAAGAAGTGCTTAAACTGTCCCGTTACTATATGGCGATAATTTTAGTGCTAACTTCAAACTCAATTATCATAATGTCTCAAAATCATGAAAGCATAAACAATTACGTTCCAAATCTGTAAAGACGTCCCACCATTGAAAATTCCTAAACCTAATTGAAAACGCTATATAAGGATTGTTCGACAAATACGCGACCTAACGAAGAAAACGTTTTTTCGAAAAAGAAACATTTTATTTTTCAATATAGTCTTCCGCTCGCTCAATGTACTTATTCCAGCGGTATTCCAAATTAGCAATGCCTTTATTGTTGAATTCAAGTCATTCAAATAGCTATTTACAGCAACAATGATCTCGGAATTAGACAAAAATCTCTTATCGCCGAACATTTTTTACTTTCTCGTATACTACGTATACTAAGAGAAAGTATTGTAATCGAAAAAAAATTTTGAAATTTTTTTTTTCACGAATTTCAACGTTTTCGTGTCGAAAAACATCGATTTCGCGAAAAAAGATTTTCGTGTATGTCTGTGTGTGGCTCCCAGACTATTTGATCGATTTTAACGAGATTTGACATGTGCCCCTATATCTGGAAGTTATGTATAAAACTGGCTTTTCGTAAAAATCAATAAATGGGGGGGGGGGCGAAATGAGGGTGGTTTTTTGGGGGTGCATATCCAAAACCAGAGCCAGAAAGTCTATCGTTGGTGAAAAGTTATTAACCCTAAACTCCGATCGAACAAAATTTTTTTTTAAATTTTGTATTCAGAATGGAGGCCAATATAACGATTTTAGTACATTTCGGCGCTTGCGCTGTCACTAAGAAACCATAAAAGCTATTTGCAATTTGAAAACCGCAGCTTGTAAATAAAAGTACATGCTTTCGAACGGTTTATAAATATTTTTTTAGAAATAAAGTGTTGCCCTTAATTAGGGGGTTAAAATTGCTCTTTTTTCAAAATTGATTTTCTCAAAAACGGCTCTGGTAATTTTTTTTAAATTTACGTCTTTAAAGTCACATATAACGAAAATATAGTAAGCTTTATGAGATTTCTCTAACTTATCCTTGATTATTTTTAGCGCTTCCGGTTTTGCCGAAACCAACAAAAAAAATTATTGTTTTTTTTTTATATTTTATATCAAAGTTTCAAAAACAAATCTAAAGTATTTTAAAGTTAATTTCTCATGCTATCCAAATATGTAAAAATATTCAGTGATTTGCAAAATACAGGGTGAATAAGAAAAAAATAATTTTGTATGTAAGTATGTCTTATTATATTGCAAGTTATACAGAGTTAGGAATTGCTGCGGGCAACAGTTAGTTTTCTTATACGAGAAAGTGTGCCGAAGTCCATCGGCCAGATTTATTTAGGTTTAGAAACAGCTGATAATAGCTAGGAGCCAAGTCTGGCGACTAGAGCGAATGAGGCACTAGTTCAAATCCCAATTCATTCATTTGGCCATTGCAATCACAGACTTGTGGGCAGGTGCAATATTTGTACAGTATGATACGAAATAATATGTAATAGGCTTAATACTTCAGAATACTCTTACATATTGATTAAAAATATTACTAACTTGATGTAGGTTGTACAAGTAATTACAGATTATACTTTTGTATAAATACTACAAAGTTGTCTCTAGACTCTCTAGAGCGTTTAGATTTTTTATTCGTTTTAAGAAACAAATTAAGAAATTTAGTGTAGTACAACAATGGACAATTCATAATATTAAAAAGACTATACCTACCATTTAATTTTCCACTACAATTAGATGTGCACCTTTTTTGGATATTTTTTTATATCCAATCAGACGAGCTTCACCCTAAACTGTACTTTTTAATGTACATGATGTACTCACTTTAAAACTTGGTTTTCATCTCATTGAAGAATGTCTCACTTTCGTTGTTAATTTTGTTAATGTAGCATGACAAAGATAACACAGTTAAGTTTATTTTTAGAAATAATTATCAATAATAGATTACAAGAAATTTTTTTAGTTTTTAATAACTGTACATTTACAATTTCTAACCGTTTGTAATAATGTAATACGTGCGTACACAAAATATATCATTAAGCAAATAACTGATAACTAAAGAACTATATAAAAGTTACTTTTTACAGCAGTTTATCATTGTAAACGTTAATATGTATAGCAGTTTTAATTTACCTCAAGACCAATCTCCAGATGTACCAGATCTTAAACCTCTGGGTGAAAGTATGCTTTATCAAAGACGTGTTGAATCTAAAGAACATATTTTGGCTGAAAATGATCATGATTATGATGATTTAGATGGTTATGATTCTGAATCTTATCAATTTAACAATATGGTGATTCAAAAATTAAAAATTAGGGAACCTGGATATGTTTTTGACCAAAAATTGGGATCAAACAAATCTGATTTTCTTTTTGAGCAAAAAAAAGTCCAACGGTACGTTGTTGGTCAATAATTCTAAATGTTTGTTTATTACTTAAATAGTAGTTAGTTTGATTGTAATGAATGTACTTGTATTAAAAAGTAATGACGTAATAATTAAGATTGTGATAAGGATATATTTTTTCAATGTTTGAAATTGTTCTTATTTTTTAGTTTGACTGGAGGAATGTCATTTGACAACATGATGTGTTCAAGATGTGGGGAGGGTTTCGAACCACATGAAAAAATAGTAAATTCTACCGGAGAATTATGGCATCAACAATGTTTTGTGTAAATGCGCCTATTTTTATTTAGCGTTTTATTTAAATTTACCTAATAATTTTTTAGATGTGCACAATGTTTTCGACCATTTAAAGAAGGAATATTTTATGAATTTGAAAATCGTAAATATTGTGAACACGATTTTCAAGTTTTGTTTGCTCCGTGTTGTGGTAAATGTGGGGAATTTGTTATTGGAAGAGTAATAAAAGCAATGAATGCTAATTGGCACCCTAACTGTTTCCGTTGTGAAATGTGTGCTGGAGAATTAGCTGATTCAGGCTTTATTCGGAATGCAGGTAGAGCTTTATGTCATGAATGTAATGCAAAAGTAAAAGCTGTTGGTTTGGGAAAATATGTTTGTCACAAATGCCAGTTAGTAGATATTTTAGCACACTTTAACATTTCTTAATTTACATTTTTTTAGTGGGCTTATTGATGACCAACCTTTAAAGTTTAGAGGTGAAGTTTATCACCCTTATCACTTTAATTGTACAGCTTGTGGAGTTGAACTTGATAGTAGTGCCAGAGAAGTTCGTAGCAGACCTGGTTTTGCTAACAATGACATGAATGAATTATATTGTTTGAGGTGTCATGATAAAATGGGGATACCGATATGTGGTGCTTGTCGTCGACCGATTGAGGAAAGGGTGGTTACTGCTCTAGGAAAACATTGGCATGTTGAGGTTAGGCCTACAAAAAATTATGAATGTGTCACTCTTTATTAATTATTGTAGCATTTTGTCTGTGCTAAATGTGAAAAACCATTTTTTGGACATCGTCATTATGAAAAGAAAGGATTAGCATATTGTGAAACACACTATCATCAACTTTTTGGAAATCTTTGCTTTGTTTGCAATCAAGTTATTGCCGGAGATGGTATGAGGTATATAATTTATTGTAAGTTATTGTTATTTTATTTTTTTATAGTATTTACGGCACTTAATAAAGCTTGGTGCGTACATCACTTTGCTTGCTCTATGTGTGATCAGAAGATGAATCAAAAAACCAAATTTTATGAATTTGACTTGAAACCAGCTTGTAAGAAATGTTACGAGAAATTGCCAATGGAATTTCGTAGACGTTTGAGACGACAACATGAAGCAACACCAAAGAAACTTGTTCCAGTTTAATGTTAAACAAAATTCAAGAATTAACTACACTCCTTAATTTACATGTAACGTGTAACCAATACATTGTTAACAAAAAAATAATTAACATGAAAGATTAGGGAGATTATAACAAAATTCCAGTAAGCATTACATACAAGATAAAATATTAAAAATTGCTAAGAATTTGATAGATACATTTTTATACGGTTTTAGGACATTTCGCCCCCCGCAATTCGCTTCCGGACAGATCGCCCCCTGGGACACTTCGCCCCTTGACGCTTCGCCCCTCAATGTTACCTTGAATTTTTGACATATTTGTAGTTTCTCTTCGTATATTATATTTTACCTACCGTATTCCATAGGTGTGATGATGAATTGTGATATTAGGTTATTATTATAGCTAATCGAATAATAAAACATATGTGACCATTAATTTATAAAAGATTTATTTATTTATTTCAAACAGTTACAAACTAAAATGCAAAATTGTTGGCAACTCCTCTTAAATAATCTATAATATTTGCTATTATTCTCATAATTATTATTATTATAATTGCACATTACCCATGTGCCTATCATTAAGATAATCACTCATTAATAGATCATTAATAGATGTTGATGCTGGAAATTAATGGGTCCTTAAGCACAATTTATGATTATTATCATAATTGCACATTACACATCACAATTACTTTGCAATTGGCATTGTATAGACAATAATATTGGAATATTATCAACTATATAGGTCCATTTTCTAATTAACTTTAGTCAATGCTGGTATCGAAATTAATCTAGAAGAAGCCTAAACAAATATGCAAAAATTGTAATCAACATTTAGGGACGAAATGTCACAGGGTCGAAGTATCACAAGGGGCGAAATGTCCGGGGCCGAATTGTGAGAGGCCAAATGTCCTCATCCCTTTTTGTACATATACATTTTCTGATAATATTTTTAATTTAATAGCCACACTGCCATGTAATATAAAGAAAAGTTGTACCTTGAACTCGAATTAATACTTTAGCATCAAAAAATTGAATATGCTGAAACAATACAATGCAATCTGTGTATGAATACTTAGCAAATATCAATTTAATTATTGTAATAATATTACTTAATACATTCTTATTTTTTGGGAATATCGTGAAATTAAAATAGCCTTTCTTACAGTGCCTCTAACTGTTAAATAAGTAATCAAGAATATGTAATACTTGTAGATAATATAAGGGATCAAGATTGACAAATACAAATTTGGTGCCTAAATTATTAATCAATTAAATAATCGTATTTAATTATTGATTTAGTTGCAATTTCATTCTCTTAACACCTTAAATGCGGCTACGTAAATTGAATAACTTTGTTAAACTGCGATACATATCCCTGGAGATGTGTAACCGAGCTAAGTTTTTAACAGATTTTGTAAGTATAATAGTTAATGAATATAGGACTGCAACCACAAATTGAAACTTCCAATTTTTGATAAAATAAATAAATAAATATGGTATTAAGCAGTTTATAGAAATAAAAATGTGATAATGTGTAATACATTTATTTATGGTCTGTATTAAAACAATTCAAACAGTAACCGGGATTCCCATCACAGTCACTGCAGAAACTATTAAACGACGGACTTTCTTGTCTGGGTCACGGCTGGATAAAGTTTCTCGTAAACTTTTGTAGCAGTGTTTACACGGTTTTCTTTTTTTCCTACCGGCTCCCTCTGCTTTGATAAATGTATGCGCCCGTTTTTTAGAGTTATTTTGATATCTAGGCACATTCTCTCTATCTTCGATTTGAAGCAACTTCGTACATAATTGCCCCCGAAAATCTGTAATAGTCAATTTCTTTTCTGCCACTATATTATAAACAATCCAAGTGTTGACCGCTGTAGTTCCTAACAGTAATTCAAATGATACCTTTTTCAAACATTAAAAAAGACACACTTACCTATTTGCTAATAAAACATAATTCGCATTTATCTTTACCATTCAAAGCTTTTCTTAATTACACTGTGATAAGACGACATTTGGTCACTGTAATCGACCCCTTTCTTTGCTTTATGGTAATCAGTTACTGGTTACATCTTCATTACTTCACCTACTTTTCTATTATGTTTACCTATAAATAAATCGTTGAAATGGTGTTTTCTTGTTAATTAAATACAGTACAAACCTGTAGGTACTAACATTTCAGTATGTTCAGGACCAGTAGACAGGCCTCTTATTTCTTAATTTTTCTTTTTAAATCATTTGGAATCCCTTTTTGGTTTAACCTTAACTTGCCACAGTAAATAACTTTCTCGGAATATAATTTTTGGAATAATGGTATGCTGGAATAGAAATTATCACCAAGAAGTATTCTACCTTCTCTTGTTACGACAGGCTGGAGTAATTGGAAGACAATTGATTGAGTGTGACACAGGTCAACAGGTATTGTTCCTTTTCCCGAATGTATCTGTACATTGAAAGTGTAGCCATTTATACAGCATAGCTTCTACAGTTTCACTCCGAATTTATGAGTTTTATTGGGTATATATTGCCGAAAAAGGAGTCATCATCTAAATGGAACCATGCTCTTATCAATAACAAGAACTCTACCTGGATTCAAAATGGTCTAATATTTCTTGAATAAAATGGATAGAAGCTGATGTATTTTATACAGTTTATTATTTACATCTGCATTTTCATTATCGGCATAATGAATACATTTTAACATCAAATATCTATCCCTTTTCATTACCGAACTAATGAACTTATTATTATATAATTGATCTTTGGCCAATAAAGATTTATTGTAGGAACCGTTGATAGACTAATTCCCAGAAATTTACATATCTCGAATTTATTTATATCGGTACACAATCTTATTCTCACTTTATTATAACGATGTATACCAAGCTGCTGCCTTGCATAAATGTTAGTCTGAGTACTAATAAGGTCCAGGATTTTATTGTTGACAAGAACATAAATGCATCTATCGGATTTTTTACGTTGTCTGCATTTAGATCAAGCATAGGGTTTTCAGAATAAATATCGAACAGGTTCTCTGTATTTTCGATTGTATTCCAAGCATTTCTAATATTGCCATCTAATAAATCACTGGTTAACATCAACATCCACACTATTTTCGTTATAATTATCTAAATCAGAATCAACTAGATTATCATCTCTGGAATTACTCTCACTGTCCATATCTTCTGAAAGAAACGACTATTCAAAGGTTTTATCTTTTACAGAGTCGTTACTGTCATAATCAGAATAGTCACATTGACCAGCCAGTTGTAATATTTTTTTAGCGCGGGACGATATTGAGCTTTGAAGCTCAAACGACTACAGTACTCAGATTGGAGGGATGTCTTCAAGGTTCGCATAACGAATTAATTCCAAATAGAACACGAAAACACAAAAGCGATATTCGGCTGTCAGAGATGTGAAAATAAATACATATCCCCGGAGGTATGAACTGCATATGAATATAAATTACTGTTCATATGCGATACGTATCTCTGGGGATATGTATTATGAAATGTTTTGTGAACGAATGTAGCACCAAAAAACGATTATAAAGCTATCTTCGGCATCAAAATTGATGCAAATATATGGTAGATATTGATTTCGCAATTTAACATTTCCTAAACAATTTTTGATTCACACATCAATTATATCACATTACATATCCCCAGAGGTATGTATCGCAGCTAAGGTGTTAATGTATATATTTTAAGCATGTACATTTATCAAGTGTCATTGAAGATTCAATGCAGGAATTGTGTGTACAATCAAGTTTTATTTATATTAGTGGATTGTATTATGTAATATCTTGTGAATATTTTAATTATTTTTAATTCTAATTTCTTTTTTTATTATTTATTGCATTATTTTAATGTATGTAATTATTTTAAATATATTTTTTAACTCCACCGTTGTAACTTTTACGTGTTATGCATAGAAACACAATGCATCCCCGTCTAGGAGAATGCGGATCTCGCTCACATTCAAAGGACAAATAGATCCGTCAGAGAGCGCCTGGCGGAAAGAAGCTCAAGAGAACATTCGACACACCACCCTACAGGAGGTAAACGACATCCTGAAGAAATTAAACATCAAGAAGGCACTGGGGCCACATGCCATTCCAAATCAAGCGCTGAAGCTCATCCCACAAAGAGGCGTAGCGTACCTCACCGCAGCATATAATGTGATACTATGATCGAAGTACTTTCCGACCAGACGGCGAGAAGCGGACATTGTGATGATACCGAAACCGGGTAAAAACGCTACTCAAACCAAAACTACAGACCCATCAGCCTAGTGCCGACGATGGGCAAAGTTTTGGAGCGGATCATCCAAGTCAGACTGCAAGAAGAAATAGATAAATTACAAATCCTACCGGACGAACAATTCGGATTTCGAAGAAACCACTCGACCACCCAACAAACCCTCCGAGCTGTCGAACACGTCGCACACGGTTTCAATTGGAAGCACACCGGCGGAATGTTTCTAGACATCGCAAAAGCGTTCGACAAAGTGTGGCACTACGGACTCCTACACAAAATGCTGGAGCAAGGAATATCGCTCCAAATGACCCAACTCATCCGCTCCTTCTATCCAGAAGATGCTTCAGGACGAAGCTGCAGCATTGCAGGTCTTTCCCTCGAAGAATTACCGCTGGAGTGCTCCAAGGCTCACCCCTCTTCCCTACATTATTTAATCGATACGTTTCAGATCTCCCGAAGACCAAAGGAACCATCCTCGCAACCTACGCGGACGACATTGCAGTCCTAGCCCAATTCAGCAAACTCGAACAAGTTGGCAGACTTCTCCAGAGGGCGTCGGATGACTTCGAAGAATGGTATAAAAAATGGCGCATTACCATTAACCCAGAGAAAATCACGGCCATCCTCTTCACTAAGAGAATAGCGAAATCAACCCGCAATATTACCATGTTCGGACAAGACATCCCGTGGAGAAACTTCATAAAATACCTAGGTCTGGTAATGGACAGAAAGCTCCGATGGAAACCACGTAGACGTCCGAAGATACAAGGGACGCGGGATGATAACCCGTTAATAGGTAGGGACAGCGTGCTGTCAACCGACAACAAGATGTTGATCTACGAAACGGTAATCCGGCCTATGATGCTCTACGCCGCAGAAGTTTGGGCTTACGCCGCTCCGACAATAATAAAACAACTACAGGTGGTACAAAATAAATACGTAAGAATTGCAGTAAATGCGCCGTGGTTCGTAAGTAACGACCAAATACACGAAGACCTCAGGATACCCAGCTTAATAGAGTTCGCAAAAAACGCCGCAATCAACCTAGCGGCACACCCCAACTATAAAAGGACTATGGGACTACGATATCCAAGATGAAATGAAGCACAAGAGGCCGAAAATCATCTTGAGAAACCAACAATAAACAAAGGTATATTTAATGCATTTGTATTTATTGCACGTACAGCGAATATAAATTACCGTCACAAAATGACCAACGCTACGAAGGCACAGACGTTTAGAACCCGAAATAGCCGCAAACAAATAACGAAGACCGATTTTACATGTTTTCTCTTTTACGATTAGAATTTGCAGGAATAAGGTAGTACAAATATGAAGTGTAGGCAAGAATAATTAGAATGCAATATGCTGGGTGTCCCAGAATTTCCTTTACAATTTTAAGAGAACAGGAGTTTTGTATATGTATAGGGGCAATTTTTACAGTGCTTAAGAAGTTGCCTCACACACTTATTGAAACTACCTTAGCAGGGGTACAGTATGATATTATTTAGTGAAAGCTTTTATAGGAAATGGCATATCAGAATACAGCTTAAAAATCAATGTAAAAGACAATATAGAATGCATGCAAAATTTGTTAATTTTGACATAAAACATTTTAAACGTATACCACTCCATATTCCAATGACGGTGAATTTCTTGAATACTTAGAGGATATTTTGAATATTAAGAAAAAGGATGTGGTGTCCCTATCTTTAAAAGTGTAATTTGAACTTATTCGCAATAATGCAAATTCAAGAACAAAACAATCGCTGAGGGATACCTATATCTTGACTTTACTGACAATATTGCTACTATTACTCAAATTAATTGCTTGCCTTACATTGAGTTTCCTGGCAGTAATTAAAATGAATTTATTTACAAGTCTGATATTTAATTAGTCGCAAACCTCAAATCTGATCAAACGAATTGGCCGTCTACTGGTAAACTACGCCGTGTTCTGTGGATGAGATAGGATTGATGAGGTTAAGTGCTGCATCATATGGGACAGATAAACAATGAAACTACTCAAATTACAATTAACGAGTTTTGCACAATGATAGTTCAACCCAATAATTTACTAAGTTGGGAAAGAACCACCAAGAAAACCCAATTTATTCATAAATAATGAATTGCACAAGTAGGTACATTAATAAATCAAAGAACAAAAAACAAAGAAAGGGTTCAATATATAACAAAACACCATTAAATCAATTTAAAGTGTGTACACCTTAACACAAACAAAAGTAAACGGTGAAATCACACCCACAGTTGTTTCATAAATAAATAAGAGTAAAAATTGTAATACCAAGCATGTGCGCTATACAACCAATCATGCCGGTCTTTAAGAAAATAATGCAGATTACGGTACATATAAAATATAACAAACCGTAAAATTAAAAACACTTTTTCACAAACACGACGAGTTAAGATACGCGGTTTTAACTCGACGCGACGGCGATTATTTATAGATTAATTTTTGGAAAAACCAAAAAGAAAAGGACGAATTTGCGTTTTTAGTGTACTAAAACGGAAGTAATAATATTTTATAGCCACCACGGTTTACAATTATAGTTTTTAACAAAACAATCAAAGAACGGTCCAACTCAATCGAACCTCCGACTTCAACTAAGTTTTTACTCCCAAATCTAGCTCCGTTTTTTATAATATGCATTCGTCCGTAACTAACTTTATAAGTCTCGAATTTCCTAGCAACAAACAAATGCGCCTTTTGATTTGCGGTAGGTTCCGACGTAATTAATTATTAAACTAGTGGCGTTTTTACACCAAGAATGTGCGTATAGAAATTTTCAACGATTCATCACAGTAAATACAGTTTCTAGAGAACACCTGTTTTCTACCCCAACATATGTTTTTCTTTTTATTTTCAACCCTTAGTTATATACGTTCAAATATTTCGTACATAAAATAAAATATCCCGGAAAACATCAAATTACCACTTATTATCAAAATCCAACCCATTAATTATCTTTTCTTTCGCGGTAACAATTGCGATTTGAAAATGTTTATTACACTAATAAAATTTTCTCGGTCCGCTACCAACAAGGATATAATAAAGAAAGGTGGACTATATCTAATTGTTGACAATTACTTAAACAAGAATAGCACAAAACAGTCCTACAATAAGTGATCTCATTATTACTAATGACAAGCTATATATATATATATATATATATATATATATATATATATATATATAAGTAGTGATATAGGGCCGGTTCTGACTCACGGTATACGAATTTTCTATTGAAGGTCAAGTCAGTTAATCTGTCGTACACGTGCGTAATCCTTTGCTAATCATATAGGGCCGATTCTGACTTACATGGCTAGCCATATAGAGCCGATCCTGGCTCACGCGAGAATTGCAATGAGTCTGCGAGTGATAGTGAGAATGTGTGAATGTCCAAGGTTACTCCTCGTCAGTGTATAGTAATAACTAGTGGTTCTTGTATTTTGAAGGTTGAAATGTGAAGGTCAAAAATGATAGTTTTCTTCAAGGTCAAAGATGATTGACCTGCGGTGGTATATTACATTTCTTCGAAATATAAAAATAGAACCAGTTCGTGGAAACAAGAAGTCCTTGTCTGGATGGTGGTTTTGAAGGATGCAGATTTATAATAAAAGGGCGTTCTTTGAGTGCGCACGATTCAGTAAACCTTTTATTGGCGACTAAATTGAATCAAGGTCAATAAACTAAAAGTAGGTCAACATGGGTATTTAACAAGTTTAAACATGGGATGGTACTCAAGGACTCATTTTTCTTATATAAACTGCAGTGAGCTGTATGTTGAGATCAGTCAGTTAGCAACTTGTAATTGTTAAACATGGAATTAGCAGGGTTAAACCAAAGTACCTATTGCAAACCCTTTAAAAATGTGTGTGACATCGAGAAAGTATAAAGTGATTAATGTGGGAGTAATTAAACTAAGTTCGGTGAGCGTATAGTAATGGAAACAGATGATTTTAAATGTGTATTACCTCTTCGCTTTTATGAGTATTTCAAAGAAGAAGCACGAATAGAAGAATTTAAAACGCTACTGAATACGAGAGATGTGTTCATAAGTAGTTTGGGTGCAGCTGGGAAAACAACATTTTGTTTTTAGTAGTAGTACCCCACCATATGTAAATTATGCTAGAATCATTTCTTAAACAGTATTTAGTCGTAGTGCAATTGTGAGCAAGTAAAGTCGTTATAATGCAGGCGACAATAAAATCATTTCTGGAACGATCCAAACTTAGAAGTTCACCGTTATACAGTGCGTTCAATATAATCGGACGCACTCAATAACTCTTTTATATTGCGTTTCACAAGAAAGTGTTTAAATAGTTTTTTATTCATTTACAAATACTCTATTAAGTGCTTGGTTTAGATAATTTTTTAAGCTTCCGGTTTGACCGGAAGCATTGATTTTAAACAATTATTTCGATTGAAATCAAATTAAACTTTTATCTGATTGTCAATTGCAATAAACGAAAAACAATTGCGATGCGATTTTGTTGACGTACACTGGCTGGTCATCATCATGATTTCAACACAAGGATGAAGTGTATAAACAAGCAGCTAATGAATACTTAATCGATTGTACTTATTATAAACTATCGAACGATACTCATCATGCAAAACATGGAAATTGGATACAGTACACACCTCAATCTTACACCAGTAGTGCGTGTGGGTGTGGCAACCGTGATCAAAGCAATAATGTAGTGTTGGATATGAAGGAATGGAATGAGCTTCCAAGATGGCATTCATATGTAGAATTACAGTTTTTCAGATCCCAAGAAATTGAAAACAAAATTGATCGGTCAAATGTAAACGAAGAAGAAGATATAATCTATGATCAACATTATGAATCTCTATCTAGCAATCTTGGTATTTATACAATTGGGAATTGGTTAAAGGATATGACAGAATTTTGAAAACTGTTGTAATAGAAAACTACAACTGCTGTTCTTGCACATTCAATGCCCATAATGTAGAAGAACTATTCAATTTAAAGGATATAATAAGCTGTAGATTGGAATTTCTTGAATCTTACAATCTGATGTGTTTCTATAAAACGTTCATACAAGTTGTTGACTACCGTCGTTTTCGTGAGAAAGAATTCCATGGTAGTGACGATGACATTTATAAAGACATTGAAGATGTTATAAATGTTAAGTATAATATTAATTCACATAACACTGTATGCTTAATGGAAATATTGTATTATCGTCCTGCTTATCTAATGTATAGCATTTACTAAATAAAGAAATATTAATAACTATGATTTATATTTATTTAATATAAAAAATATAATGTATTTAATAACTCAATTTAGGTATAAATACCCTGCTTTATCCATCTAGTTAAACAATGTTAGGTAAGAAGCGAAAGACCGCAGGTGGTGGTGGTGGTTTAGAGAATGCTCTAATCAATAAACTTCCGTTTGAATTGCATTTACCTGGTTACCAGTATTGTCCTGGTACAAAATTAGAGAAACGGCTCGCACGCGGTGACCCCGGTATTAATCAATTAAATGCTCAATGCAAACTTCATGATATCAGTTGAGATTACCGAGATTTAGAAAGTAGCTGGTTTAGTGAATACTCTAATCAATAAACTTCCCATTGAATTGCATTTACCTCGCTACCAGTATTGTGGTCCTGGTACAAAGTTAGAGAAACGACTCGGAGGCGGTGACCCCGGTATTAATCAATTAGATGCTCAGTTACAGAGATGACCGAGATTTAGAAAGTAGACATAAAGTAGATAAAATTTTACAAAAAAAAGCTTGGGAACACTTTAAATCATCAGGCGCAACGTTAGGTGAACTAACTGCAGCTTTAGCAGTCAGTACCACCATGAAAGCAAAGAGAAAATTAGGAATGGGGTGTAAACGTTGATTTAATCTGAAGAAGAAGAAATTGTTACGCAATGGTGGAAATTTATTGCATTTACGAAAAACAATAGCTAACAAAATTAAACCTAATGGAATAAAGTCAGCCATTTCAACGACAAAACGTGTGGTAAAAAGTTTAGGAGGAAAAAAAACATTAAGGTTCCTAGAGTAATCCCCATACCTAAACAAGGAGGGTTTTTACCATTTCTTATTCCATTATTCGCTGGATTATCAGAAATCGGTGAATTAGCTGGTGGTGCATCAGGAATTGCTACAGCAGTCAATGAAGCTAAAAATTACAAAAAAATTGCAATAAGAGACTGCCATAATCGTATGATGGAATCGATCGCTATAGGCTCCGTGAATGAGAAAGGTGGTGCACTTCATCTAAAACCATACAAATCTGGTGGTGGTGCGTTATACTTAGTAGTCAATGAAGCTAAAAATGACAAAAAATTGCAATAAGAGACATTGCGCCATAATCGTATGATGGAATCGACCGCTATAGGCTCCGTGAATAATAAAGGTGGTGCACTTTATCTAAAACCATACAAATCTGGTGGTGGTGCATTATACTTAAAACCGTTTCCAAAAAGCTGAATAGATTACCGGAAATACCGTTAACAGATATTGATTTAAAGAAATACACCAAAAAATGTACCCTACCTTAGGGATATTTTTATGAGATAGCATGCCTAAATTACCATGGAAAAATGAATCTGGAATAATTAACTTAGATAGCCAAAGCGGACCAGGTACACATTGGGTTTGCTACAAAAAGCGTGGTAAAAAGGTATGGTATTACGATAGTTTCGGTAGTCTTCGACCACCAATCGAAGTGGTTAACTACTTTCGGGGGTGTAAAATTTATTATAATTACAACCAAGATCAAGAATTTAATACAATTATTTGCGGACACCTATGTCTACAATTTTTATATAAATAATCAATACAACATCAAATTTTCTCAGTTATGTCAATAACATTCAGTTTATAAGGTGTAACACAGTTAGCTACAACTTCTATCCTGCCAGGGTTTGAGTCTAAAATATTAGAACCAAATATTTTATATACGTCTGCGTTAGACATCCAAATACTTAAACACACTAATCTACACGTAGAGTGCAACATTATAAAAGGATCTTATCGAAACGGGAAATCTGCAAAAGTATTATATGAGATTGACGTTTCAGTTCCGTGAGGTTATCGTCTAGATAAAACACCCAGCAATACTCAATATTTAGAAGTAAACAACGACAGAATTAGTAATATAACAATTAATTTGAATAATCAAAAGGGGAATTAATCGATTTTGGTGAAAGTGAACCATTCACAGTGCGCTTAGAACTAAAAGAACATGCGTCTGAGAATTAATCCAGGACCAATTCCATCTTTCAAAAATTGATGCAAAAGACATCACCCCTACAGTAAGTCATTAATTAGTCATCAACCTTCATTGCGGTTAACATCTGCAGAGAAATACTTTTTAGCGTCAATTGGTTTAAAAGTTCTCACCGACAATGGCCGAATCATTAAACGTGTTTTAAAACGTATATTTTGATGATACTATTATTAAATCAGATATTTACACTTATCTTCCGTATGGATCTTCTGAAGAAATACGCATCTTAAATTCAAAGTCAAGATCTAATTACGGCTACTTACGATAGTTTTCTGTACATAGAAGGTAAGCTTGAGCTCAAAAAAGAAGATGAAAGAAAATCATGCAACTTAACCAATAATTTTCCCAACTTTCTTTTCGAAGAAATTCGTTATATGAGTTAAGTGGTCAAAGAGTGGACGTTTGCAGAAATCCAGGCATAACATCTACACTTAAGGGATATATTTCTTATACAGCAAGCAAGAGCAAAGCACTAAGCCATTGTGGTGGTCACCAAAGAATGAAGAACCATTACAAGTAGAATTCGATGAGCAAGATGGCGAAAAATCCTTAAAGTATGCATACCATTGAACCACATATTTGTAATAATGGAGGATTATCTCCGCCACGTAATCGTGAATATGCGTCAAGAGTTGATTTTAATTCGATCTAGAAGCGATACAAACTGCTACTATGGTGACGTTGATGCGGAAATAACTTTAAATAAAATTCAATGGAAAGTACCACACTTAACAATTAGTGATGCCGCGAAACTGAACTTGTTTGAAGGAATCAATAAGAATTCTATTATTACTGTTCCATTTCGTCAATGGGAGTTATATGAATTACCTGCTTTAAAACAAGCAACCTCAGACATATGGTCAATAAAAACATCAACGCAACTGAAAAAACCACGTTGGATAATTGTTGCATTCCAATGAGGTAAAAGGTACACAAAGTCAGCAAGAGCCGGAAATTTTGATCACATTAACATCAGAAACGTTAAAGTACATCTGAATTCTGAGTATTATCCATATGAAGCAATGCATTTGAACTTCAGTGCAAACCAATACATACCTGTCTATTGCAAGTTTTTGAAATTCCGATGTGACTAGTATGGCGAAGACGCTTTATTCAACTACTACGAATTCAAATGATGTCTAGTATTTGTAATGGACTGCTCCAGGCCATTTTTTAAAGACTTTTTACTGGGTGGGCATCAATTTTTAGTATAAAGTAAACACGTAATCATGTAATGTACTCTGTACTATACACTGTAGTAAACAGCAGTTACGTGAAAATGACCTTAGAGATAAGTACTTTAGACACAACGTGAAAGTCCACCACCTCCTGTTCCTCTCTCCCTGCCGTAATTACACTGACCAGTTTCAGTGGTTTCAGTACTTACTTATACTGCGAAGGTGTTGGGTATTTACACAGTAGAAGTAAAGTAGGTGCGTTATATTGCGTGCACGTGATTTTATGCGTTATAATAATATAATAAGTGTTTATCGCAATCGAACGGTAAGTGTATATATATTAGAGTTACTCTACTTGTTTTAGTTTCTGTATTTAATTTAATGCATGTATTAGTATGTGAAGCGATATATAGTTTTATTTTGCGCTAATTGATTCATAATCACAATTATTGCCAGTTATTTAAAGAAGAGTTCTAGTTTACGCTTGTATTTAATTTCAGATTTTAGTAAGATTACCTTGAAGATTACTGATGAAGCGATTTCTTCCAAAAAATTTTCTAACAAACGAAAAACATCAAGATGCAAAGAAAAAAAATAAAAGCAATCAATCGAAAATAACGACCTTCATTCAAAAAAAGATTATAACCGCTAGTGTTACCACCACCACGTGTACGACTAGTACTGGCTCTGTATCTCCACTTCAGCATAATACGTCGTTACAAACGGCCTCTAAGAATAATCTGTGTGAATCAATTCCTTCAACGTCAACTTCTAAGGATGGATTGATTGAGCCAATTTCTTCCACATCATCTTCGAGCCAGCAAGAACCAGAAACCTATTGGTATCATGGCTGCACAAAGTAGAGCTCGACTGGTTGCTTACAAATTATAATTTTTTAAAAAAACCTGCTGAATTTCATAATAAGCGAAATCGAATTTATGTTCGTTGTGAAATCTGTTTTGCTTATGAACCAGAGGCGGCAAAATATTCTAAAAATGGTACCGTTCCTTTAGCTATAAGAGTATAAGAGTAAATAGTAAGATACAATTAGAACGACTAATTGATCATGTAGAATCAAAACCTCATAAGGTGGCTTTTGAAATTCATAAAGCGTCAGTTTTATGGGAACAACAATCTGAAAGACATCCTTGGGTCAATACTCTAAAAAAACACAGAGCTGAGGTAATAAATCACCTTCTGTCTCTAGCCATTGACGTATATAATGACTGTTTGCTGGAAACACCAACCGCTCGATCATGGCCCTCTCGTGCACTGGCTGCAATGAGATCCCAATCATCGCAAGCTCAGCTAAACGATAGCGATTGGGACGTAGAACTGGGTCATTTTCAACCTCCCGCGTCTGCTTTACACTACAGAGATCCCAATGTATACAGAGAAATGCAGCAGATCATTGGGGAATTGGAAATGAAAGTACTTTCAAATAAGTTGGAAAATGCCTTATGTTTTGCCTTGCAAGTTGACGGCAGCGTCGATCGACAAAACAAAGACAACAAATTTGTAATAGTTAAGTACGTTCTAAAAGATTCACCAGCTGTGATGTGCTGCGCCTTTATTGGAGTAACTCAAAGTGAGAAAGCAGGCTCCATGGGTCTATTAGATGCTATAATCAAAACATGTAACCAAGTTGAAATTCCTCTAGACTTGTTGGTCGGTGTTACTACAGACGGAGAAGCAGCTAATACAGGAAGAGTAGGTGGTCTCTGGAAACTGCTTCAAGATCATGTCCAGCATGGTTTGCTAACTGTTCGGTGTTGGTGTCATAGATCCGATTTGGCGATGGAATCAGCAATAGACACGGTACCAGAGGTGAAGATGTGGCTTAGTAATCTTACCGGTTTAGCCAAATATTTTCGTACTTCTCCGTCCAAATTTAAACGATTTCAGCAACTATATCCTAATGTCTTCCGGCATATTTCGAGGTCCGTTTTGCAGAACATGTTAAAAGTCTCATAACCGCCATTCTGCAAAATTTACCAGGATGTAGACTTTTCTGGGAAGACATTTGCAATGGTAGCACAGAAAGAACAGATAAAAATGTTGCAAAAGGAATGTTAAATTTCCTCACAACAAATGATGATAACAACACATGCAGATATTACCGGCATTGTGCAGGAATTGCAAAAGAAATTCCAGTGTACGAATCTTATATTGCCTGATATTATAACGTATCTGTCTCAATTTGAGTCTAGTAATACCGACAATGAGAAGGATGCTGAAAGCAGTCTCCAACCGCAAAGCGACAAAAGAAGGGTTTTTAATAAATATGTGACAACAGGAAAAAGAACATGGCTTGCAGTTAGAGCTGAAATTGTGTTGGCATTTATTAATTTTTTAGATATACGATTAAATTTGGAAAATGATAATACTATTTCCAAAATGAAATCTTTACTAGAAGCACCCTCTCCTACTCACATGATACAGGCTGGAAGAAAAATGGTTGAGTATCTTTTTGGGGAACAAAATGTCATTAATTTTACTAATAGTGTTTGCGATAATTGGGTACAAATCAGTCAAGTGCCTGAAATTGAATCGCCAGATGCTGGGACTAGATATAGCAACAAGCTTAGAAGACTTGTTGGTTGTACGAGTGGCATCGTGCAAAAACTATTTGCAGCTATTTTTGTAACCTCGCCCCATTCTATGACCACTGAGAAAGTTATATCACATTATAACCAAGTAATGTCAATACACAGATCGTCTTTGCAAGAGGAATCCATAAACGCAAAACTTTTTATAGCGCTTAACGGGGTAGGTACAGCTTATTATGATCCAAGACCAGCTATAGCTGAATTTAAAAAAAAAGGACAGGCGCTATAGAGAACCAGATATTGAACTATATGCGGAACGGGACTTTGTAAAGAAGTTTTTTAGGAACACAGACGGTCTATAAAATAATTGAAGTACTTTAAACTGTATTTGTATTTGTCGAAGTTCATTTTTTTTGTATTAAAAATTAATAAAATCATTATTTCAATTAGATCCTTGTTTGTTCATATTTTCGTAAATAAACATATAAAATTTTGCAAAAGAATTAAAACACTGCCTTTTGTCTTGGGCAAATCTATTTTACTGGGTGGGCAAATTTTTAAAGTGGGTGGGAAATTGCCCATACAAGTAAATCTTAAAAAATGGCCTGGACTGCTCTAAACAAAATGAGTCCTTAAAAAACTCAACAGTAGACATCAAATTGGAAATGGAATCTCTAACACCTTTCGATAATGGAATCGTTGTCTATGGTCTTATTCTCCACGATGCTATTGTGCAGTACAGTATGTAAATATTTCACCCGCCAAAGATGAAAGTAATTGCTCAGAAACAAAAACTTCCGTTTCAAAATTATGAGATTGATGAGGAAAAATCTAGTACTCCAAAACACGGCGATTTACTTCCTAATAGTATACGTGGCATTATATGCGGTCCCTCCAACTGCGGCAAAACAAACGCAATGACCAGTCTGCTTACTGAGAAAAATGGTTTGAAATTTAAACATGTATACGTATACTTAAAGTCATGGAATCAAAACAAGTACAAACCATTACAGGAAATCTTACTTCCAATGAAGGATATAGGGTACTTCACCTTCAGTGATAATCATGATGTGATTGAGCCTAATTGTGAAAAATCACACTTTATTTTTTATCTTCGATGATATCGCTTATGAAAAGCAAAATAATATAAAGGGCATCTTTTTCTATGGGCAGACATAACGATATTGACTCTTCCTATTTGGGTCAAACTTACAGTAAAATTCCAAAGCAATTAATTTGTGATAATGCGAATCTAATTATATTATTTGAGCAAGATGAATTAAACCTAAAACACGTGTATGCGCATCACATAAGCCCCATCATAAGCATGAAATTGTTTCAGGGTATGTGCTGGATAGATCCGTCTGGTTTCATGGTCATGAATAAGGATACTGAAGTCAATAATGGCCGCTACAGGAAAAGATTTGATGAATATATAATACTTTAAACTGCTTTCAGTACTTACTGACTAGTTTAGGTATTAACAGCTATCAGTTCAGTGTAAACTGGTACCTGTTCCGTGAACCCGTTTTGCTACAAACGTTTAATGAATGTATGTAGTACCTTAAACTGCTTTCAGTAATTTAGTAGTTACTGATCCGTTTAGGTATTAACAGCTATCTGTTTAGGGTAAACAGCTATCTGTTTAGGGTAAACAGCTATCTGTTCAGAGTAAACAGCTACCTGTTTAGTGTAAACAGCTATCTGTTTAGGGTCAACAGCTACCTGTTCTGTGTAAACAGCTATCTGTTCAGGGTAAACAGCTATCTGTTTCGTGTAAACAGCTATCTGTCTAGGGTAAACGGGTACCTGTTCAGTAAACCCTCGTTTTGCTACAATGGATAACAAGGACATGATATTAAAGAAAAAAATTATTCAGGCACGTAAAATAATACAGCAGAAGTACAACAGTCTTAAAACTGCTCACATTGATAATGAAAGAATATTTGAAAGTACTTATAAGCACCTAATAGAACCTCTAACTGAAATAGTAAATAAAATCGATCCTGATACAAAAATTAAAACACCTAAAAGGAGCCCATTGACGTTAAACCCAAAAAACCACCCTTATTCATATTTCCAAGAAAAGATGCTACTACACCCACTAGCTCGCTAGTTCCAAGCTTCACTTCACAGTCAATAGGTGCTGCTAGCCCACTAGCTTAGCTTCCGTTTTTTTCAAGAAATCCTCCAGGCCTTCGTACACCATCTTCCTCGGTCATAGGAGAGATTAATACTGAGGAAGAAGAAGACGAACCTCTTAGTATCGCAAATGATTCCCGTAATGAGCCCATCTCGGAAGAATTTCTTGAGCAGTACAATGAATTACCTCGTATATACGTTGAACGTATTATGAGGGATCCTGAAGGTGCTATTGATCATACTTATGGAGTCCACTATGATATCAAAACAGGCAAATGGACAATTGGTAATACACCCGTTATAATTACAGGAAACGATATGATTATTAAAGGTGTCACATATAAAGGGACTCGAGGTTTATATGATATGCTTATTATGAATGAACCCGATTTAAATCTAGTAAATTCAAAAGGTAGAAAGAATTATAAAAGTATTTTAGAAGGTTGCAAGACAGGATTATGATGTAAGTGGACAGATTCGAGGAAGCCGCAGCAAAAAGTATACACAAATAATCAAACCCTTGCTATCATCATCGCCCAAAACTAACGGAGTTGGAGCTATGTCTTTTAAGGAATTAACAAACACGCCGATTGAATATAAATATTGGAATGATATACATGAACTAATTCGGCGGGAAATACAGGTGTCGTAAATAACATAATATTGATTGTAGAAGAACTATACATTGAAAAACCAAACAGTCGTTTTCTAAACAGTATAAATGAGAATGCACTAATGTCAACATATCTTAACTAAAATGCCCCTTGACAAATTTGAACGTTCACATGCCCAGTATCAATTCAAGAAATTAACCCCTCAGCTGATTGATGATAATCAATTTGATATCGAGAATAAGAGACTCAGCAATGTTGCCAATCCTATAGATCTTCAAGATGTCATCACTAAGGAATATTATTTATCGACAAGGTTCAATTTGGATAGAAACCGTTTGACACAGTTGGCGGACCCCGAAGAAGATGGTGATGCTATAAGTAAAGGATATCTTGATTTTTGCCTAGAAGCAGTTCAGAAAGCTTTTAACGGAAACTCTAACGCTTATCTAGTGTTGGAGCAAAAACTACATCGACTTAAAGAAATTGTGGATAAATTAGTGCCATGTCCAAATTACAATTAAGTCTGCTCTATATAAGTCGTTTATCCTGCAAGGTAAATACAAATGGATTGATACAATTGATACCGTAACGGTTGATTATAACAATCGTAAGCATACAACTACAGGAATGAGGACCAAACATGTCGGTAATCATGGAAAGCTGAGGGTTTACACTCACATAAAAATATTCGATAGGAATCGATATTGTGTGGATGACATAGTACGAATCAGTAAATTTAAAAGTATTTTTGCTGAAGGATACACACCCAATTGGTCTAGTGAACTATTTAAGATTGTGAAAGTTCACGTTACTAACTCCACCACATACATGTTAGAGAACATGAAAGGAGCACCTGTACTGGGAGGCTTTCATGAACACGAATTACAGAAAATAAAGTATCCCGATGTGTACCTGGTGGAAAAAGTGCTTCGCACCAAGAAAGATAAGTTATTCGTGAAGTGGTGGGGATTGGATGAAAGATCATGGATCAATAAAGACGATATGGTTTTCTAAGTAGAAAGTTAACTTTGTGAAATAAATTACTAACCATAGGAATAGTTAGTAACTTTTAGATGAAATAAAAACGCACACAAAAAAATTATTGTATTTTATTGTTAAATATTACACCTAAACAATGTAGTTTCTGAAATTTCTTCATCTTATATAGTAAACCTAAAGTATTTCTATAATCATTTAAATTACTGGATGGTCATATTTCCGAATCTGGTCCACATGTCCATCCCAAGCGTTGTATTTGTTTCACCTCTATCGATGTTTTCTAATATCCAGTAGTAAACTTTGTTGTGCTTCTCGTTTTCCCACGGTTGAAACTTATATGTGATGTTTTGTTCTAATAATATTTCACTCAAAGTATCGAGGCACTTGTAATTAGCATAATATGCTGCTTTCTCAATACATTCACTTATAATAGAGAAAGTGTCTTTATAAACATTATTTTCTAAGCTAGATTTAATATTTGTTGTTGTTGTTGAATCATCAACCCATAATAAATTGTATACATACATTTTAAGCGGTATGTCACCTAGTAAATTCATATCGTCTAAAATCGTATCTACTTCATTAGAAGTTAATGAATTGTAACCTTTATCGGCACACAATTTCATAAAACTTAATAGTATTGTCTAAGTTAATTTTTCTGTCAAATAATGTCTTAACCTTTAATTGAATGACTTTTTAAATTTGAAAAATAAACTGCTCTTTGGACTTTAACAGTTCCATGTTAAGGCTAAAAAATAATGGAAAAATTTTAATTTCCTCAGAAATTTATTTAAACAATAATAATGATATGTAGCAAATTTGCAACACTATGCAACAGTAAAACCTAAAGTGTTAAGAATGGAATTCTCGAAAACAGTTCTTGTATTTCGTGAGACATAAATGAACAGCACTTGAAGTGGCTGAAACCTTTGCAACCTGGAAGTTTGCACCTTTGGCGGTTTTATTCATAAGTGACCCAGTGATTTATTTCGTCTCGTCGGACATTTATCACTGGAACATGAACAGCTGATTTCTTTTTTTGCCTTTCTTCTATGCGCTCTTGTGTCTCACTGGGTCTACCACGTTTCTTTGGGTTCTTGAACCCATGAGACACAAACATTGAGCGACTTCTAGTCGAAATTCCCAAAGTTTCATTTTGCTTCCTTGGTGTATCCTTGAGTGGAGTAACCAAGCATTGATTACTGTCACGTCAAGAAGGAGAAAGAATATCCTCATGTACCATTTTTTAGAACGAAGTGGAATTCGATATCTTCCCATATGGCTATCCAACAAGTCGATTGCTCCCATGTGTTTATTGTACATTGTGACAACATTGGGACAATTGATTTCAATCCTCTTTTTTTGTCTTCGGTCAAACCTCTTCACATTTTGTAAGGGTAATTCACCATATAAGGTAGAAAGTAAAGTTACGCACTTATTGTCTTTCCTCACAACTGCACCCAACTTTACCCCTAAGGTAGTAGCAATATATTCTTTTGATGTTCCTCGATTCCATTTTTTCGTGTCCCTATCACTTGGTAATTTTTTATTGTGTAACCTGTTTCGTCTAACAGTTCCTAAACTATATATCCCTTCTTTAGCTAAATACGTCATCAGTTGCACTGACGTATAATAGTTGTCAAAATATAATGTACTGTTCACGTTCCTTGGAATTACTCGCGCCAGTCGCATTACCACATTAACTGTGACACCAAGGTTAGGCTCGTGTGGTTTTAGACTAATTCTCAGGTTCTGCATATAGCTCAAAGTTGTAACAATATCCTGTTATTACACAGAGCATATAAAATTTAAAACCCCATTTATTCGGCTTCATAGGAAAATATTGCTTTAGATGATGACGACATTTTGTTGCACAGATCTGTTCATCTACAGCCAATGCAGCTTCCGTTGGAATCAATGAAAATCGCGTATTTAGATGTTCAATTACAGGTCTAAGTTTGTATAATTTATCATATTTAGGATCTTATTTCTCAGGACAGCTGTTATTATCACTGAAATGCAGAGTATTCTTGATTTTTTCAAACATATTTACTGACATCACTTCACGGATATACGAAATTCCAATGTCACCCCGCCAATAAGCTCTAGTACGGGGTAACTTAGTTACAGACATATACAGGCAAATTCCCATAAACCTTTTGATATCAATATTGGACAAATTTGCTGGTTTATTTGGATTCTTCTGAACTGCATAAAGATTGCTTTGTTCTCTTATCTAATCAATAAAAGAGTCTTGGAAGAAGTAAGAGAAGCATTCAAAGGCAGATTCTATTTGAAGTATACTTTGAGGCAAATCTGAGTTTCCCTGAAATTTCGAAACATTGTCAGGTACCTGAAGATGCCCTTTTGTCCAACATAAATTTGAACTGTTAGGTATCTCAGTAATTTGTTCTTCATCTTCATCTGATGAATCATCAGAATTTCCTTGTAAAATTCCAACTTCATCTTCACACACAGTCATATGAGTGGCTTGTAGGTTTTGACGATTTCCTGCATTTTCTTCATCGGCTTCAGGTGTATAGTCCGAATCCTCATCACTACAGTTTTCAAATTCATCTTCGCTCTCTGAGAAATGTAAATTTTCGACAATGAACTCTAATTCGGTCTGAGTCAATTCATTTTTATGATGTGACATCTATAAATGAAATTACAGCATGTAACAAAGACTAAAGGTAACGCTATTGCATAATGTTGCAAAAAAGCAACATAAAATTGAAAGCACACTTGAATTTTAGCTTTTGTGTATAAGAAAGTTTTTACTACATACATCATTATTTACCTTTATTTATGCCTCTAACTCGAAACTAACGATTTATTTGAACAAAAACACACTAAAACCAATCCCACAAACAAAGACGATGATAGGACGCCACTAACATTACAGTTTAGAGCAGCAAACTGTCAGGATTTATAGCATGCAGAGCCCTCTTTGAAAATGACTTGCATCTAATAATGCATTTCAATATGTATCATATTTGCTACATCATGCTATCTAGACTAGGTAGCACAAAATACTAGAAAAGAGAAATACGTTGCAAATTTGCTACACCCTGCAACGAAGGGTTAATAATAGCTTCATTTGCACACTTTGAGTTTATAGCACATCAGTCAAAACACTCATCAGGAATAACAATATGTTGCAATATATTCAGTACAAATAAATTGCTTTCAGGGGTGGATTTTCCCATCAAAGAATGCTTCAGGTACTTCCTGTAGATTTGATCACTACTGCACCGCAGTTCTTCCTGCAATTCGTTTTGAAGACTACTACTACTACTCATAATAAATAGTTTTCTGAAACAGAAGAGAAAATTCTATGTAAAGTTATTCCCCCAAGCTCTAGTATCAGTGAAGTTAAAATTTACTAATCGTTTATCATCGTAAGGATTAAGTATTACTTTATTCTGTTTGATTGTAAACACATCATGTTTCTTTGACCTTATCAGATGTTGATATCGCCTTATTACGGTAACATCAAACAAAACATGTTTATAATCATTTATGGTGATCTGTTTGTCGCTTGCTTGGGTAGACCACTTTGACTTTTACAAATTTTTCATCAACCGTGTAAGCATACATTTTTGCACGAAGTCGTACAAATTCTAACATAATATCACCATGATTTTCATCTTACATTTAGCCGGGAACTTTTTTATTTACTAATGGAAGTCCAAAGATATTGTCAGGACTATAATCAGATGTATCAATGTCTTCTTTAATGCATTCATAGATATCGGGAACTGAAAAAAAAACTGAGACTATTAATTTGAATGATACGCATATCATTGCTAAATACTGTACAACTATGAAAATTTGGTTTTGATATGTAAGCATGAGCACCATAGCCACCATCCTATTTCGTTACTAAACGTATATCCTTATATTTACGTACATTTTCCATGTTTCCCAAAAACGCCATTAATCATTAATTTATAGAATTTTTGTCAAATATACTTTCCAATTTCCGTATCAAATTACGTAATTACGTTTTGGATACAATATAAGCAATATTTTTTCATTTTTGAATTTGAATCAGGTATGGGTGGAACCATATGTTCGGGTGCCAGCGGTAGATCACTGTGACTCTCATGTAATTCTATGGGATAGTCTAAACCACACTCGACTATATAACCAATTTTCGAATCATCGGGATGGTTTATTAAATCCAAAGTTTCAAAATGAGCTTCATCAACACGAGAAAATCACCAAATGGTAGAAATTCTGAGATGGCGGCTCCGTATAAATTATTTACGTCATAGTACATTAAATACACACTTTCGGAAGTGGGATCAAATTTTTCCCTCATGTACTTATTGTTAGCTTTAGCATACCGATTTGAACATTGAGTTACACCACCTCATATCAATGTCTGTAAACAGTTCTAAATTTACTTGCGTAATTTTAAGCATAGAATCTAATGCTAAATCGGGGGCTGTATAATAGTACAGGAGATCAAGTTTATAAGTACTTTTGTCGAAAGTTTTCGAAAATGTCAGCTAAAAGTAGAACGTCCGTTTTTAGATACAAATCAGAGTATTCCCCTAACGATTTAATATTAGATTTGTTTCAAACATTAACCGCATGCGCAAGACTTGCATTACTGATTCCCTCATTAGTCAGATGACTGAAAAACGCCTCCTTGGGAGGAAGCTTGCCCTCGTTCAATTTACCCCAAGTATCAATATATTCATATGGAAACACGCCTTTACGAACTAGTAGAGAAAATTCTTCATTATTGTTACAATTAGCGTGGGTAATCATTTTTTATTACTATTTTCCAAATAGTTTGACAACTTTTCAATACTACTACTCATAAATCTGAGAGTCAATAAATCTAAACTTAATTCTATTGCCTTCTATTACTTTTGTGTTTTCTTTCTTTGTTTATAGACAGAAGTGAAATTGAACCGGGAATAGTAGCCAATTCCCTAATTATGAAATGGTAATCGTAACCTGATAAATTACGACATACAACCGGTAGAATGTGTGTGTCTTTATAGTTTAGGTTACAATTCTGATGTGATACCGAGCTGGTAGTGTAGTGGTGACACGACCTGATTAGGATTCGGGAGGTAATGGGTTCGATTCCCGTTACCGCCTACCTTGTATGAGGTTTTTTCAGGCGGTTTGCCTCATACACATGGTCACTGCGTATATGCACACCATGTGCGGCTACTTAGGCGAACGCTGGGGTAGTATTTCCCCCTCAGAACCCTAACTCCGTTCCTTCCGATCCAATCCTGACCACACCTATTCTTAATCCCACCATGCATATATTCGTAATGTATGTATGTATACTGGGAATCCATGATTCTGGCTGAAGCAGCTCGGGAAGCTCGAGCAGCCCGCCCTACCCCTTGGGGAGGGAATGAAATACGTTGTCCTTTCCCTGTCCTTTCCCTTCCTTTTCCTTCTGATGTGATGCCCCCCGAAATTCTCCAGTAAAATGGTTATTGTCTCTAACTTTTATATCACATTCAGTAAATGGTTTTCCGCAAATGTGACAAACCGTAGCGCTTTCAAATTTCTCAACCTGAGTAAGGCTTAAAGTATCCATAGGAATTATTTTATTGATTATTTCGGTAGTCCAATGTGCAATACGTTGAAGTTCTTTAACAAACCATTGAATGCACTCATTTCCTCTATAAAGTCTAAATCGAGATAAAGAATCATTGTATGAACACTTCAAGTAGTAAGCAATGCTGAGGGGTATATGTTTGGAGTGAAATAGTATATTACTTTCGATGTCTGTTAAATTTGTACACTTTTCTAAAATACTTTCTAAATCCGCATAAATTACAAACGGCACCTTTTCTTGGAATTCGAAATTTGCAGAAACATTTCTGCATACTTTGTAGCGTTTACTGACATCAATACTTTCTTATGCTGCGTCACCCTTGCCTACAGAGGTCAGTTTCGCCCATAGTAACTACTTCTACTTTTGCCCAATTTAGTTAACGTTAGCAGACTTACATGTATATAGGGGTTAAAGTTTTATGCGAATACTCACTCATTACTCATGATGATCCCTCCACCTACTAAGAAACCTAAATTATCGCTGAAGAAGAAGGAAGTTAATATCTTGCAGAATATCATGCTGCAACCCTCAACATCCCCGATACCTCTACTCACCATAGCACAGCCTTCGACACCTCCTGTCTCCATCAGAGATAGTGATCTAGAGGATGATGATTTTGCTAGATTTTTTGAAAAGTAAGTACTAATTTATGTATTAATTAACACATTATTAATGTAATTTATTATTTTTTTCTAGTATTATATCAGTTGTTGTTGCTACCGCACCAGAGCCGCTACCACCAACACTTCGGCCCATTCAGTATGGTGGGAAAAATCTTACATTAATACAGTATGGTAATTATCAGGATGGCCTTGCAGCAGAACCACCCACACAGCTTACGCAAGCCCCTGTAACATTGAGTGACTTTAAAAGTAAGAGTCTGAGGTGTTAAGCAATATTCTTGCGGAATATACTAGCAGTGAGGTGTCGGGGGTGGCCTATGTTGAGTTTTTAACTGTTGCTTTAGCTGAGGCTAAGCAACAGTTAGGAAATTTTTGTTTTTAGTTACAAGTGAAGAAAAAGGCATAACTTTGAAATTTTTATTTAAAACAATTTTGTATATCTTAAATTTTTGTGTAAAACAGTGCGAACATTTCGAACACTTCTTAAATTTTTTTTAAGATAAATATATGCATAATTTTTAGTTTTATATTGTAATAAATAGCTTATACTTTCGTTGTAACGCTTTACTTATTCATCGCTTTATTTAAAAGTGAAATATTTTTTTCTCGTAAAACAATTCCATTATCCTAATAATGTTATATAAATGTGTATCCTGGCGTTACTTTTATTATTGTACATATACATACATATCTCTAGTTTTAGCAAAAACAATACATATACACTGAAACTATTTAACAGTTTTTAAGTGCAGTTGTTTAATTAATAATAGACATTAATACAAATTGAATTGTAACTTTTAAGACGGAGAGAGCAAAATATAATTTAGTTTTATATACAGACATACCAAATATATTGTAATAAATCATATATTCATTACGACGCTTTACGATAAACAAAATTTTGTTCAATCTATCTCATGCCTGTTCAGGTCCACAATCATAAAAAAAAAATGTGATGTGAAAAGGGGGGAAAATATAACTGAGTCAAGTGCATTTGTGGTGAGATAGATGGTCATTGTGCAAGCGAGATAGATATTCGCTGTGTGAGAGAGCAAGTATTCGAGGGTTCGGACGCGCTCCGCCTCTAAACAAATATACATGAGTTATAAAATTGTAATCATAGAAAAAAAATTTAACCTTTCAATTTGTTCATTAGTAATAGAATTTTTTTTTTTCATTTAATATAAAACAAATTAAAATTCGAAAAGCTTTCTTTTCCGTTATATAAAACAATGTGACTGTCATTGTACTATAAATAAAGGCTATCAGTCTGCAAAAATGCTGAATTATCTTGTCTGACACCTGCGTAAAAGAGAAAATTACTACTCATTATGCTTCGAATTGTGCGGTTTAACTGAAGTATGTGTGTTATTGTGCATTTAAATTCGGAAATCTGCCCTAGTTTTTAAAATTTGAATGTCACCAGTTTTTTTTTGGTAAAATGGATAGTGTCACTTGCAAAACGCATTCCTGCTTCCAAAAAAAAATTTTGTAGGAATAGGGGCAAATTACAACAATTTCAGGAGAGCGAAAAGACTGTTTACTTCGTTTCGTGCTTCCTCAACCCCCCTCCCTTAAAACTCGCGAAGCGGCTCGTCCCACATTCTCTTGTGTTTTGTTTCTGTCACTTCAGAATATCGTACGTCTCTTCTTCGTTTCTCAAACTTACACAACAAGTATTTTTAGCTTCAGCAGATAAACAGTCTTGCATTTGCGCAATTCGTACTGCGTTTCATTCATTCCATATCATACACTTATAAAACTCTTGGGAATATAAAGCTTTCTTTTTTTTAATATTACATAACATCATTATTACATATAACTATTTATTAAACATTATTATTACATATCACCATAAAACAATGGTTTATTTCGCTTCTTTGCTGTGCTAATATTTTTCAATCAACACCCATTACTTAAATTAGTGGATGACTATCACTATAAAATAAAACTGCTAAAAATCGGCAAAATAAATGAGACCGCGGCCGCATTTAAAATTCACTTGCTAAGCCGAAGCCCAATCATTTTTCTTTTCATCTCAAAACAATCTAAATGGAGTTTTTGTTTTTTTTTTTTGAATAATTCTTCTAGTCGCTTCTTTCTCTCGTCTTCACTTACTACTACTTTTTCTCTTTGCATCACACGTACTAGTTTCATTATTTCTGTTTACTGAATCGTACTCACACCTAAGGAAGCCTTTTATAAGTCAGCATCCTTGAAACCACAAACCTTGAAAGTATTGCTAAGAATTGTAATATGATACACGCAAGCTTTAGATTTTTTCGACCTTGACTCAACCACACCAGCATAGAGCAGTACTGCTAGATCAGAACCGGCGCACACTGTTTCCCTTTCACGCACTTACTGCAATTTCTCTCTCACACTTTTCGCTGGGTCAGGATCGGCCCTATATCTTCCTCATGGAGATCAGGATTGGCCCTATATGATTAACGAGGGAATCCGCACGTGCACGACTGACTAACTGATTAGACCTTGAATGTAAAATTCGTATAATGTGGATCAGAACCGGTCCTATACCACTACTTACATGCAAAATTTTGTAAGGAGTAGATGTACTAGGTGGGATCCTAACATTAAATAAAAAGTAAGAGTTTGAAAAATTAATTTACCAGTGTTAAGTAATAGTTCATGTAAATAAAACAGGAAAAAATCAACGGGTTCTACCTAAGCAAGTGTTAAACAGATCACGCTAAATGTCTGCTATTGATGTAATAAGGTGATATCAACATAAGGTCAAAGAAACGTATGTTTACAATCAATTAGAGTTAAGGAAAGTAAAGAGCTGTAATAAAGACGATGTTGGTAATTTTCTTTTAATTAAAGCTTACAGAAAGTTTTTTATTTGCATTAAAAGAGTACTATACAAGATATGGATATTTTACGATTAATAAAGCATAAAACAATTAAACATTTATTTATTATAAATATATATTATAAACACTTACACGCGCATACATACACACATCACACATCCATTTAATTAATTTAACCTTACACCATTGTATATACTCACAATTGTGTACTATATATAATTGCAGTAGGAAAAAAGACTACTAAAATTCTATCTTTCATTTGTATCATTCCTCATTCCGAATTCAAGAAAATCTTTTCATTCTTATCAACTACCTTATTACTAATATATTGTTCAACTAACCTAATCATGTTCCCGCAAAAACGTATACCATTATATAACACTCAACATCGAGTTTTACTTGTTTTATTAACGTCTCCAATCGCTCATCCCTCCGCACTTACTGCTTTCTGTCCAGCTTTTTCAGACACAAAAAGTCATTTTTATCGAAAACGGTTTAGGATTTGCTAAAAACCACCCCTGGACGATAACCCCTGTTGACCTATTTCAGCATCTATTGGAAAAGCTACCTCTAAAAGTAGGTGATTTAAGCGGATTATTAAGCTTTTTTATAATACAAAAACTGTCCTCTATCTGTACCTTGATCTATTTTCAGATTTCTAAGTATTCCGGCAAAAGTTGACTCAATTTAAACACCACCTAACTTTTTTAGCATACACAACTATCCCATGAGTTGAATTTTAAGAATATGACATCCTTCGAACCAATAAACTTTAACCTCCTCAGATTAATAAACTTTACCCCTCCACGGCCTGGTTCAATTTGTTTTCCGTGGGGGAATGACTACTACTTCTGGGAAACGGTTAGTTGTGTTGGGAAACTACCTCATGCTGGTGGTTAGGATAGTAGTATGAATCCACATACTGTAAGGATAATATTTAGCCAATACAGGAACCTCGATATACGTTTAGCATAGACAACCCTCTTGTTTCCACGAACTGATTCTATTGTTAGAATTGATCAATAGGGACGCTTATTTGCTATTCCCAAAATTACCTTCATGTTTCCACAAACTGATTTTGTATTTAGATTTCTAATTATACCCCATACGCACGACATGGCTGGAAACGTAAAAACATATCGGAAACCTCGAAATAACGTCAAGAAACGCCGAAAAAACATAAAAAACAGTTGAAAAACGTCGCAAACGCCAAACCTTGATACATGGATATGTAGATACACACAGAACCAATAAAAGAACCGTTTAACCATAGGAATTGATTTCTAAGAATACCGTTGCAGGCCACTTTGGTGTCCAATAATTGTAATAACTTCTAAGAATGGACGACTTGAAATTTTGACCTTGAAGCGGAGAGCACGTATGTGCACGGCGGATTAACTAACGAATTCGTATACTGTGGGTCAGGATCGGTCGTATATCCTGAACTCAATCACCCACATGTGCAAACGTCAGAAACGTGGGGGAACGTCAAGCAAACGTCTGGGAAACTTCAAAACATAGATACATACAGAGCCAATAAAAGAACCGTTTAACCTCGGCCTACAGTTATTAGCATAAACAACATATCCTTCTTCATATAACTGCGAACTGATTGTAATAAGATACCAATAAATTGTAACCTCAATTTGGGCAATACAAAAACCATTTAACCTATTTTTTTTCATAGACAATATGTCAACTGTAAAACCCCTGACCTTGAAAATTGATTTCTCAGGATTGAGCTTGAAATGGTGGGGGTACCTGGAAATAACACCTTTGACCTTGAGAATAGATTTCTAGGAATTGCAATAACTTCTAAAACCTATGCAAAAGTCACTGATTGGTTATTGATTAGGAATTGATTTCAAGGAATATCCTGCAGACCACCTTGAGAATTGTAATAACTGAATTAACACCTCGACTCAGTTAAGAATCGCCTGCTTGAAAGCCATGTGACCTTGCTGTCCCCTGAAGGTGACCTTGAACATCTCCCGCCACATGAGCTCTACCTGAAAATAAAATCCCTATCTAATACCTCTGACCTTGAGAATTCCAAGAATTAGCACCTTGACTAAGAATTGCTTGGTGACCTTGACGAATATACTTTACACGGTGTACGAGAGGACCTTGCAAACCATGTACTTGGACGAAGGCAATGAGATGACCTTGAAAAACCATATACTTTGATATAGATGTGTACAATGACCTTAATTTCGAAAAACCATGTACTTGGACGTGAACAATCTGTAGTACGACCTTGAGGAATATACGTAGACAATGTGCGAATATTGATACCAATACGCTTTGGCCCTTTGACCCAGATAACAATCTATTTTTAGATTTCTAGGAATTATGACCCCGACTGGGCCAGAATAAAATTTTCAATCGGAGAAGGTTGGGTAAGATCGGGATACCACTGCAGGTTAACACATGACCTTGACTCAGTCAAGAATTGCTTGCTTGAAAGCCACGTGACGTCATTGATTAGGAATGGTGCTAAATCTGACTTGAACATTTTTCCGACATATGGTCTCAACCAGGAATTATTTGGTGACCTAACCCTGAAAAGTAGAATCCCCGCACCTTGAAAACTCTATTTGAGTACCATGTGCAGGTGATTTCTATGAATTATGACCCTGACCCGACCAGAATTGCTTGAACAATGGATCGCCTTTGTCCTTGAAAATTGGTTTCTCAGGTGTGGCCTTAAAGAATATGCAGGGAAGGTGCACGTGACCTAGACCCAATGCACTTGCGGGTTTTCCTTAATAAATTAATAAGTAGATCACTATACGTGATCCTATAGTATACGTGACCTTGAAGAGCATCCTCCTATATACCTTTACCGGTTATATATCGGGATACCCCTGCAGGTTGATTTCTATGACTTATGACCTTGAATATTGATATCAATACATTTTAGCCCTTAGTAATCTATTTGATAGCCCTACAGGTGATTTCTAGGAATTATGACCCTTACTCGGCCAAGAATTACTTGAACAATGGATCGCCTTTGTCCTTGAAAATGGATTTCTCAGATGTGCGACCTTGAAATGGTGGGGGAAACGTCTACCTGTGTTGTGTAACGGATACCTGTTTTGGGAAACGGCTCCCCTGTTTTGTGAAACGGCTATCTGTCTTTGGGAACCGGATCCGGTTCTTAGGAAAACTACCTCATCCTGATGGTTTAGGACAGTAGTATTATGAACCCACATACTGTAAGCATAATGTTTTTATTAAAATTCAGCCAATACAGGAACTTTTACTCACATGTTAGTGTAGACAACCTGTATGACCTTGATAATTAACGTCTTGATTCAGCCAAGAATTGCTTGGGTGATCCTGAAAGGTAGAATCCCCCACACCTTGAAAAGTCCACTTAATACCCCTGAGAATTAATTTATAAGAATTAACACCTTAGCTCAACCAAGAATTACTGTGTGACTTTGAGGAATATACGTAGGCAATGTGTATGATGGCCTTGAAGAATATCCTCCTATATACCAAGAATCCCACGCTCCTACAGTGAGCTTAAAAAATCTACTTAATACCCCTGACCTTGAGAATTGTATTAAATGAATTAACACCTCGACTCGGTCAAGAATTGCTTGGTGACCTTGAGCACTGTGGAGTAGCTCACCTTTGTCCTACGTAAAGCCCAGACACATGAGTCATGCCATTTGAAGGACCTACTTCAGAGACCAATGAACTAATTGCGTGAACTTGAGCATTTCCTGCCACGTGAACTTGAAATTTCCCGCCAAATTATCCCATGACTTGGTGCTCTTGAAAATTTCCCGTCACACATGACCATGACTCGGCCAAGTTCCGAGAATTGCTTGGTGACCTTAAACATTTCCTGGCCTTGAAGACTTTGATGCAGGGAACGTGTACTTGAAAATCGTTGACTTCAACGTAGGGAACGAAAGTCCCCATGCCTTGAAGAATATACGCAGGCAGTGTATACGGTGGGTCCTTTAAAGACCTTGCATAGGTAATGGGCTTGGACGCAGGTAATGTGTACGATGACCTTGAAGAATAGGTAGGCAATATGAGCGACCTTGACCTTGAAAACCATGTACTTAGACGTAGACGCTGTGATGACCTTGAGGAATATACTTCGATGCAGACAATGTGTACGATGACCTTGACCTTGAAAACCATTCACCTTTATGTAGGCAATCTGTACGGGAAGGTGTATTATTATTATTATTATCAAAATTGAGTTAGTACCCCCATTATAAGACTTGATGCAAATTTAGATATCCTAATATTTTGATGCGGGCAATGTGTACGATGACCTTGACCTTGAAAATTGTTTGACGCAAGGAACGTGATCTTGAAAAACCTTGTACTTGGACATAACCAATGAGTACCTGATTTGACCTTGAGCAAAAACACTCGTAGAAAAAGTATAGTACAAAAGTGAGTTAGTACCCCCATAGTATATCTACTAAAGATATACACAGCTTTGTAACTCAATTGCCATATTTTTTTATATTGGGAAGTGTTTAATGTTTCCATATTAACTTCTAATGCCCATGTATACACGCTGTTTCATTATGGTCAATTTCTAACGATGACGGTTTTTTTTTGTTTTATCCCAAAAACTTAAATCATGCGGTATAACTATGCATCAAATCGGAAAGAATTGGTTATTGTCATGGTTTCGTATGTGTGTAGGTTAGATTTCCTTCACACTTTATCTAGGCTTAGGACTGGTCCAAACTGCGCAAAAGACCTCCGTTTTGCAAAATACAACTATTAATTCTGGTTCTAGAACTAAAAATAGATCCTTCAATTTCTGCTCGTGAAATACAACGTATGGCATTTTCAATTCGCCTAATCATGTTTTCTCGTGTGGTTAGTCGCGTTTTATAGACAGTATCCCCTTAAGTAAAACTCTAACACTGTTAAATCGGTGATCTAAGTGGCTACGGAAACAAACTATTCCTTCCAATCCAGGGGTTTGGGTTTGTAATATTTAAAAAATCACGTACTTTTTGCGAAAAGTGTGCTGGAAATCCATCATGTTGATACCACATGGACGTTCTTAGGAGAAGAGGGATGTATTCTAAAATGATAGGCAAGTGATTTATATAAAGTTTAGATAAGTCGCCATTTAGATAACCATTAAAAATAACTGGCCCGATAATTCTATGTCCTAAAATTCCATACCACACGTTCACACACCGCCTGTTTTGGTGATCCATTTCGCGCTTCAAATGAGGATTTGTTTGTGACCAACAGTGCAGATTATGTAAATTAACCCTGCCGCAGCTAGTAAAAGGGGCTTCATCAGGCCATACAACCAAGGAAAGTAATTGACGATTTTAATTCTACATCTCTTTCTTAGTCAGAAGCAATAGACGAACCGCATGTCAAAATCGGTTTCTGAGAGGGCCTGGTATCAAAGTACGTGATTGGAATGCAGCTTAAAGTTTTTTAAAAGTTCGGAACACCGCAGTGACACTTATACCTATGTTTATGGAAATATCCCTTGTGGTTAAATGCGGATACCTTTCTACGTACGCAAGAACGTTTATAATATAGTCTTCATTCCTTACCGGACGTCTTCTGATTGGAACTGAAATCGAAACGTATTACTAGTCGCCGAATACTGTTCTGTATAGTGCCTTCGTTCAGGATGTGTGGTAACATATTCTTCTACCGCAACAGGTGCATTTTGAAAACATTCGAAAAATACGGCAAGCATATCGTAATCCTCGGCATTGGTATAAGCCAATTTAATCAAATTAAATAAGTGGACAACTGTTTCACTTTATTTATCTCCATTGAAACCTGCCGATTCTCTTTCACATGTATCTAGATTTATTTTTTAAAACACCGTATTAGAATTTTTGCAGGAAAAGTTTTCCATGATCATGTTAGTAATTCTAAAGTAGTTTTTGGACCATTGGCATAATGAGTGACAAACCTACACAGCCATAAAGGTTAAACATATTTTTTGTCATGAAATGCTTGAACACGGAACTTTGAAAATCATCATTTCTTCTATTAAAGTGTTAAAAATTATTCTTTTGGCAATAACTCGAAAACGAACGAATATATCGAACTGCGGTTTTCACTTTTTTTCAGGCCTATTTAATCTAATTTCCGATTATGATATCATAGTTATACTGTATGATTTAAGCTTTCGGGGCAAAAATCAATAAAACGGCCATTATTACAAATTGCGCTCTCTCGTAATTTTATTAGGAACTATTGCGTACCAGTAAATACGGCATTTGAAGGTACCTTTTAATGATTACACTTTCACTATCTTTCCCTACTCTTATTAAGGTCGGTACTCCAATGAGCCATGTTACCAAAGGCATAAACATATTTGGTAATTTTCGGAGAAAATTAGAATGTTAATATTTACTTTCCAATTGCGTCCCCTTGCGGCGAAATACGGAACTTATAAATAATTTTCAGGATCTTCTCATGCCCGACCATAATGAAATAGCGTGTACAATGCTAAAGCATGCAATTTTATCGCTAATGTGATGCAATTTTGTCACTAATGTATCGTAATATTCATACTGGTTATGACGTCATGTTGCTAAGTGCACATATTTTGTTTGACGTTGATCAAATTTAGATTGCTCTAAAAATAGTTCCGTAGCTGAATGTTACAGTATTTTAAAATTATTAAAGAAAACACAATAATTACAATACTTTGTAATACTGTGTAAGGTTAAGAATAAAAAAAAAAGGGAAACCGGCAACACTGGTACTTCACAACTAAAATAAAAGAAAGTCTATCCCTTCTTTGTCCTTCAACTGCTATTTCAATTTTATTTGGGTTTTAAGTTTGACGTTGAGAAACTTATTCTAAAATTTCAGTTTTTGTCAGTGATTATTTGCTGGTTTTCAATTTTAGGTTTTCTTCTGCGCTATTTAGATATATAGTTAAGAAAAATGATGTCAAATAAGTGAGTATAGTGTGATAGAGATGAGTTAACCTGAATCTTTTAGAACATTTCTGTTCATTTAAAATTTGAATTGTATCTAAAGAATGAATTTATTTTAGGGGAGATGGAGAAAAAAGGCTTATGTGTCCTTATGAGAAATCACATACCTTACTTGCTTCTAGAATGCAAACACATTTAGTTAAGTGTAGACAACAACATCTAGATGTTAAAATGGTACCTTGTGTTAATAATACAACTCATCTAATACCGGAACCAGAATTAGCTGTAAGTTATATATTTTTGTGATGTACTCTAAAATTAAGTTTTAAAAAATATTAATGCATGCCTTCTCTTAAATGCAATTAGAAAAATTTCAATCTTACCAAATTGGGGCCCATCTAAGCAACTTTAAGAAAAGATAAAAAGCCAGCTAGCTTTCTTAATAGGTGAAAACTATTTACTTGCTTAATCTATACATATACACATGTAGGTACAGAAGGTTATGCTATAGACTTTTTTTTTATTGCTAAATAGACTTATTAGCTCATTTTACAATGTTTGGATAAGTTTCGCTAAGATCGGCTATGATGTCTGTGTGTGTGTGTGTGTAGTTGAGTGTTAGTATACACGATCACTCTGGAACGAAAGCTTCTACGTACTTAAAATGTTTTATTTAAGTTTGTTTTCATTTCTCCTGGAGCTGGTTAGATTTTGGGTGAGATTCAGGGGTGGAGAGGGGGGTTTATTAGGAGCTGTTTTTTTATTTTTATCAAATATTTCTGAATCAGCTGTGTACAGTCCGCGCGGCCAAAGAATGCCTCGTGTCGCGCATGGGTGTTCGTTCATTCGGTCACACTCGTTAACGCAATAGCGACTGAAAGCATTACCAGTGGCGTCGGTGTCTCGTTTTCAATTATTCGTCACCAAACCACAAAAAATTTAAAAATATTTTATTTATTTGAATTACATATGAACAGTAATAGTTTAAACATTTATAAAATAAAAAAATAACCATGTTGACAAGTAATAAATTTTATATTTGAATTACAAATGAACACAACAGTTTAATCGTTTATGAAAATCAAAAAAGTATAAGTTCGATTTTTAATTATAGAAACAGAATAGGCTGTATTTTAAGAGTATTATTCAGGATTTAAAAAAATTATGATATTTCTTAAGTAATCAATTTTTATATTTCCATACACTTTGGGGAAAACTTACTCAAACGGCGATAATTACCTACTATAATAATATTAAATACTACTAACAAATAAGTCACACAATCATTCATCACTAGACCAGCCACTTTCAGTTTCTGAATCGTCCTCCAAATTTATCACCAGTTTTTCGACTTGTACGCCAATCAGTATTTCATTCTCTAAATATTTTTTTTCCTGGTCGATTACCTTCTTACAGCACTTTTGCCAGTTTTCTTGAGTAACAGCCGCTAATTCTTCTTCCAACAATCTTCTAACATGGTTGAAGTTAAAGGTGGTATTTCTCTTTGCAACATTATTTTTCACTTGAGCCCAAATCAACTCAATCGGGTTTAAGTCCGAGTGATAGGGAGGTAGTCGCAGCACCGTATGTCCTTCATTACTTAATATACAATCAAACTTGTACGTTATATGTTCCTTTTTGTGTAGCTTAATTATTTAATAAAGTTGTGGTCTGTACATCAAAGGAGTGAACGGTATCTTTTTCTCTATTAACCACTTCACCATATCTGCCTTTTTCGAATTACTTGTTGGAGCACGATCCACCTGAACATTATGGTAACCAAAACCGATTGTGGAGGCAAGTTTGGTAAAAGTTTCTCACGTAGGTAACCATTTTTTGTAGTTACTACCATTCATCTCGTCGTGATAGTTTCCGCTGCTAGTTCCTGATTCAAATATCAGACTACAACCTGGTAAAAAACCCATTTCATCTCCTGCATGTACCACAATCATGCTTGGTCCTTTAGAAATTGCAGACAGCAGTCTGTTAGTTGTGCCATCACTCCACAACATTGATTGTGTGTGTCCACTATGAACATATGTTTTGTCCATGTAGATAATTGGACGATTTAATTCTCAGTAGAATTGAATTTTTTATAAGTAAGTAATTCTTGGTGCCCTTATATCGTTCTTCTCTATTAAAACTTTTCTATTATTCTCAGTTCGATGCCATTGAAATCCCAGGTTTTTTAATATAACACGTAAAGATGTAGCACCACCGTGCCAACCTAAGCCATTGTGGAGTTTCTCGCGTAGAGCAGGAATTGTCACCGTGCACCCTCGGTCTTGTGAAAATTATATACTATATTGCGAAAAAGGCTCTTTTTGAAATCTTCCAAGTCGGTCACAGGAGACGGACGTGGGCGTTTCTTGCCTGGAGTTGGAAATCTTAGTTTTCCCTCTTCTGTTGGACCTTCACCCTCTTTTATAATATTTGCCACTGATCTAACAGACACTTTTGTTGCTTCAGACACGGTTTCTTTTAATTGTTTCAAGGTATATGTGGGGTGTAAGTTTTTCAAATAACTGTACACATTATATATCACCTCACGCGTTTGACCACTTATTACTTGGCCAGTTTTTCCCAATGTAGAACTCATATTTCTACACTCGCTTTTAAATCACAGTTGAAAACTAACTAATAAAAACATTTTTGAATATTTGCTAATCTGTTGGTAATGATACTAAGGAATGTCAACTATTAGGATTTCTTTAATGAGAATTTAAGCAAATGCCATTAGCATTACATGTGCCGCAAAACTACTTATTTATTTTACTATGTATTGTGAAAGTATTTGTTGTTTATACATATTTGTCTAATAAATTTGAGTATTATGAGCTTTAAAATTCACAAAGGACACAAAATGGTTCACTGTCGTTTTGTTGCAATAATTGTAATAAGGTTAAATTAACAAGTACGTATGTAAATTAATAACAGAAATAAATAATTAATTAGTGTAATACATGATAATAAACGGAACGCGCTTTTGGTGGCGACGCCACTGGCATGCCGCGCTTAAGAGACTTGATGTTGAATGAATGCGCATCCAACGTTCAGGCATTCTTTGGCCGCGCGGACTGTATTTCAAAAATATAAAAATACCAATCTAGACCTTATTCATATAGATTAATTATGTTCTATGGCAATTTTTTTATGTGACACATAATTTAGTGGCAAAGAAGGTAGAATTTAAGTGTTAATTCAAATTTTTTCAATATCTGAATAATGATTAATTTTATAAGAAGTTGTGTATTTTTTTAAGTTAGCATCTAGATGTCTTATTAACCTCTGTTTGACGTAGGTTATTGTTTTTGTTTTTACAATGTTGTCTATTTTCGTAATGAACTTATTATAAAAGGGGCTGCATAATTATCCTAAAAAAAATTGCTCTTAAAATTATTTAATTTCCATTTTGTAGGTTGGAACGTTGTGTGTTGTTCTACACTAGATATTTTTAATAAATTATAAATTTATTTACATCCACTTGATCACATGTATTTACCTCCATTGGTCGAAATTTCAAAGAATTTTTTACATGGAGATATATTAAAACATTTCTTCTTGGGTAATAAACAGTAGGTCATTGTCATATAATGTATGGCATATTAAAGATTCATAAATGGTTAATTTCCGCCAATAAAGGAATAATTATAATTATGGGTAATAATAATGGCAATAGCAGTGGATGAATGTGGAGGTGGTTGAAATTGTTTTTAGTGTAAAGAGTGTGTCCAGATTTAGGGAGAACAGGTGGCTGTTCTTATTTAGAATATGTGCTGCCTTTTACCATTTCTACCAAATAAGTATGTGTACAATTGGAAAATTATCATTCTACCTGTACATTATTTTTAAATTGGTTAACAGATACACAGTAGATTTAACCAACCCCACAAATAATAATAATAGAATGTGTTTCAATAAAACTATTATCAGGGGCCAATGACAAGAAACTAAAGAAAATTTGTAATGTATATACAGGGTGTTTTAAATCTGTTAACAGATACACAGTACATGTAACAAATCACACAAATAATTATAATAGAATGTGTTTCAATAAAACTATTATCAGGGGTTAATGAGGATGAACCAAAGAAAATTTTTAATGTTTATACAGGGTGTTTCTAAATTGATGCGGAATATTTTATACGGTGATTTTTCAGAAAAAATTAAGGGGAGTCTTATACTCTATGTAATAATTAAATATTATTAATTTTGATCGAGGTTTCATTGAAATATTAGTTTCTTCTGGATCTACAACATTAAAATAAATACAAAATTGGACAGAATTAAAAACTTTCAGAACTATTGATAGTAAATTTAAAGATTTAAATTGAAAATTTAGCTATTGATAAAAAAAAACATATATAGAAGGTTTAAATATCATTTATTCTAATCTATTACATGGGTATACAAATAAGTTTCCGCCATATGACAAAAGTTGGGGCCACCAGTAAGTTATTGTTAGAATTGTCAGATGTAAAACGTCATTATCGTAAGGTTTGGACATCTATCAACATAACCTTAAAATATTAGTGATTTTTTATCAGTATAGTATATTCTTTTGATTAACTTCTTCAATTTGAAGAAATCTTAAGCTGAGGCTCACCTGTTGCTTGTATAGTGATGCTGCCTTAAGTGAGAGAAGTTGTCGTGGGTGGTATCAAAAGTTTAAGAACGGTGAATTTGACATCGAGGACAGAGAACGTAGCGGAAGACCGAAAGTGTACCAAGACGCGGAATTGGAAGCATTCTTGAATCAAAATTCTTCACTTCCTTTTTCCTGATAAACTCTTCATCTGAAAAATCATGGTAACTTATATTATCATCTGAACCTGAATCAGAAGATTCGATTTTCTGTTGTTTTTTTTTTTTCCTTTTTTTCTGTCTTTATCTTTTGTCGAGTTTTCATTTTTTTTTCTTCCCGCATTCTCTTTCTATTATCTTTGTCAAGTTCCTTTTCTCTGCATCCTTTGCTTTAAAACATTTTAACCAATCTTTCGACGTAAGTACAGCCGGAATTTTTTCTTTATTTTGGCGTTTCTTCGCCACACCTTCGGATTGATCTGGCCAGAAAAGTTCCCTTTTAAAAGGGTTTCCATCACTTGATTTGCTTAAATCATCAAGTATAGGTGACAAGACTTGATTTTTGATGTGGTACCCTCTTTATCAGGTGTGGACATGTCAAGATGAACATGTGCCAAATCTTTGGAGGTACCTGGTAGTGATGGAGTTGTTTGTAAGGGTATATTCCACATCTTCGAAACCCATTTTTTACTGTATCTTCCGTTATCTTTTTAAAAACTCATTAAAAAGCTTTGGAAATGTCGCTTTAGCGAGCTTTAACATCCACTGGTTGCTCGAAGTTTCATTCATCAACAACTTTGCGCCAGTTTTTCTTTAAGGGACCAAAAATACTTACATCACAAGGCTGCAATGTGTGTGGAATTGGGAAATAAGGCCACAACTCTTATTCCATGCATGTCACAAAACTCGCTCAGTGCATCGACTAGCTTTTGATTCCAATTTTTGTTTAACCAAGGATTGAACACTTTGGCAATGTACTCATAAAAGGTTTTCCTATTCATCCAACCACTGTCCAACTTGTCTAAGCCCCATTCGGGATCTGGTAGATTTTCAACTATTTCTCTCGGCATTCTTTTATATGGCAGAACTATAAATGGTGGAAGAACCTTATCTTTGGCTCTAACACAAATGGAAACTGTTAGCAACTCCTTATCAGAACCTTTAACCACTTCATATATGTCCCTTTCCCCTCTTGGTGCAATTACTTTGCCAGATTTAGGACATAAAAGCACTTTCGTCGCAGTTAAAAATGCGGGACGAATCTTCAAAGGTATTAAAGAGAGTTTCTTTACGAAGGTAACTTTTTACTTCACTAAACCAAGCCCTAATTTGAGTTTCTATTACTGCAGCCCTCATGGTCGTTAGGGTTAGGGTTTCAAACCGATCAAACCTTTATTTGTCTTAAAATTGGATTTTTGAGAATTTACCATAATTTCTTTCCACCGTACATAAAATGTCGTCTTTAACTAGTGGAAAACCAACTCATGCTATGGTTATTATCCAATCCACTAATCTACTTTCTTCACTAACACTTAAATTGGTGGCTGGGCCCATTTTCCTTTGAAGAGGAACTTTGTTTCCCAGGGTTTTTCTTGGGATACCATATTTTTTAGCAGTAGAATTTACTGCTTTCTTTTCATTTTTAACTTCATTAATTGCTTTTGAAAGGTCTTCTTCTGTATATTGGAGAAAGAATCTTTTCTTAGATCTGTCCATATTCTGAAAACTTAGAAAACAATTTCTAATGTATTTTTTTTACATGCAGTTTTTTTCACAAAACCAATAGTTGCCAACATAAAATCCTGTAATTATCCTATGGTAATTACTGGAGAATCACAACATTAAAACTATTTTTAACATGCAGTAGCTTTAGGATAATAATAGCCATAATTTAAGGACATAAAGTACTGATAATCTCAAAAATCCTTTTTCTCTAGTAGTTGCCAACACATGGTATTTATTAGAAAAATATATATATTTCTAAACCCAGTAATTGCTAACTCATAATATTTTGTATCTTTTGTTTTTTTTTATTTAGGGTTTAATATCAGTTGCTTTGATGTATTTAGAATACTGTTCTGATTGTAATTAGACTCACAAAACATGTTTGATAGTTAACATTATGCGGTGGAGGGAGCAGGGGCGCGCCAGGAGCATGCGGCGCCTGTGTCAAAATTTTTGATGGCGCCCCATTAATTAAAAACTTTTGTATCAAAAACTAATATTATAAATATTTTGCATGCCTAGGTAATAAGAGCCCCAACAACTATAGGTTCGGACACTTTAATTTTTAATTCTCTAGTAGCATTTTTAAGTAATACGACATGAATAAAAAAATAATGAATAATTAATTTGAAATACTATAATTTTTGGCTTATGTTTAGGGACATTTAAATGACTGTTTTTGTTATATTCTTAACGCATTGAAATCACACACAAAGATTGAAATAGTCCGTGTAAACGTTTTTATTTAAAATACAAAATTACATACACAAGAAAACAGATAAACAACAATAATAAATGAAAAATATAATATTTATAATATAAACATAATACATATTATACGGTAAATTAAATACAAACAATGTAAATAAGTCATTAAATAAATTTTACTTACCTAGCTTTTAGCAAAGAAAAAGTTTGGATAATATGAATATCAAGTTTATCCAGTATGTCAGACTCAATTGAAATTATTGCGAGATCTGATAATCTATTTTGCGCCATTGTGGAGCGTAAATAACTCTTTATGATTTTTAATTTCGAAAAACACCGCTCCGCGGACGCAACTGACACAGGTAATGATAAAATAATACGGAGTGCTACAGTAAAATTTGGAAAAACTCCTACTAAATCATTTGAATAAATTATTTGGGATATATCTTTTTTTGAATTCGTAATAAATACTTGACATTGTAAAATTTCTTCACATAAATCATCTGCGTCAATATCGGACTGATTTTCATGAGTTAATTTCGCTTGTAATTTTTTGCAACAAGATGATAGGTATTCTTTATTTTGTAAATTATCTAATGAATATAAAAATTGGAATGAATCCATATGTTCTTTTAATAAAGAAAATCTGTCTTGTAACAAAATTAAAGTTTGATCTATTATACAGAAATAAAAATTTACTTAATGGCCTCGCACTACGAAATTCAGTTTCTATGTCAAACTTTTCTGCAATTAATTTGGAACTTTCAACAATTTCTGCAAAACTAGCATCAGATCGATAATTAGTTAAAAATGTATTTAGTTTATTTAATGCATCCAAAGCAAGTTGCAAATTTGTAATTTGAGATTGAAGCATTTTACTCACAAAATTTACTTGATTTAAAATATCATACCACACTTTAACGGAGCAAATAAATGTAAATGTAGAAATTTTTTCTTCCAGACATTTTGCTTGGTATTTAGATTGTTCGTCGACTCTTGTGTGGTCTTTGCAAATTTCAAATAATGCATCAAAAACTTCTGGTAAATATTTATAGAGAGGCTTTATGGCATCAATTCTACTTGACCAGCGTGTTTCGGATAAGGGCTTTAAAGTTAAATTAGTAACATGCTTGATTAAGATATTCCATCGATTAGTAGACGCTGAGAAAAATTTGTATAATTATTGTATTATATTAAAAAAATTTATTGTTTCATGGTTGATATTAGCGGCATCATTTATAATTAGATTCAGGCTGTGATTCGCACAAGGAACATAAAAAGCTCGCGAGTTCAAATCTAAAATTCTTTTTTGTAGGCCACTATTTTTGCCGCGCATGTTAGAGCCATTATCATAGCCTTGGCCTGTTATATTATTTATGTCTAAATTTAATGTTTTTAATAGATCAATAAGAAATGTTGTTAATCCAGCCCCTGTAACATCTAAAATTGGATAAAATGCTAAAAAATGTTCATGTATTTCAGTCGATCCTAATGTTAAATTGAAATGAGAGAATCGAATTATTACACTTATTTGCTCAATATGAGAAACATCCGGAGTGCAATCTAATATTATTGAAAAATATTTATTTTGCCGACATAAATTTATAATATGATTTTTAATATTAAAAGCCATTAAGGAAAGTATTTCATTTTGGATTTTGTCTCCTAGATATGTTGGCATTTTGTGAAATTCAGAATCGCTATTTATACGTCGTGTGTCTTCCGATATAATAGGATCAAACTTTTCTAGCATTTCAATACATTTTAAAAAATTACCATTGTTGCGATTGTAAAGATTATTGCTTTTGCCTCGAAGTGCTAAATTTTGTTTACATAAAAATTGAATTACATAAATTATTCGCTTTAGTACTTCATACCATCGTTTACTTTCAATGTCTAATATTGTTTGCTGTAAATAATCAACAGTAGTTTTATTTTTGAACGATAGAAGCAACTTTGTCCATTTTTTGTAGTTAGTAAAGTGAGTGGAAGTTTTTTCATGGCGGTTCAGGTACATTGCTGTATCATGCCAGTCATTAAATCCCTGAATAAATCTATTTTGCTGAGAAGGTTCGAAAAGTTGACAACAAAAGCAATAAACATTATTTTTCGTAATTGAGTAAATCAACCAATTTCTATTACATTCTTCACCATTTTTTAAGTTTCTCTTATAGTAACTTTCAGAAAATTTTCGACCCAACAAATCGCGCGGAAAATTAAAGTTTTTTATTTGTTTAGGATCCGTTTTTATAATAGCTTGCCTAGATATGTGAGATATTGGTTCCGGCCAAAGCCCTGGGTCACGAAATGCACATTTATTTATTGTATCTGTACCTGTCTCTTTAGTATAGTCCCCAGATCCAAAAACAGGGGTAATTTCTTCAACGATTTGATTATCTTCACTGGGAGTTGGTCCTGGCTGACTTTGTATTTTGAATTCATCTACACTGCAACCTGAATTGAATCTGGCGGATAATCTTGGTCAGTTCTGGTCGTTTGTTTCGTAAAATACTGTGTTAATCTTGAAGCATTTTTCTCTTGTTCTTCTTGGCGTCTTTTTTTATTAATTAAATTTTGATGCCCGGAGAGTTTCTTTTTCTTTCTTTCTTGAGACATCTAAATAAAAAGATTCAATAAATTATAAATATAATTATTCTATTACCAAAAGTCTTGTTTGCGTTATTTGCTTTAGTTTTGCTTTAATTATAGGAAAGTATGAAGTAACATTTTCGAATAATTTCGCTTTTATTACTTTTTTTTCTAGATTTTGCAAATATGATCGCTACCCCTATTGGGAAATACGTATTGTTATGTATGTATGTTTATTTTAAATGCAAAATAGCTTACCTTTAATCTTTAATGTTCTTGATATTCTTAAATTCACATTCACTCACAAATATTTTAAAAATACAAGGTACATAAATTCTACACTAGTGCAGTACTGCTTGCTGAAGAAGAATGAAGCAAATAATATGTTTGTTCAATCATAGACGATTTCAAGTAATGCATGTTTTAGCAAGACTAAACGAGTTAGAACGCTTGCGCTTCATTTTGTAAATTCGTGCGTGGACAAATTTCCGCCGCCGCGTTGCCCGCGCGCTCCCGCCCCCGCGGCTATATATCCATCGGCGATTTAATATGAAGAGTCCACTGTATACATGATATTAACACGACTATACGAACTATTCATGTTAGAACAAGAATAATTACTGAGCTCATAAATAAGTTATAATAAAATAAGGCGATATTGAATTATTTTAATCGCAACCTATAACGAATTTTGAATTTATATACATTTTTAAGGCGCCTTTGGCCTCCTGGCGCTTGTGTTCGCTGACACATTCGACACGTGGACGGCGCGCCCCTGGGAGGGAGAGATAATACATTTCAATAGATGGCGATACTTCGAAATTATCACATAATTTCTTATTCTTGAACAATTTGTGCCTACGTGGCAACTATTGCTGCTATGGTAATTACTGGTGCAACTACCCTATTTTATTTTAACATTTCATACCTATGTAAATGTAGTGCGGGCATAAGACGGCCCCCTGGTAGAAGAGCTTAAAAGCCACTTTGCGAAGATAACCGTTGTAACACTACCGTATGTTATCGTTGGAATATCGTTTGCGTACCCGTTTTGAAATATGTTACCTTTTGGTTCATTAATTGTAAATGCAGACCTTGAACATGTTTGACTTATAATACCGTTAGCTAACTGTGTAACATGGTGATCACCATTTTTCAGATACAGATCTGTATTAAATGTAATAATATTCCCACATTGATTTATTAAGGTTAGAATAGGGTGGATGTTTCAAGCACGTAGGTGCTTTTTTCACGAGATAAAATATAATTGAAAATTTTGCCGGTTTTTTTTGCAGTTATTGCAACAAATTATTTACCGATTTCGATCCAAGTCTCAAATTGACCCTTTTTAGCCAACTAAAATGAGAAAAATTTGAAACCTCTGTTGGTGATAGTTTCCGAGCTACAGTTAAAAAAATCCATTTTTATCGATTTTTTGACATTTGACCGTTGTTTAAACAATGTTCCCAGTTGTTAAAATGGGATCCATTTAACAATGCCATATTCCTTATCACTAAAACAACTAATTTTTCCACATGGCTAGTTGCTCTTAATTACGATACATTTTAGGCCTTTCTTTGTCTAATTCCACTAGGCTATATACAGTTTATCTAATATTGATGAAATAGTGGATTATCTGAATAAAAGCATTTTATTTCTAATTGATAAATTCTTCTCGTTTGATTAAAGTAATAAAATCTCAGGTACCTTGGCTAGCGGACAATGTTAAAAGTTCTCATGAAGCTATGTAACAAGGCCTTAAAACAATATTGGTGCACAAAACTTTCTTTCCACTGGGATCAATATAAAATGCTTCTCAATCTTGCTATATTTTCAATCCGATAGGAAAAGAAAGCTTACTTGTCACATGCAGCCAATTCAAAAAGTTCCTAGCAAGAGTAGGAATATATTGTGCAAACTAGAAGTTGTAAAAAATAAACCTGTGGTTAAATTGTCAGACGAATTAAATGATGTAAACTATATTAATAATTATTTTTTAGAATGGTTTGTTCCTTTTCAGAACTCTGAAATGTTACAATGTTATTTGAACACTAGAAAATGTAGTTTTACTAAAGAGTTCGTGTGTACAGTAATAATTTCTACAGGCGTTTTTAACGCTATTTCCGTCATTCGTTCAAATAGTGCAGGAATTGATAAACAAGTACTAATATATTAATTCTTTTTCTTTCTCACATAGTTCATTTAACATATATTTACAATTTTTGTATTCAAAATTTTAGACCTATGTGTGCTCCCAACTGTGTCAAAATTCCTTGAAAAAATTATCAGCAAATTAAAGAACACGTTCATACATACAGTGTGGACGTTTAGGTTGGAATAAATTCAATATCTCGTAAAGCACAATTTTTTTCAAAAATCGCTCGGACCCGTCGATTTTATATTTTTTCGGGGCATATTTTGCGAGAAAAAAATTTTATACAGGGTGTCTCAAAAGATTTGCTAAACAAAATTTTTTTCAAATTGCAGCCAATTTTTTATTGCATTTTGGATTGCCCTTACAATTCTAAACATTTGTCATGTAGCATGTGCTATACCTAAGTCCAAGCGTTTTGCAGTTATTCGCATTCAAAATTTAAAATTGAAAAAGATCATGAAGAAAACGAAAAATAAAATAATTTTATAACGTTTTATTATATCGATAACAAAGATTCGTAAACTTAAAAATAATTTTATTTCAGCAAATGCTCGACATGTCTTCCGTTAGCCAACTGACCATAGTCTAATCGATCTACAAATTCCTGCTGCACATTTCGAACCATTTCGGGCGTTAGTTGACTAACGGAGGACATTTCGAACATTTGCTGAAATAAAATTATTTTTAAGTTTACGAATCTTTGTTTTCGATATAATAGAACGTTATTAAAATTATTTTATTTTTCGTTTTCTTCATGATCTTTTTCAATTTTAAATTTTGAATGCGAATAACTGCAAAACGCTTGGACTTAGGTATAGCACATGCTACATGACAAATGTTTAGAATTGTAAGCAATCCAAAATGCAATAAAAATTGGGTTGCAATTTGAAAAAAAATTTTGTTTAGCAAATCTTTTTTAAGACACCCTGTATAAAATTTTTTTTCTCGCAAAATATGCCCCGAAAAAATATAAAATCGACGGGTCCGAGCGATTTTTGAAAAAAATTGTGCTTTACGAGATATTGAATTTATTCCAACCTAAACGTCCACACTGTATAATATTCTTCCGCATAATCAATCAGGCTATCGTCGTGGATTTAGCTGTAATTCCGTGCTAACATTGATTTAACGATATTTTAAACGCCTGAGGTAATAATAAACTAATAGTAGTGGTGTGCGAATCCTACTTTTTTCGAACTGAACTCGAGTCGGACATAGTTCAAAAACAAATTCCAAACCCTCGAACCGAACTCGAACTATTTGTAATTTTTTCAATAGGGATAAAAATAAGAAAAATACTGTATTACAATATTGCTCTGTATCTTAAAAGCAGTATCTATAAAATGCATCGTAAAAGATATAAACGATTCAGTGTTTCTTGATATCCACATATCTGTTGTGAACGATACTACAGACAGTAATTTTAGTTCATTATTTAGTTTTCTTTTAAGATTATCAACAGTATTTGTATACAATGTTGGTACAAAGTGTTGAGAAAAGGTAGTTCTGGTAGGCATATCATACTTTGGTTCTGTTAATTGTAATACAGTTCGAAATCCAATATCTTCTACTATGCTATATGGTTGAAAACCTAACGCAATCATTTTTGCAATTTCTTGAGACAAGGCTTGTGCTTGTGGATGAGATGCACTCCATGTGTTCGGAAAGTTCAGTTTACTTTGTTTTGTAACTGTTGTAGATTTTACACTTGAAATATAACGATTTTCTTTGTAGTCTACATAATGTTGTTTCACATTTTCATGAGTTTTTGTATCTAAATTTACGAATTTACTATTTTTTTTAAATAACACCCACTGATTTGGAATCATAATTTGTAAGTCCATGTTTACCATCGTTGGAACTGTTCATAGCGTCTTAAATTGTAGATAATGTGTATCGCAAAATAACGTAAATAAAATCAAAAACGTGTTCACCTAACCTCACGTTACTTTACACTTCGAACATCTTTTTCGAACCGAACCGGAACTCAAAGTTCGAGTTCGGTTCGAAAAATTTGAAGCTTCGCACACTACTAACTAATGGCATTAGTTTTGTTAGGTTTTACAAAGGCCTTTGATACATTTCCATAGCATGTTATTGGCACTATTAAAACACATTGCCTTTAGTCACTCAGCTTGTTTAATGCTAAAGAATTACTTGTTACTGAGATTTCAAGCTGGGTGTTATGATGGTAATCTATGAACGTTTGAGGAAGTAATTGATGTTGTCCCACAAGATTTCATTTTGGGACCTCTTCTCTTTTTAAAATTTCAAAATTTAGTGAAAAAGTTATTAACTGTTCATCTCATTTTTATGCTGATGACACAGTTATACCTGTCGTTTAATTCCTCTGAACTTCAAACCTCTATTGGTAAATTACATTCAAGCATTGTGATTTTTCTTTTAGCTATGAATTTACAATAAATTGAACCAAGCCATCCTTAATTATTTTTGTTCCTAAGAAGTTACGAAATGATTCTGTTAATAATATACATTTAACAGTAATGGCAGATGTAATAAAGCCTGCAAATGAAGTAAAAAAAACCTTGTCTTGAGATTTACAATCGTCCTCGCCAGGAAAGTATCGCTACGTCATCATATACAATCAGATGGTGTAATATGAAAAACATGAGTCAAAATTATTTTCACTTGCAATTTCCGGTAATTAATTCAAGCACGCGAGGGATACAGTAAGAAAATATCCCAAGAATTTAATCATAATTTCTTATTGTTGATACCAATTCAGTAAGAATGTTGACCCACAATAAGATGGTAACATTAATACACAAAATGGATGTTAAGTTACGTTCCTAAATAAAATGGAACTATTATACATACGAAGATGACATTTAATTGGAAATGTGTGAATTAACATATTGAGAAGCATTTTACCACAATATATATTGTACTTACATTATTGAAATACATCGCTAATAGAAATGGTATTAAGTATGAACTAACACACTTGTATTACTAATTGTATAGAAAAATGTTCTTTAAAGTGTAAAACTTTCTAATCGGAGTCACTATTTACATCCGAGCTTTCGGAATAGTTTCCGATGTTAATAACCAGTTAGTCAACTGTGACGTCCAACATTTCTTCCCGTCTATACCATTGCTTTATTGTTTCTTCAGTATGTCGCACACAATTATCCCACACGGTTTCATCACATTGCTGTAAAGCTGCGTTCCACATAGCAATTACGTTCTCATCTTTATAGCCATTTCGTCCAATATGCTTGTTATAATATCCCTTTGCGCGTGCCTATACTAATTCTATCGCATTAAACTCACAGTGATATGGTGGTAATCTTAATACTTCGTGTCCGTAGCTTCTTACCTTTTCGTATTTGAAGTGACTTAATTAGACCATACAGCTCGGTTTTGAAGAGTGTGGGATCGTGACTGATATGATTCTGTGTTAATCAGGAAACCATATTGCCTTTTGTCCAGGATGAAGTTGGTGGCTTTTCAACTAACATTGAATGGTACGGTGCATTATCAATTATAATTAGCGAAGGCTCTTCTAAATTTGTTAGTAAATGTTCAATAAGCCATTTTTAAATATTTCTTACCATCGTAGCCTTGAGGTATTCGTACACTCCTAATGTCTTCATCCTACCATGATTTTCCTGGATTTCCTTTGGAGTGGATCCACGTTTCATCCATAAATACTGCTTGCCGACGATTAGGTGAATTGATCTCTTTAATGTCTTGTTTAAGAAATTTCATTTCTGCGATATAACTTTTTTCCAATAAAGCTCTACGGTTAGAGTCTTTTTTGAATTTGAATCCTAGCGACTGGATTGCATGATGACGACGAATTTCTGCATTTAAACTTGCAACTGTGACATGTTTTTCTGTAATATTACTCACTTTGTATATACATATTGTATAACATATTCCTTATGCCCATTTTGGACGTTTCAAGTAGATCGTCAGATGTTGTTTTCTTGCGAGGTCGTTTTTTTACCCGGACTTGTTAAAACAGGGTTAGATATAGCTCGAGACTTGATATTTCTCAACATCTTCTTAGATATACCGATCACGCTTGCCCCACGCTGTAAGTTCGTGATTGTAATAAATTAAATATATAAACACTTATTGTTATATTTATGTGTACTTCTTGGACAGCAGATACTGATATCAGGGGACCCCCTTTTTCTTTCTCGAAATACCACAGTAAATTTAACACAAACTGCTGTGCTTGTGTGTGCAAGGTTTTATCCTCTGCAGACATTAGGATGGCAGAGACTAAAATGAATAGCAAGAAAGGCGCAAATGAATAACAAAGGGAGAAGTTCTGAAAAGAACTTATTTAAAGTGTGTAATAAATGATGATTAAAAGAAGTAAATGTAGGAAATGAGGAAACAGCCAAAGGATAAACAAACAAATGGAGGTTATGTAGTATTAGTCAAATGAGAATTAAATTCATATGCATATAAAACAAATTGTTAAGCGTTTATAGGTTTACTCGTTCTACTATGTTTGCTTATTCAATACCGTATGTCGATTTCGTCAAATGCACTACGAATGTTCACCATCCTTATTTAATTCACTGTTTTATAAGAGAACAAATTGGATAGCTAAATTCATAAATTAATAACGTAGCGGTAAACACTCCTGGTGAGCACAATACATACCTTAACGAATGTGTTAGTTTGGCATATATGAATCCAGTACCCCCATAGACACATATCAAACGTGAAACCAAGGTAAAGCTCTGCGAGTGTTTAGTTCCTTTAAAATTTGGTTATTGCGATACAGTTTATGGCCCTTGTCTTACTCATTATGACAGTAAAGGAATTAAAAAATGTCAAAATTCTTACTTATGATTAATATATGGTATTAGACGATGTAAAAAAGTTTCTCATAAACTGTGTCACATTAAATGGCTAAATATGGATAATAGAAGACTTTTACATTCCGCGTGTTTTTAATAAAATCGTTATTTTTAAAACTCCACCATATTTAAAAAAAAGTATGTGCACAATTTAAATTTAAGATTAAACATCTTATTACTCCACCTGTAGTCCACACCTCATTATTTGAATGCAGCTTTTCATTTTATGTTGCCAATCTGTTTAATTCAATTCTGCTTTTGAGAGAACAACTGGGTCCAGTAGCATTTAAAAAAACAGTTATTTATTTGGCAAAAAACGTTTAAATTTTTTTTTCAAAATAATCTAAATAAAAAAATCTGGCACAACACTTTCGCGGATAAGGAAACTAACTGTTACCCGCAGCAATTCCTAATTTCGGTCTTGGATGAGTTGGAGAAATCATGTAACGCTCATTATACTTTCGTTATTTGTCACGACCATTGTAAGCACACACTAATTTACGAGTAGTATGAGTGTTGATACATAGTTGTTTTGCAAGTCGTTCATCCACCTGTACAACGCAACTGCAATCCAACTGTAAAAATGTTAGTTAGGAAGGGTTGTATGGTACAAGTTCACCACAAGTTCAATTTGAGCGTTAGTTGTTGGTTGACATTGTATTGTATCGTAGTAGTTCCGTTTTTTTCCGCAGTTCAAAATCTTATTCAACTAAACAGTCTGCTTGACATCGTTCACGCTTGATTAAAGAAATCATACAACACATCATTAATTAAATACGTTAAATGTTAACTAAGCGAATGACCTCAGCATACGAACCTTTAAGCAATACAAAAATATTGTTTAAACGTTGATGATACAACCGTCTCTTGAACGTTTGGAAAAGGCTCGCTTCATAGTCACGCGCAGGTTGATGTGCTGAATCTCGTTTATTGGTGCAACTGCAACGCAAATTGTTACGAACTGGCAAACGGCCAACTACAAAACAGTAGACAAGTCACTTGTTTGGAAGTTAACTAGTTGTGTTGCAGGCGCACGAGTGGACGAGGTCAGCATAATGGCGCATATTCATAAGAAGTGTTTTCACACTGATGGAAGCCGTAAAAGCAATATCACTATCGTCCAGCAAAAAAAGGAGCAATTTGTCTGAGAAACGTATCTCACTCAATTAGTGTGAAAACAGGGTTGAAGCTGCAATAATAAATCATGAATATTGCATTACTGACTGTACTCTTTTCCACATCACCATAGAGGTTGAGTACCAGATGCGTTTTTTTTTTTAATATTCTTTGGTTGTTATTTTCGGCAAAACCGGAAGCGCTAAAAATATTCCAATATAGCAGTTTAGTAGCTATATAATCCCTTAATTTCAAGATTTCATTTTTATTAGAAGCATAGTTATAAGAGATTGAAATTTTCAAATTTGAAAATTCCTCAATAAGTTAGAGAAATTTCGTAAAGCTCATTATATTTTCGTTATATGTGACTATAAAATTACCATAGCCGTTTTTAGAAAATCAATTTTTAAAAAAAGGGCAAAAGTTTAGCCCCATAATTAAGGGCAACATTTTATTTTTTTCAAAAATATTTACAAACCGTTCGAAATCATGTACTTTTATTTACAAGCTGCGATTTTCAAATTGCGAGTAGATTTTATGCTTTCTTGGTGATAGCACAAGCGCCGAAAATAGCTGAAATCGCCATATTGGTCGTCATTTTGAATATATAATTTTGCGAAAATTGTTGTTCGATCGAGGTTTAGGGTTACTAGCTTTTCACCAAACATAGACTTTCTCGCTCTAGTCAAAAAACTACCCTCCTTTTGCTCCCCATTAATTGATTTTATTAAAAGCTAGTTTATACATAACTTTCAGATATAGGGGCCCATCCCAAATCCCATTAAAATCGGTCAAATAGTCTCGGAGCCACACACAGACATACACAAAATTTTTCGCGAAATCGATGTTTTTCGCTTCAAGGAGCACGAAAACGTCGAAATCCGCGAAAAAAAATTTCATACTTGATTTTCTGACGTTTTGTCGATGTTTCTGAACTTCTCTTGCAGTTCGAATTTGTACTTAACACTTGTAAATAAAGACATTTATTATTATTATTATTATTATTATTATTATTATTATTATTATTATTATTATTATTATTATTATTATTATTATTTTTTTTTTTTTTGTATTTGTTATGGGCGTCAACTGCTAGGTTATTGCCCAGACTCTGTTCATTTTGTTAACTGTGTGATTTAATTTTCGCGTTATGCAATTTTCTTTTGCGGCCTTTGCCTATATTTCGCTATACATGTTTATCATTTTTAGATACTTGAAAAGTTGTTGAATTTTTATTCTTTTTATTTCTAGAGCTTCTGTTATTGAATTTGATACCTTACATTCTTTCCTATAAGTATCTAGGCTATTACATTCTTCAATGATATGCTTTACGCTTAGTGGTGATCCGCAATGATGGCAAATCGGATTTTGGGATTTTGTCAATAAGTGAGAGTGTGTTAGGTTTGTGTGACCTATTCTAAGGCGCGTTAGGACTACCGAATCTCTTCTTGACATTGGAATGTATTTTCTTCGATTACGTGTAATAGGTATATGTTGTTTTAGGTGTCTGTTTTCTTCAGTCCACTTTTGTTGCCATAAATCTAGAATTTTGTTTCTTATGTAGTCGTTGTCGCTCAGCTGTTCGCGTTTAAGTTTTAACCTTTTACGTGCCTCTGCTACGACGTTGTATATGGGCGGATTTAGCTTTGTATGTCGAGGTTTTCCTTGTATAAGAAGATAGTTAAAATGGTTATTGTTACTTAAAATTTTTGAGTTATATTTCATTGTAAGCCACAACCTCCTGAAATGTAGGGGGAGTACTCCGGATTCAACGCATAAGCTACTACACGGACTTGTTGGATAAGCTCCTATTGCATACCTTAATGCAATATTTTGTATGACTTCTAATTTTCTTAACCTAGTCTTGCAGGCCGAGTTGTATACTATGCAGCCATAGTCCATTTTTGCTAATATTAATGTCTTGTATAATCGTAGTAAAACTTCTCTGTCTGCTCCCCATTTGCAATTGGCTAAAATTTTATAATATTTAATGCTTTTCTTATTTTAATTTCAAGCTCTTCGATGTGGTGTTTCCACGTGAGCGAATTATCTAGTGTCATTCCCAGAAATTCTACGTTATCTGCACATTTTATTTGTTCGCCTTTTAGGTATAAATTCGGTAGGTAGTGAGGTGCGTAGCTTACAGAAGTGTACGCATACTGTTTTATTCGTGGAGATGCGAAAACCTATATCTTCTGCTTGCTTTACTACTTCGTTTATGCCTTGCTGAATTCGGAAGTTTTCAGATTGTCCTATCTTGCTTGACATATATATTGCAATGTCATCTACATACATGCAGCGACCTATGTCTGGATTTAACGTCCGTGTGATATTGTTTAGGGCTATTATAAACAGAGTCCCGCTAATTATTATTATTATTATTATTATTATTATTATTATTATTATTATTATTATTATTATTATTATTATTATTATTATTATTATTATTATTATTATTATTATTATTATTATTATTATTATTATTATTATTATTATTATTATTATTATTATTATTATTATTATTATTATTATTATTATTATTATTTTTTTTTTTAGTACTATTTTGGTGCGTCGACAGCTGTGGTCTTTGGCACCATGTCTATGTAGGCATACTATATTTTGCTAAACATATTTATTGCCTTTAGAAACAGTATGAGATTTCCTATCTGGCGTGTATCAAAGTTATCTTTCAGATTTCCCGCAATCATGTACATTTCACGTAATGGAGTATACATTGAACAGATACAAACAATATGCTCTACTGTTAAGGCTACTGAACATTTATCGCACAATTGTGGTGGTTCTCCCTCCAGAAGGTGTTTGTGAGTGATTGCTGTATGCCCTATTCTTAGTCTATGGAGGATGCCTCTTTCCTTTCTAGATGTTGGGCTCAAAGGTTTCCATCCATTTGTGGTTCCTTGCAGACGTCCTAGATGACTATCACTTTGGCACCACGTCCGCTTCCATAATGCTTTTATATTGTTTTTCAATTGTTTTTGAAAGTCACTAGACGTAGTCATCTGTACTCTCTCTGCTGTTTCATTTCCAGTTTCTATTGCTGCACGACGTGCTAAATTGTCTGCTCGCTCGTTACCCTCGATCTCAACATGGCTAGGAATCCATAGGAATATAAGACTATATCCAATGTTTTCCAGGTGAGAAATTGTTGAAATTATCATTTGTACTAGCGGGTCCTTAGTATACGGGTTCTGTATACCACGTAAGGAGCTTTGGGAATCACTTACTATTGCGATCTTCCTCTCCCTAATGCACATTTCAGAGTAACGGAGCGCTTGCCAAATGGCAAATAATTCTGCAGTGTACGCAGAGGTGTGCTTGAGCAACGACCATTTATATTCGCTGTTATTTACGTATAACGCACATCCCACTCCTTCTTTGGTTTTAGAGCCATCCGTATAGAGGAATATGTGGTCTTTATATACATTAAATAGTTGTTTACATTTCACTCGGTAGGTAGATGGGGACGTGTCTTTTTTACTATAAGTTTCTAAGTCAAAGCGAATCTTAATTGACGGTACAGTCCACGGAGGAATTTCAAGTGGTTCCAACTGCAGCATGTTTGGAACTTTCTCGTTCAGAGAAATGAGAGTATTTTTGACGTTCCACCACAATGGTTTGTGCAATCCTTTCCACTCTTGTAAACTTGCATCATTCCTAAATAATATTGTATAATTAGGATGGCGTGTTTGCGCTTTTATTTTACACGAATAGTTTAAGATTCGATATTTTTGATGCAGATCGATGGGCATAATGCCTGCTTCACATGATAGGCTGTCATGTGGGCTGGTATAAAATGCTCCCAAACAATACCTGATAGCAGCACTTTGAATGGATTTAAGTGGTTTTAAAGTACTGTTGGATGCAGAGGAATAAGCTTCACAGCCGTAGTCCATCTTCGTTCTTATCAGTGTATTGTACATCCTTATTAGAATCCCTGGATCTGCGCCCCATTTGGAGCCTGCCAATAATCTTATCGTATTTAATCGCTTTTTCAATCTTAATATCAATTCGTTAATATGGACTGTCCAAGTGAGTCCAGGGTCTAGGGTTACGCCCAGAAATATGCCAGAGCTTCTGCATCGAATGTATCTTCCTTCCAGAGAGAGCATTGGATCATAGTGAGGCTGTCGAAGTTTGCAAAAATGAAGACTATAAGTTTTTTCATACGATATTTTGAACCCCACTGTTCTAGCATTATGGACTATGGTGTCTACAGCTTGTTGCAATTTTTTATTTATCATACCTATTTTTTCTGCCGAGTACAAGATAGTTAAATCGTCCACATATAGATAACTGCAAATCTCATTGGGTACAGATGTGATCAGGGAATTAATTGCCACAGCAAATAACGCCACACTCAAGGTAGATCCCTGCGGTATACCGTTTTCCTGATTTCTGGAGGTAGACATCTGATTCCCAACTCGCACACGAAGAGTACGGTCGCAGAGAAATGAAAAAATAAGTTTGGGCAAATTGCCTCTCAGCCCCCATTCATAAAGTTTCTGTGTCACACCGTACCTCCAGGTCATGTCAAACGCTTTATCGACATCTAGGAAAACAGCAACCGCATGATGTCTATGCGCAAAAGCTTCCAATACCATATTTTGTAGGTGTACTAAGTGGTCAGTTGTGGATCGATGTTGTCGAAAACCGGCTTGAGGGTTTACTAGTCGACCCTCCTTTTCTAGCAGCCACATTAGCCTACAGCTTACCATGCGCTCAAATACCTTCCCAACACAAGACGTTAAGCTTATTGGACGGTAGCTGGAGGCTAAGTAAGGATTCTTGCTCCTTTTCAACACAGGCACTACAATTGCTTCCTTCCAGCTGGTCGGGTATAAACCTTCATTCCAGATGTCGTTATATGCCTCAAGCAATTGAGATTTATACTCCTTACTCAAATTATTTAGCATATCATATGTTATGAAATCAGGACCTGGAGATGATGTTTTTACATAAGCGCTGTTTCAAGTTCCACCATAGTGAATGGAAGGTTATAACAGAACTGTTGAAGGCAGGTAAAATTATTATTATTATTATTATTATTATTATTATTATTATTATTATTATTATTATTATTATTATTATTATTATTATTATTATTATTATTATTATTATTATTATTATTATTATTATTATTATTATTATTATTATTATTATTATTATTATTATTATTATTATTATTATTATTATTATTATTATTATTATTATTATTATTATTATTATTATTATTATTATTATTATTATTATTATTATTATTATTATTATTATTATTATTATTATTATTATTATTATTATTATTATTTTTATTACTATTATTATTATTATTATTATTATTATTTTTTTTTACTACTATGGTCATTTGCCATTTAATCAGATTTTAATTTTACACTTTGGTGATTAGTCCAGATTCTTGTAAAAAGTGGAGTAGTAGATTTACATGCTCTTCATCATCCCTAAATATCTCTTCCATTGTACCTCTGAATCTTAGTTTCTTCTTGACATCCTCATATTTTGTGCATTCTGTTAGAACATGTTTTATTGTTAAATTCACGGTTACATATATCACATATTTTGTCTTTTCCTATTTAATATGTGGGAGTGAGTCAGATTTGTGGCCTATTCAATTCTCGTTAATGTAACTTCTGATGTTTTTGTATTGTGGCTATTTTCCAGGGTTGTATGCTCTCTTAATTTTTGTAATTGTGTGTTTGTTTCATTCCATTCTTTTTGCCACATATTCTGTGTGTTACTTTTAATCTGCTTTTTTAATTTTTGAAGTATTTGTGGTGTTTCTTGCATATTGTCGATTTCCGTGAAAACTGATTCTAATTTGTGTTTTTAATTATCTCTGCTGCTCTTACCAGAGCTGGTCTTATTATTGTTGGCTCTCTTCATAGTTTTATATGTTTGCTTAGTAATGATTTCATGATTTACATGCTTTTCCAAGATATTGATTTTCGAATAGTATGTTAGGAGTAGTTGCCGTAGCGTATGTGTAGAGGAGGATACCTGCATCAACAAACATGGCTGCGTGTGGACTGGTTCGGTATGCCCTGTCGCCATCCTTATTCCATACGCATGTATGCTATTCAGAGCTCTTAGTGTCGATGGTCTTGCTGAAGAATAAATTATACAGCTATAGTCCATAACAGATAGAATAAATGCTTTATAAAGCATTAGTAGATGCTTTCTTGATGAACCCCAACTACGATAGCAGAGACTTCGTATTGCATTTAGACGTTTATTGCATGAAACTACCAGTAGCCTGATATGTTCTTTGAAATACATCTTTTCGTCAAGTGTAACTCCTAGCACCTTTAAATTTTGGAGTATTGGTATTTGCACTCCGTTAATCTGTAGATTTGGGTGATTGTGCGGTATTCTTAAACGACAGAAGTGTATAGCTTTCCCCAGCATATTGAGTTACTTGTTTTATTGTAGGCTGTAGCATTTCTTCGATTTTCTTAATGCAATTTTCTTGAAAGATTATTGTTAGGTCGTCGGCGTATAAACATTTTTTTTATAGGTTCCTTAATGAAAGAAAGTAATTTGTTAATTCCTATTAGGAATAGCGTTACGCTTAGGACCGAACCTTGGGGGATACCGTTTTCCAACACATGTGTCTTTGATAGTGTGCTGCCTATCCTAACTTTAAATTGTCGGTTCGATAGAAAGCTTACGATAAGTTTGGGCAATTTTCCACGTATATCCCATTCGTGTAATTGTTTTATAATATTAAAGCGCCATATAGTATCATAAGCTTTCTCTAGGTCAAACGATACAGCTACGGTGTGCTGTCTTTCCCTGAAGCTTTCAACGATATAATTTTCTATGTAGGAAAGGTAATCTATTGTGCTATGATACTTTCTAAAAGCAATTTGATGTGAAGATATTAATTCATGTGCTTCGAGGTATGATATAAGCCTTTTGTTCACCATTGTCTCCAATACCTTACTCACATTGCTGGTTAAGGAAATCGGTCTGTAGCTACCTGGGTTGGTCATATTTTTATTAGGTTTTAATATAGGAATTATGGTGGATTCTTGCCATTTTTTGGGGAAACACGCTTTATCGAAAATTTTATTATAGATACTGAGCAGAGTATTCTGCGCGTTTGCCGGAAGGTTTTGCAGCATAGAGTACGTAATGTTATCCGGCCCCGGCGCTTTATCTTTTTTGAATGTTAGAGCATGTTTGAGCTCTTCCATAGTAAATTGTTTGTTGTACTCTATTTCTTCCTCACATTTAAAATCTAGCTCAGTTTCTGTTTCCTTTCTTATTTTTCGGAATGGTTTGTTGAAACATTCAGAACTGCTGACATTTTCAAAATGTGTGGCCAAGGCTTCTGTTTGTTCTTCTACGTCTGTTATCTCTTGGTTTTCTATTATTATGATTTCCGAAATACTAACAGTAGGTTTTCTTATTATATTCTTGGCCTTTCTCCATACCTCAGATGCAGGTGTTTTGGAGTTTATGGAAGAAACATATTTTTCCCACGATGATCTTTTGCTGTTTAAGATAATTTTTCGCATGTTTGCTCTAGCTTTTTGTAATTAATTAAGTTTTCCATTGATGGAGCTCGTTTAAATGTGTTAAACGATTTTCGCTTGACGATTATAGATTGTTTCACCTCTTCGGTCCACCACGGAACACATCGGTTTTTAAATTTACCAGAGGTACGAGGGATACTTTCTTCTGCGGCTTTTATTATATTCTTGGTAAATTCTTGCACACATTTGTCAACGTCTTCTATACCCTCTAAATCCTGTTTCATTTGGCGAATTGATTGTCTATAGACTTCCCAATTCCCTTTGTCTGTTCTCCACTTTCTTGGAATAGAGTATTCTCGTTTGTGAAATCCTGTGGATATAAGAATTGGGCAGTGGTCACTATTGTAATATTCCTCATGAGCCTTCCATATAAGGTTCAGTGCAATACTGTCGTGTGCTAACGTTAGATCTATTGCTGTAAAACTGTTTGATTTGGTGTTGAGATGTGTTGGTTCTCCCGTATTTAGGAGGACAATCCCTTCAGTTTCAAGTAAGTTTTCAACAATTCTGACGCGTGGATATCTATGGGTAGATCCCCAGAGGGTAGAATGAGCGTTGAAGTCGCCCAAGAGTAAGTACGGTGGTGGAAGTTGATCGGTTATTTTTTGCAAGTCATCCAGGTTCCAATCAAATACAGGAAAGTATACATTACATATTGTAAGGGTTGTAGGATATTGTATTTGCGTCGTGAAGATTTGGTGTTCAGTGCAGACCGTGATCTCACTTGATGGTATTCCATTTCTGATGTATAACGCGACTCCACCACTAGCTCTTTGATGTTTGTTATCATTTTTATTAATACATTGGTACCCTCGTATTAAAAATTTATTATCGTTCTTTAAATGGGTCTCTTGAATACATATAACAATAGGACTATAGGTAGCTATTAGCATTTTTAGCTCGCAATAGTGTGCTTGTAGTCCATTGCAATTCCATTGTAGAATATATTCGTTATTATTTAATGGAACCATTTTTGTATAATTAGAATAATTAAAATTATTAATAAATAACATTAAAGAAAATAAACAACGGACTATTGATTAGTATACAAACAATAACACATAAATAAATATGACTAGAAAAAAAAATATGTACAAGAAAATAAAATAAAATAAATAAATAAGTATAAATAAAATTCAGACTAATATTATATAAGGTAACATAATGACTAGAGTATATCACAGATAACGTTTATGACTAGTTTGATAGCTTTCTGGGTTTCCCCTTAGGCCATCCTTTCTTTCTGCTATGCGTTCTTTCTCTAGGATCAATAAAGCCAGGATCGAAACCTTCTTCTCCTTCCGTTGAAATTGTTGGTGAGTTTGGAAGGTTTCGCTTCATTGATTTTGTGTCTGCATCCATTTCGTCAAAATTTACTAATGCGGGTCGGTTTTGTTTTGACGAAGATGCTGTACTGTGTTCATTTGATGTATTTATTAAATGTTGTACCGTTTCAGACGAGTCCAACTGAGTCTTTTCAGCCAATCCAATTTGCGTGGTTTCTCTAAGCTCAGACAGCTTGGTGAGACATACATTTGGATTTACCATTTCGGTTAATACTTCTTTAATAGTTTCTTTTACTATATCTTTTATTGCTGGTATTATATCACATAGATTTTCTTGGTTCTTAGTGACAAGGTTGGGGGAGCCAGCAGTAGCTTGAGCAAAAGATTTGCTAGCTATTACAGGAGAAAGATTTGCTTCTTGCTTTGCTTCAGAATAAGTTAGCTTTTTAGTGGTTCTAATTTCTTGTATAACTAATTCTTGTTTATAAATAGGACAATCACGTGATCGAGACGAGTGTGGACCTTTACAATTCACACATGTGAGTTTTTTACATTCTTCCCCTTCGTGTGGTACCTCTCCGCATTCGCATATCTGTGCTTGTGTGCATACTTTGGCGGTATGTCCAAACTTTAAACATCTGAAACATCTAAGAGGTAAGGGTATGTACGGTCTAACTCGTAGAGGATGAATTCCACCAATGATAGTATTTGGTAATGTAGGTCGGCTAAATGTCAAAATGTAGTTATTTGTCTTTATTAACCTCCCATCTCTTTTAGTGGTTATATTTCTTACCTCTATCACTTTTTCTTCCGCTAGTCCTTCTAATATTTCTTCGACTGAGCAATTTGTAAAATCAGAACAATTTACGACACCTCTAGAGTAATTTAGAGTATTATGAGGGGTAACCTCAATTTCTAGTTTGTCAAGGCGCGTCATACTTAGCAGTTTTCTGGACTGTAAGTTACCTACAGTCTCTATAAGTAAGCTTCCGTCTCTATTCTTTTTCGTACGTTTTGTAGCTCCACAATATCCATTTAACACTTTAGCTATTAAAAATGGTGACATTTTTGCAAAGTCACCATCTTTGCCTTTTACAAGGAGGAACCGGGGAAGATCTTCCACCTTTTCCACTCTTGCAGGACTTTTTTTACGCGATTCCTTTCTAACCGCGCCCATTTTAGAGGATGGGTCCTCATTTGATTTTATAGAAACGCTCATATAGTTCCCACGAGTAAGGGAAGAAATAAACGTCGACCGCACCAGTGCTCCCATGATGCGGCAAGGCTTAACTAATTACAACGAGAGGCAGCCAGGTATCTCGAGGGCTCCGTAAGCGACTAACTACGCATAGCCACTCATCTATCGGCACGGGTCGCGTAACACCTTAGATTTCGGATTTGGTAGTGAAGTTTACTCTCCAAGACATGAAACAAATGACATAGGACCAAGACAACCATAGAGACAGAGACACGACATGCGACCAGCGTTAGCGTTACCCGGGGAGTACCACGTGGAGGTGCTGGTTCGACTTTACTCCCCTATTATTATTATTATTATTATTATTATTATTGTTATTATTATATTATTATTATTATTATTATTATTATTATTATTATTATTATTATTATTATTATTATTATTATTATTATTATTATTATTATTATTATTATTATTATTATTATTATTATTATTATTATTATTATTATTATTATTATTATTATTATTATTATTATTATTATTATTATTATTATTATTATTATTATTATTATTATTATTATTATTATTATTTATTATTATTATTATTATTATTATTATTATTATTATTATTATTATTATTATTATTATTATTATTATTATTATTAATTATTATTATTATTACTTTTTTAACAGAGAGTTGACGGTAAAATCTTTTATAGATGCCCTCCGTAGAGGTTATGTGGGAGTGAGCATCCCTTACCCACTAAAACCATTTCTCTCTCATCCACCCTTTGACTGTCCCAGGAATCACCTTTCGGCATAACTTCTAAGGCAGTCGGGCCTGTCAGCTGTTCAGCTGCACTTCTTTATATTTATCCTTTCTTACGGTCCTCTACCACAAGCTCATCTCAGATGCACTGCCTTGCTCTTCACTACGGTGTCGACGAACTTCTCGATGGCGCCACTTCCCTTCTTCCTCAAGCATGAGTGCCGTCAGGTTATCTGAGAGATCGGTAACCCTAACTCATCCTCCAAAGCTTGTCTCTCCTCGTTCCATTGTGCACAATGGAACAGCGCATGCTCGGCGTTGTCTTCCGCTGCGTGGCAGTGTAGGCATGTCGCTGCCTCCGCTCTTTTAAACCGATGCAGGTATGAACGGAAACTACCATGCCCCGTCATCGCCTGCGTGAGGTAGAAGGTCATCTCGCCGTACGATCTGCTTATCCACCTGTTCTGGTCAGGGATAAGCCTGCGTGTCCATTGTCCGTTAGTGCCTTGGTCCCACCTGGTTTGCCATCTTGTCAGTAGGCGACTTCTGACTTCTTCTTTGGCTTCGGATTCTGAGACTTTGCCGGCTCTTAGTGCTTCAAAAATTTCGGCCTTTTCTTGCGCGAGCAGATCTATTGGTGGAATACCGGCCAGCACCATCACCGCACTTGCGGACACAGTGCGGTATGAGGCAGTTACCCTTAGCGCCACTTGTCTCTGCGCTGAGATCAGCTTCCCACGGTGCGTCTTCTTTAACGTAGCGCTGGCCCACAGCAGAGTCGAGTTTACTACGGATGCGTAGATTTTCCTCTTGCTCGCCTTCGGCCCGCTTACGTTTGGCATAAGGCGTGACAGTCGTCCGGATAACACCGCAGCCTTTTGGGTCGCCCTTTGTACATGCGGTCCAAATGTGAGTGACCTATCGATCTCCAGCCCGAAATAGGTCATCTGCCTACTCCATGGTATTTGCACCCCGTCGATGACAAGTCTTGGTGTCCTGTAGCCTCTTCTTTTCGTCACTAGGACGGCTTCAGTCTTATTTACGGCCATCTCCAACCCTCTACTGTTCAGCCAGTTCCTGACCGTTGAGATGGTCTCGTCCAGCTTCACTTCCAAGACGTGTTCTTCCAGTGCTTCTGCTACGATTATGGCGTCGTCTGCAAATCCTACCAGGTGTACCCCTTCTGGTACCTCGATTTCAAGAAGGGCATCGTAGACGATGTTCCAAAAGAAGGGCCCTAGACGGGATCCCTGTGGTGCACCACGTGTTGTCAGTTCCTTCACGCTCCAGTCTTCGCCGTCGTAGTATATCTGCCGTCCATCCAGATAATTTTCGACGATTATCCGCAGGTACTGGGGGACGTTCCTTCGCCGCATGGCCTCAAGAATATCCCTCCATCTTAGGGAGTTGAAGGCGTTCTTAATATCGATCGCGATCAACGCGCAGAAACCTTTCCTCTCTTCTCCTCGATCCCTTGCCGCGACTGCCAGACTCAGGGTCTCTTTGATCGCGTCAACAGTCGACATCCCTTTCCGGAACCCGTACTGGTGCTGCGAAAATCCTCCCGCGGAGACCACGTGCTCTTCTAGCCTTCTCAAGATGAGCCCTTCCAGGACTTTGCTCATCGTATTCAGCAGGCATATCGGGCGGTAGGACGACGTCCTGTCTACCGGTTTCTCTCCTTTTCTCAAAAGGATCAGCTTCTGATTTTTCCACGTGTCCGGAAATAAACCGCTTCTCAGGCAACCGTTGTAGATAGCTAGCATCCTCTCTGGGTAATCGGCTATGAACCTCTTCAAGACCTCGTTGGGAATTCCGTCGGGACCAGGGGCTTTACCTGGTTTAAGCCGCTGACCTTCTTGCGCCAGTTCCGCCATGGTAAAGAGCTCTTCTTGTCGTGGCTCGGCACTACCTAGTTTCTCAGGTACCAATTTCTCATCCGTCGGGAACAAGTGTTTTATGATCTCCCTCACCCACCCTTCCTCGTTCAGGCACGGGCTGGGTTTGCTGCCCTTCAATTTCTTGCTAACGATCTTGTAGGGGAGCCCCCATGGATCGTTGTCGACTTCTGCCAGCAAGTCTTGCCACTTCTTTTTTTTGTTTTGTTTAATGGCCTTCTTCAGTCGTCTCTTGCGCTCTCTGTATTCGTCCTGCAATTCTACGTTCCCTCGGGATCGTGTAGCTCTTCTTCGTGCCTCAACGCACCGTTTACGAAGATCGGATATCTCCTCCGTCCACCAGTACTTGGATCTCGAAACGCTAAGGCCTGATCTTCTCTTGGGCATGCAGCGGTCGCATACACGGCATATATCCTTCGTAACCCTTCTGGCCAGATCTTCGGGAATCGCAGTGTGGAGGCTCTCGCTGAAGACGTCTATCAGCTTTAGCTCTTCTAATGCCTCGTCAAATGCCATGGAATTAATTTTCTTTGGGTTCCATCCCTTTACCTTTCTTATTATTCCTTGGGCGGCTACCGGTCCCCCTTCCTCCTTTTCCGCATGAAACACGATGTAGGAGTGGTCGCTCAATGATTCCGACTCGAGTACCCTCCAGCCTGATATTCGTCTGGCCATCCGTTGACTTGCCAACGTCAGGTCGATGATAGATTCCGCTTTCCCTCGGTGGAAGGTAGGGCAGCTACCCACGTTGAGCACGGCGAGATCTAGTCGGGCTATCATCTCGTCGACTAGCTGCCCTCTCCAGTCGTGTCGCCATTCGCTCCACATCGGAGATTTCGCATTGAAGTCCCCGGCAATAATTACTTCTTTTGACGACGCTCGTACACACTCCTCTAGCGCGGACAGGTCCTCTTCAAATTTTTCCCGGCTGTCGTTTGGCGAGAAATAGCAGCTGAGCACTTTAAACCTTCCTAAATCTACGGCAACAAACCCGTTGCTGCTTTCTTCAACGCTTTTCGCCTTCTTGCGAGGGTTTACTAGCATAACTGCCGCCCTGGCGCTCTGGTCCTGGTACCACTCTGTCAGTCTCTCCCCACGGTATTGTTCAGAGAGCAGGAGAATATCCGCTTTCTGCTCTACGGCCGTTTGCATACAAAGGTTCTGGGCCAAACCCCCCTTCCCAAGGTTTATCTGCAGGAACGTTGTCCCGTCACTTGCCTCGACATTTCGCCTGGTGACTGCCATCACTTCCTCGTGCCTTTCTTCGCCTCTTTCAGCGCCTCTCTAAACGCTTGGCATGCTCCTGAGCCTAGAACGTGCGCAACGTCTTCTGGCTTGAGCTTCCTTTCGGCGCACAGGACGCACCTGGGGTCCCTGTCGCACGTATTCCGCTGGTGACCTTTTTCACCACATCTAAAGCAAGCGCCCTCGCTCTTCCTTTTCGGGCCTTTGCAGTTTACCTGACGGTGCCCAAACCCCAGGCACGAGAAGCACTGTACTACCATCGTGCGTTCTCGAATCCTACTCTGGACCCAGCCGATCTTGACTTTCCCTATCTTAAGTAGTAGATTTGCCTCCCGGCTCCCTATTTCTACGATCGCTAGGACCTGCTCTCTTGAGTTGGGCTTAGTGAGGAACACTGTGGCTTCACCCATTTCATTCTTATTAAGAGCCGCCTTCAGTGCTAGGAGTACCTCTTCCTTGGTAGTGCAGCAATCGAGGTCTCTAATCTCTAATTTTGCCTTTGGCTCTAGGGATCGAACGCCGGCACCCTCTCCTAAGATGCCCTTTAGCTCTTCTTTGAAGGACTCTCCATGTTTGCTATCCGAGCCAAGCTCAAAGAGTATGGCCCCTTCTCTAGTCTTGCGGACGGTTCTGATCGTCGTCCCGGAGGTCTCCGGCTTAACTGAAGCGCGTATCTTCTTCAGGGCTTCCAAATAGGATAAACCTTGGCCTGGCTTAACCAGAATGGCCTCCGGCTTTGGCCTTTGTCTCCTCCTGACCTCGCTGGTTTTGTTTATTTTCGGCATATCGACCCTGACCTTCCTTTTTGCCTCGTCTATATTTCCCGATAGCGGTTGTCTCTTCCTTCGCGCCTTGCGAGGTTTTACCTCCTTAAAAGCATCCCCCTCGGTCTCCATGCCGCTCTCCGAAGGCGGCACGTCAGTGTCTTCCTCCTTTTCGGCGACAGCTTTCCTCTTTTTGTCCTCTATCGGCTCAGGAGGACTCGATGCCATCCTTTTCTTTCCCTCGGCAGAAGGCACTACCCTAGGGAAGGTCTTTGGGCCTATTTCTCTAGCAGAGGCCAGTTTGGGTGCTGGAAAGTGTCTCTCTGGCTTAGTATTCAGGCTGACCATAGCCTTTCTGCGTATGTTATGGCAGTTCCGCAGTATGGTCAAGCTGCCCTCAATTTTTTGGATCGCTAACTTAACGTCCATGCTGATGTTTTTTTGTTTGGAGGTTGCCAGTTTCATGGACGTCAACGCCTCCTTTATGACGTCAAACTGTTCTTCCTCGTTCTCTTCGGCTTTGTCCAAGATCTTCTGGTTATCCTCCATCTCTAGGATAGGCGTCGATGCTTGTGATGTCCCCACCTTAGAGTAGGAGGGCGCTACATCCATCCGCTCTTCATTCCTCGAAGGGCCCGGTGTTTGGTCCTTTGTCGTTTGGTCCCCTACCTGTGGATTCTTGACTTCCTCAGGATTAAGTCGCTCCTGCTGATGGCTTCTTGGGGGTATGTCGCCGCAGCTGTTGCGTCTCCGCAGCTCGGGAGACCTCAATATCTTTGAACTCCTCGCAAAAGGGTTCGTAATCTTATCTTCGCCAGTTTTACGCCTTTCGGCCACTGGTGCTTCTTGGAATGGTTTTTTCTTGGGATCCATAAATCCTTTTTTGGGTATTTGCCCCATATTCAGGCTGAGGGGTTGCGTTCTCGAACCACAGCCGAGGCACTTGCCAGCGACCAGCCAACGGAGACCATCCGAGGGCCAGCATCCGCCTCCCGCTTCCCCTCGCTCCATAGGAAAGCCCTACCATTCAGCCGTCCATTCCCCGCTTTGAGATGCCCGTCAACCAAAACGAACAACCGCCGAGGGTTCAGTAGACTTTCAAAATAAAGCTCCCCTGCGCATCTCCTTGACTGACCTAGAGCCAGCCAAGGTGTTTCCCCTAGTTTGAAGTGCGCTAGACCACAAACTGCAGTTCGCCGGTATCCTGCCACAGCAAAGACGTGTGTTGGTTCCAGAAACCCGCAGGAGACTCTCACCTCAACGCCCAGCTGCAGCCCTAATCGGGCCCCTGTCTCACCCATGCGGAGAGAAACATGGGCGCCCCTCTGCCAGGTTCGGACGGGGAGTCCGTTTGAGCCCTTCGCACAAGTGGATTCCTGTACGAGGACCCGGCAGTAACCGGTATTATTATTATTATTATTATTATTATTATTATTATTATTATTATTATTATTATTATTATTATTATTATTATTATTATTATTATTATTATTATTATTATTATTATTATTATTATTATTATTATTATTATTATTATTATTATTATTATTATTATTATTATTATTATTATTATTATTATTATTATTATTATTATTATTATTATTATTATTATTATTATTATTATTATTATTATTTTTTTTTTTTTTTTTTTATGAGGTGGGAAAATCCTTTATGGACACCACCATATTGTGTAGTGTGGGAATCTCCTATTAGGCATACCCACTAAAACCCTTCCTCAGCGCATCAGCTACTAAGGCTATTAGCGCATATACAGATATAATTAGTATATTTATTGTATTGAAATCTTGGATAAAGTAAAGGTAGTATACATATATCTTAATCACAAACGATTTTAACTAATTAGAGAGTCTTATATATGCCTGTGGCTTTTAAAAATTTATTGTGTTGTTTACTTGGTCTAATTTCACTAAATTATTTCTTAGATTTTCTTGTATGTGGTGTTGCTGTCTTTGTACATGGTAGACGGGCAGTCTAGAATAACATGTGAGACAGTTAGTCTGATATTGCATGTGGTGCATACAGGATTATCTTCACCTTTCAACAAATGTTCGTGAGTTAATGCTGTATGACCAAGACGTAGTCGATGTAGTTTGGTGAGTTCATTTCTTGGCATATCAACACATAACTGAGGCGTACGAACATCTGGTTTTATAAGTGATAGGTGAGTATTAAGATTCTGCCATTTTCTTGCCAACTCAATAATATTTTTCTTTCAGGTTAAGTCTATCTAAGTGGTTTTGTTGTTGGATAACTGGCACGTCATCCATCCATGGAGGTATGTTATGTGGGACTTCAGTGGAACAGGAGGCATGAGTTCATGTTCAATAACCTGCAGGTATTCCATAAAACGTATGCCAGCTGGACGGGTGATAGTCCTTCTATTAGCATATGTATTTACATTTGGGAATAGTAAACGGTTGTTTGGATGTAGTGGTTTTGATCTAATATTAATCATGTAATTCGCCATTAAAAGTTTACGCCGGATATCAAGTGGCGGTAGAGCAGCTTCACAGTAAAGAGCTTGAACTGGGCTAGTTGGAAAGGCACCAAGAGAGTATCTAATTCCAATATTATGGATTCGATCTAAGGTCATTAATACGCTTTTTCTGGCTGATCCGTATACTATACTACCATAATCTATAATTGAAAGTACCATTGCCTGATATATTCTTAATAATACTTTGGGTTCTGCACCCCATGTGGTATGTGCAAGAATTTTGATTAAATTCAGTGTTTTGTCACATTTTCTTTTAATTTCTCTTATATGTGGCTTCCATGTTAGTTTTGAGTCAAAAATTACGCCGAGAAACCTAGCTTCAGAAACACACTCAATTGGCTGATCATTAAGGTAAAGGAGTGGGTTAAAGTGTGGTCTCCTAAGACGACATAAGTGTAAACACTTCGTCTTCTCCTTTGAAAATTGGAAGCCTATAGAATCGCCATTGGTAACAATAGTGTTAATTGCTTCCTGTAGGGTTCTAGATATTTCACCTACCGTTTTTCCGTGTACATAATGGCTAAGTCATCAACATATAGGCACTTGATTATAGATTCCTAACATTAGACGCTATCTCATTTATAGCAATTGCAAATAAGGTACAACTCAATGTTGAACCCTGTGGTACGCCATTTCGTAATGCTTTTGAGTTTGATAAGTTATTACCTATACGTACTCGAAAAGTTCTTCTACTCAAAAAGAACGCACAAGTAGTGGAAGTCTTCCCTGAGACCGTATTGGTACAGTTTGTGTAGTATACCAGGGCGCCAAGTCATGTCGTAAGCGCTCTTAATATCAAAGAGTACAACAACTAAGTGTTCTCTTTACAGAAAGCATTTTGTGCAGCATTTTCTAACACTAAGAGGATTATTATTATTATTATTATTATTATTATTATTATTATTATTATTATTATTATTATTATTATTATTATTATTATTATTATTATTATTATTATTATTATTATTATTATTATTATTATTATTATTATTATTATTATTATTATTATTATTATTATTATTATTATTATTATTATTATTATTATTATTATTATTATTATTATTATTATTATTATTATTATTATTATTATTATTATTATTATTATTTTTTTTTTTTTTTTTTTTTTGGCTTAACACATGGTTATTTGCCATTTTCGGTGTATTTACTTTTTCTATGTATGTATATGTTCCTTATATTTCCTTATATTTTATCAAACAGATTTATGTCTTTTAGAAACTGAAACAAACTGTGTATTTTGTCCTGGTTCATTTCAAAATCCTCCTTTATACCATTATTGATGTTGAATTTCCTTCTGGCATCTATTAACCTATCGCATTCTACAAATATATGTAACATCGTTAGTGTTCCATCACATTTAGTACATGTAGGTTTTTGCATTTTCCTTAAAATATAAGAATGTGTAGCGTTTGTATGTCCTATTCTCACTCTCGTAAGAACAATACTATGCTTTCTAGACATTGGTGGGTAAGGTTTTCTATGGTGTACGATAGGTGAATGCAGTTTTGTGAACCTATTTTCCTTTTCCCACTCTTGTTGCCAGTTACTCCATACATTATATCTTATTTCTTTAATCCGCTCATTTAACGTTAGATTTAGCTTTGTCAGTGCGTCGTGTAATTTGACACTCATTGTTTCATTTTGAGCTCTAGTAGTTTGTTGTCTATTTGGTTTAAATATAACATCTTTAATATAATGGGAAGGTGCATCTTTTATTTTTTTGACATATTTTAGCATGATCCATATCCTTCTATAGTTAAGCGGTAATATCCCTGCCTATTGCATAACGTATACATAGATTTTGAAGTATATCTAACGCTTTAAGGTTTGACTTTGAAGCTGAGCCATAAGCCGTACACCCATAATCAAATACCGATAGTATTAAGGTTTTATATACACGCAAAAGAATTTCTCTATCTGCTCCCCATTTTGAATGCGACAAACATTTAAGTACATTTAGCGCTTTACGCGCTTTCACTATGATATAATCAATATGCGCTTTCCACGTAAGAGTTTGATCAACTATTACTCCCAAGAATTTATATTGCGGTACACATTTTATTTGTCGTTCGTTTAGAAATATGTTTGGGCGATAGTGTGGATGCCTTAATTTACAAAAATGGACGCATACAGTTTTAGTTTGAGATATTCTAAACCCTATGTTCTCTGCTTCATATACGATGTTATTAACGGCTGCTTGAAGTGGAGCGTTTTGTGATCTATTACCCTCAGAAGATGTAAATATGACCAAATCATCCACGTACATGCATCTGCTGATTGAAGGATGCAGTGTTTTTGTCAATTCATTAACTGATATTGAAAATAGGCTCACACTAATAGGTGACCCTTGAGGTATACCGATCTCTAGGCAGTATTTGTTGGACATAGCACTGCCAATTCTCACGCGAAATACCGTTCTGTAAGGAATCCTTTAATAAAATTTGCCATATTTCCCTTATTCCGTATGAGTACATTTTTTTCAGAATTCCATACCTCCACACAAGATCATAGGCCTTCTCGAGGTCAAAAAATATTGCTGTTGTATGGTTTCTTACGTTAAACGAATCTTGTATTGCTGACACTAGGTATGAAATATTGTCTCTCGTCGAAAATCCTTTACGAAAACCCGATTGGTGTGTGTCTAAAAGTTTATACATTTCTAAATATTTCATTAGCCTATCGTTTACCATCCGTTCTACTATTTTCCCAATGCAGCTCGTTAATGATATTGGGCGGTAGCTAGATGTATGCAAATGATCTTTTTCTAATTTAAGTATAGGGATGATAATGGAAGTTTTCCAGTTTGTGGGGTATATCCCTTCTACCCATATACGGTTGTATAATGCTAATAGATCTCTTAGTGCTGTTTCTGGTAGGTTTTTAATCATGGAATATGCAACATTATCTAACCCTGGTGAGGTCTCTTTGGCCTTCTGAAGTGCACTAGTTAGTTCATCCATACTGAATGGTCTATTATAATGACTTACGCACTCCTCTGTGAAGTTTAATGGTGCCTCTCTAACATTTATTTCTCGTCTGAATTCTTCCTTATAATTCTCTGTATTGTTGATTCTTTGAAAATATTCAGCAAATTTTTCTGCTGTTTGATCTGGTTCTGTAATTAGGTTATCTTGATCTTTCAACCTTATAGGAGCCGTTTTTATATATTTACCAGATACCGCTTTAATCTTGTTCCATACTTCAGAAATTGGCGTATTTACTGTTATTTCTGAAGTGTACCGTGCCCATGATTTTCTTTTTGACTCTAATATTGTACGTCGTGCTAATGCTCTGCATTTTTTATATTCAATTAAATTTTCCATTATTGGATTGTTTGAGAATATATTTAATGCCTTTTTGCGGTTCTGGATAGCTTCTTTTACTTGTATACTCCACCAGGGTACTGGTGGCCTATTTACTTTTTTACTGTTCTTAGGTATTGAATCTTGTGCAGCGTTGACTATGTTGTACGTAAAGCTTTCTGTCAAGCTATTGATGTCTTGTTGCATGTCCACTTTTTTAATGCTATCCTTAAATTGGTCCCAGTTAGCTTTTTTCAAACACCATTTCTCTGTTAGGGTCCATGTAGACTTTGTTCCTGGTGTGGTCAAAATCAACGGAAAATGGTCGCTTCCATGGAGATCAGCTATTTGAGCCCATTCAAATTTTCTAATTATTTCGGGCGAACACAGACTTAAATCAATCGCAGAAAAGGTATTTGATCTTGAGTTGAAGTAGGTGGGTTTACCACTATTCAAAATTGCTATATCCTCGATGTCAAGAAAAGACTCTATGGTTTTCCGCGATTGTCGTGTTTCGTGGAACCCCATAAGGGACTATGTGCATTAAAGTCCCCAAAAGCAAAAGGGCTTAGGCAGCTGCGATATTAAGTTCTGTATATCTGATAATTCCCAGTGCTGGTCAGGTAAGTAAACACTGCATATCGTGGCTTTAATGGGTAGTCACAGTAACCGCGATAGCTTGCATTTGAGTATTTAGCTTAACCTGCTTAAATACAGACTTATTATGTAGTAATATAGCTACACCACCTTTTGCTTTGATGTCATTGTGCATGTCTCTTCTAATAATTTTGTAATTTTTTCTTTGATATTTATCATTGATTTTAAAATGAGTTTCTTGCAAAGCAATTACAATTGGATTGTATTCCGCGATTAACAATCCAATTTCGTCCGTACTTTTTGAACATCCATTGCAGTTCCATTGGATGATGTGCTCCATGGTTAGGTGTATATAAATAAAATTGAATAAATATAGAAATAAATAAATAGTAAAAAAGACAACGGACGTTTAAACAGATCTAGACTAACAAACAAATATATCACAGTTTTATAAGATCACAGAATGACTAGCAATATAATATCACAGACTAGAGGTTGGACTTACGGGGTCTACCCTTCTGCCAACCTTTCTTCTTTTTTTCCTTAAGCAAACCCAACCTTTGTTCATGAATGTTCTCCTCATCAAGCGAGGAGTTTATTGAAGATATAGACGTTCTCTTTCGCTTGTCGAAAGATTCCGTCTCCATACGTTCTGAATTTACTTCAGAAATATCACCTTTTGGTGTTTCTGCCTACTTTCAGTATTTGGAGAGGCAGTAATTTGAGGTACCCTCTCATAAGGGACCTTAAATGTGTTTTTTAGCTCTGATATGAGCATTGGCATTAAAGAGTTTGCCAGCTCCTTAACATCTATGCCTCCTGATTTTGATGGAGACGCTGTAATAGTTGCATATGATTCTTTTGAGTTGTTTGCGCATGCTTCTTTTTTAGCTTCGAAATATGAAATGTTTTTCTTAACTTTTAGTTCCTGTATTTTTGATTCTTCCTTGTATTTTGGACAATCTCGTGATCTTGCCGAATGATTTCCATTACAGTTTATGCAATGCAATGGTTTCTCGCACGGTTTACCTACATGTATTGGTTTTCCACATACACAAATCTGTTCTTTATCACATTTCACCGCCGAATGTCCAAAACTTGACATTTAAAGCACCTGAGAGGTGCAGGTATGTACAGTCTTACGGGTAACCTATATATTGCTAACTTTACATATTGTGGTAGGTTGTCGCAACAAAAGGAAAGTACTAAACTCGCAGTATTAATCACATTCCCATCTTTTCGTGACGTAATCCTTCTCACATCTATGACTTTTAGATTTGCTAAGTTTTCAAGGATCTCTTCAGTTGTGCAATTAAGGAGGTCTCGACGTGTAATTACTCCTTTCACTAAGTTTCTGTGTCTGTTGAGGCTCAACTACTACAGGAATATCTCCAAAACTTTTAGGTTTTAGTAATAATTGCGGTTGTTTTTTTGTCCTTATATCTATCAATAACCCCATTTTTTTTACAGAAATTAACATCCCCAACTAAACTGTATAAAGTTTTGCAATAAAAAACGGATTATCCTGTTCAAAATTACCTTCCATCTTTTTAATGGGAAGGAACCGAGGAGTCACAATGCCCTAAGTCACCCTCTCATTAAATTATCTTTAATGGATTTTTTGATGCATTCACACCAATATCCATAATTCGAGAGGTGGACTCCTCTACGGCATTTTGATTACGCTGTCTACCGTTAGAGCTTAGTTCAGAGGATAAGTCCTCATTTAAATTTACACAACTCATAGGATTCCCACGAGAGGGATGAAACATACGTCGACTACCGCAGTGCACCCATACCATAGCAAGGCTATATACTGTGGAGAGGCGCCCGTTTCCCCACAGGCGTTTCAACGCTAGCGACCAGGCTTCCCCCTGGCCACGCTCAGGCTTCCCCTCGCGCAATCCCTTCAGCACCTAAAACTGCCAAACGACCATGGGATTGGGAGATTTTTTATAGAGGTTACCTTCCTCGCAGTCCAGGCGGTGAAGCCAAGACCACCGACCGCTACCTGTACAACGTTCCCTAGCCACGCCCTGCTAGAGTCTCTGAAGTACAGTTGCGGTATTAGGAGATGGCTAGCGCTCAGCCGCCCCCAGCTAGGACATCCCGGGCTAGCCACACCCGTATACGCTTTTGACGGCGCATGTCCTGGGAAGAGTAGAAAGACAAAAGAAAAGGTCTCTCAGCTTACGCTGGGAGCCTGAAGAGAACAAGAGTTAGAGCGAGGGTGCTCCGACAGAAAAGAGTTAAAGTAAGGGAAGCCACTCAAGACTAGTATAAGAAAAGTGAACTTCCAGCTAAGGGGACGCAGGGTTGCCGTCCCTGTCCTTGTTAGTTACAAGGCCCCACGTGAACTGGTCCGCGACACCGTATTATGTAGAGCTAACAGTGACGGTTTTAAGGCCACGAGCTCATATTTCGGTGTTGGCCTTGCATCACTTACGATCATTTGCAAGGTCGTTCCCCTATCCGCCACCTGGGGACGCGCCTAGTAGGTAGTTCAACCCCTAGGTATTATTATTATTATTATTATTATTATTATTATTATTATTATTATTATTATTATTATTATTATTATTATTATTATTATTATTATTATTATTATTATTATTATTATTATTATTATTATTATTATTATTATTATTATTATTATTATTATTATTATTATTATTATTATTATTATTATTATTATTATTATTATTATTATTATTATTATTATTATTATTATTATTATTATTATTATTATTATTATTATTATTATTATTATTTTTTTTTCTTTATTGAGGCTTCAACTACAAATCGGTCATATCGCCTCATCTGTACTTTTGTCGTAAATCTGCTCTTTCATATCACACTCGGTTAAACACGCCTATAGCTCTCAAAAGTTTAATACATTCCTGGTACTCTCAGTAGTGTTAAAATTCTCTGAATAAATGTTCTTAATATTATGGTCAGATCTATGTTTTTGAAATTTTGGACATTCATGAACAAGATGTTTAATGGTGTGCACCACTTGGCAATCATCGCATTTAGGGTCTGTTTCTCCCTTCAGCAAGTGTTGGTGGGTAAGTTTTGTGTGTCCTATTCTGACTCTATGTATTTTGACAGTGTCTTCTCTTGTCGCGTTTGGTAATTCATATAGACCTTGAACTTGGGGCTTTATTGTAGAAAGATGTGTATTTGTTGTTGACCATTGTTCTTGCCATATTTTAAGGTTACTTTTTTTCAAATACTTTTTGAAATCTTTAAGTTATTAGGTCTATATAACAGTCATTGATGTTGCTTGGGCAATGGATTCAACTTGTTCATTTAATATGTGCGTGCTTGTGTACAAATAAAAGTAACAGTAGTTCCTTGTTCATTTAAATATTTCAGGGTGGATTGGCATATAATGTTCATTGGATTCGTCGAATACATTTGATATAAGTAGTTTATAATATTTAGGTTGCCAGTAGCAATTATTAAGTTTTTTGTTTCAATGACCATGTTACAGTATAACATTGCTTGCCATAAAGCATACTCTTCAGCAAAAGTTATGGATGACACTGGGTTCAGGCTCCAGCTGTACGAATTTCCTACAACGATTGCACTTCCAACTCCATTGTTTGTTTTGCATCCGCTTATATATACAACTTGGTGTGAAGGATGTTCGTGGCAGATTTTGGAGAATAGTTGCAGGTAGGTATTATTACATGTATTTTTTTTTTTAAGGTAGGTTAAATCTTTTCTCAGTCTTATTTCAGGTGTGATCCATGGTGGAAACTCTAAAGGCCATTCGTTCATTAGTGTTGGAATATTTATACCATTGCTATCGATGTACTCGTGAAATCGCACATAGACAGGACGGGTGATAGTAGGTCGTACTTTATATGTGTGATATTCTATGTTCAGCATATGATTAATAGGATGTGTTGGTAACGCTTTAGTTTTTGCCATGTAAAGAGCCATCAGTTGATTTCTTCTGTTTTCGAGGATGATATTCCTGATTCACAATACAGACTCTCAACTGGACTGGTGGGAAAAGCACCGATACAGTACCTTATAGCAGCGTTCTGTACTGTGTCTAAGATGGATAGTAGCGATTTACGAGCAGACGAGTAAACGATACATCCATAGTCTAGCCGTGACAATATTAACGTTTTGTAAATTTTATAAGGCATTTAGGATCTGATCCCCACTTGGTATGTGCTAGCACTTTTAGAATATTTAAACTTCGTAAACAGTTATTTTAATGCATTCAATGTGTGATTTCCAAGTCAAGGATCTGTCGAAAGTAAGACCTAAAATTGTACGGTTTCAGGACATCTAATAAGTTTATCTCCTATGTACAAAAGTGGACCATAACCAGGAGTTCTCAGCCTAGTGAAATGCATACACTGACTTTTCTCTTCTGAGAAACCTAGCCCGATTCTGGTCCGTTTTCGATAATTTGGTTAATCGCAGGTTGAAGCTTTTGCGATATCTCTCTGACTGTATTACCTGAGCAAAAATGGTAATGTCGTCTACATATAAACATTTTGTGACGGCGTCTGATACATTTAGGACTATGTCATCTATTGCAATTGAAAACAGTGTGCAACTTAATGTAGATCCTTGTGGTATTCCATTATCAAGGTCTTTTAATTCGGAAAATTCACCTCCGATCCTCACACGGATGCGCCTGTTTGTTAGGAAAGACTTAATTACATTGGGCAAATTGCTTCGCAAATTAAAATTAAATAACTTGTTTACGATGTCATGTCTCCAGGTCATGTCAAAAGCCCCTTTTATGTCAAAAAGACCGCTACGAGTGTTTCTCTCTTCCGAAACGCCTCTTGGATTGCATTTTCAAAAAGAACCAGGTGATCTGTAGTAGAGCGATACTTTCTGTAGCCTGCTTGGTATGATCCTAGGAAATTATTTTTTTCCATATACCATACAAGACATTAGGCTAATTGGGCGGTAGCTTGCTGATAATAGTGGATTTTTATTAGGTTTTAAGATTGGTACAACTATCGCTTCTTTCCATTCCTCAGGATAACTACCTTCATTCCAGAGTTGATTGAAAAGTGTTAGTAATGCGTTTTTTATTTCATATGTTAGGTTGTTCAACATATCATTTGAGATTTCATCCGGTCCTGGTGCGGTTTTTTTACTTGTTTTCATTGCAAATTTCATTTCTCCCATTGAGAATGGTATGTTGTACTCCGTGTTGCATGTCGTACCAAAAAACAATTCAACCTCTCTTCTACTTTTTGTTCGATAGAAATCTTCATGGTAGTTATCCGAACTACTAACACTTGAAAAATGGTTAGCTAGAGTGTTTGCTATTTCAACAGGGTTTTCTGTAATGGTATTTTGACTAGTTTGTACAGATGAAATTATTTGACTTTTATATTTACCACTAACAGCTTTGATTTTTTTCCAGGTACTTCTCGTGTCGGTTTTTGAGCTGATAGAGGACGTGTACTGCTTCCAACTTTGCCGCTTGCTTTCAAGCACTGTTCTTCTACTAATGGCTCTAGCTTTTTTAAATTTAATATGATTTTCAACGGTAGGATCTCTTTGATACATTCTAAATGCCATTTTTTTGTTTCTGATAGCGACTTTAACTTCTGAATTCCACCATGGAATTGGTCGTTTGATTGGTAGATGACCCGATCTGGGAATGCTGACCTCTGCCGCCTGTGTGATGGAATTTGTAAGGTTTTTTACATTTAAATGTTCTGGTACTAGAAGATGTTCACGAAACTTGTCCCAATCGGCTTTGTCAGTAAGGAACCTCTTGACTACTCTCCTTTCTGGAATGACTGAATCCGTTTCTGTGACAATAGGAAAGTGGTCACTGTTATGGAGATCGTCAAGAGGATACCATCGTAGATTAGGCACTAGTGTTGTTGATGCTATGGTTAGATCTAGTACGTCAAACGTTCTGGATCAGTATTGTGGTAAGTTGGTGATCCAGTATTAAGTAATGTGATGTGGTCTGTATTTAGCCATTTCTCAAAATTCGACCTTTGCTATCATTTTTGATGAACCCCATAGAACATTGTGCACATTAAAATCTCCAAGTAATAGTAATGGTGTTGGTAATTGATCTACAAGATTCTCAAGCTCTTTAATGTCCCAATTTGTGTTAGGTAGGTATACGTTGCAGACGGTTATTTTCATTGGCATTTATTTTTATTGCAACGGCTTGCAATTGACTGTTTAAACAATGCTTTCAATAGGTAAATTATCTTTAACTAGAATCGCAACACCACCACATCCTCTTTGCCCTTCAGCATAATCTTTACGAAAATGTCATACCCTCTAAGAGAATATGGTTGATTATGCTTAAGATGTGTTTTGTAGGCAAAGACACATTGGATCATATTCATGTAAGAGCATTTTAATGTCAACATATCGTCTTTCAATTCCTCTACAATTCCATTGGATAATGCGGTTGTGCGCCATAATTTTAGTAAAAATAAATAAGATAAAAGTGTAAATAAGTTTCTGTGTATAAATAAAATGCTCTGGACAATTACAACAAACAATATCACAGATAAGTATTAAATACTAAACAATCACAACAAATTATATCAGATTTGAGAAATAAATACAATCACAACAAATAATATCACAGATTTAAGAAATAGATACTCAACAGATAATATCACAGTACTGTATATCACATGTAAAGGTCTCCTTTACGAGGGTTTCAGGGTCTCCCTAGTTGCCATCCTTTTTCTTCTTTGCTTTTATTGCTGGTTTTGTTCTTCTTGCCTTTCGTCGTCAGTAGACTGAAGGCTAGACTCGGTAGATGCTGTCCTTCTTTTGGCACCACGAGATTCTTCATCCATCTCCTCAACCTCCGAGCATAATGGCTAAAATGTGAAGACGTTTTGCTGCATTATTATATTATTATTATTATTATTATTATGCTATTCATTATTAATTATTATTAATATTATTCATTACATTATTAATCCTATTATTATTATTAATCTATTATTATTAATTATTATCTATTATTATTATTATTATGTTTATTATGTATTATTATTATCATATTCATGTAAAGCTTATTATGTATTATCGTATCTATTCCATCTATTCCATTGATTATGCGGTATTGATTATTATGTAATAATATTAATTAAGTGTAATTAATGTTCTATTATTATTAATATCTATTATTATCTATAATATATCTATTAGTTATTATTATTATTATTATAACAAATTATATCAAATTAAATAATATCATCACAATATTATTATTATTAAAAATATATAACATATATCATTATTATATACATTAATTATTAATCTATTATCTATTATCCTATTATCTATTATTATTATTATTATTATTATTATCTATTATTATTATCTATTAATAACTATTAATTATCTATTAAGAATTATTCATCCTATTATTATTATCTATATATTATTAATTATTATTAATTATTATTATTATTATTATTATTATTATTATTATTATTATTATTATTATTATTATTATTATTATTATTATTATTATTATTATTATTATTATTATTATTATTACATTATTACAACATTATTATTATTATTATTATTATTATTAATTATTATTATTATTATTATTATTATTATTTTTTTTTTTTTTGTTATGGGCGTCAACTGCTATTTTTTGTTATTGCCCAGACTTTGTTTATTTTGTTAACTGTGTGATTTAATTATCGCGCTATGCAACTTTCTCTTGCGGCCTTTGCCTATACTTCGCTATACAAATGTATCGTTTTCAGATACTTGAAAAGTTGTTGAATTTTTATTCTTAGAGCTTCTGTCATTGAATTTGATATCTTGCATTCTTTCCTATAAGTATCTAGGTTATTGCATTCTTCAATTATATGCTTTACGCTTAGTGGTGATCCGCAATGATGGCAAATCGGATTTTGTTATTTTGTCAATAAGTGAGAGTGTTTCAGGGTTGTGTGACCTATTCTAAGGCGCATTAGGACTACCGAATCTCTTCTTGACATTGGAATGTATTTTTTTCGATTACGTGTAATAGGTATATATTGTTTTAGGTGTCTATTTTCTTCAGTCCACTTTTGTTGCCATAAATCTAGAATTTTGTTTCTTATGTAGTCGTTGTCGCTCAGCTGTTCGCGTTTAAGTTTTAACCTTTTACGTGCCTCTGCTACGACGTTGTATATGGGCGGATTTAGCTTTGTATGTCGAGGTTTTCCTTGTATAAGAAGATAGTTAAAATGGTTATTGTTACTTAAAATTTTTGAGTTATATTTCATTGTAAGCCACAACCTCCTGAAATGTAGGGGGAGTACTCCGGATTCAACGCATAAGCTACTACACGGACTTGTTGGATAAGCTCCTATTGCATACCTTAATGCAATATTTTGTATGACTTCTAATTTTCTTAACCTAGTCTTGCAGGCCGAGTTGTATACTATGCAGCCATAGTCCATTTTTGCTAATATTAATGTCTTGTATAATCGTAGTAAAACTTCTCTGTCTGCTCCCCATTTGCAATTGGCTAAAAATTTTATAATATTTAATGCTTTTCTTATTTTAATTTCAAGCTCTTCGATGTGGTGTTTCCACGTGAGCGAATTATCTAGTGTCATTCCCAGAAATTCTACGTTATCTGCACATTTTATTTGTTCGCCTTTTAGGTATAAATTCGGTAGGTAGTGAGGAGTGCGTAGCTTACAGAAGTGTACGCATACTGTTTTATTCGTGGAGATGCGAAAACCTATATCTTCTGCTTGCTTTACTACTTCGTTTATGCCTTGCTGAATTCGGAAGTTTTCAGATTGTCCTATCTTGCTTGACATATATATTGCAATGTCATCTACATACATGCAGCGACCTATGTCTGGATTTAACGTCCGTGTGATATTGTTTAGGGCTATTATAAACAGAGTCCCGCTAATTGGTGAGCCCTGTGGTATTCCATTTTCTATAACATGTGTGGACGATAGACTATCACCTATTCTTACTTGAAACTTCCTATCGCTCAAAAACGATTTAATAAAGAAAGCCATGTTTCCTTTTATTCCCCAATTATGAATTTGTTGTAGGATGGGGTACCTCCACACGGTGTCAAAGGCTTTCTCTATATCGAATATGACAGCAGTAAGATGTTCTCTGTCTAAAAAGGCTTCATGGATCTTTGTAGTAATGTTTAATAGATTGTCACTTGTACAGTAGGTTTTGCGGCAACCCGCTTGATACCTATTTAACCAATTATTGTCCTCCGTCAGTTTTATTAGTCTCCTATTTACTATTTTATCAAGTAACTTACCCAAACAACTAGTTAACGATATTGGTCGATAACTTTCAGGGGACAGGTGGTCTTTGTTTGGCTTTGGGATTGGACTTATTATCGAAGTTTTCCATAGTTCGGGGTAGTATCCTTCATTCCATATTTGATTATAAAGGAATAACAAATCGCGTAGGCCCGTGTGAGGTAGGTTCCTAATCAATGCGTTTGGGATCTTATCTATCCCTGCGGCTGAATTTTTGAGTTGTTTTACTTCCGATATCAACTCTTCCATTGTGATTTCATCGTTGTAAGCTTGTTTATGGTGTTCAGTAAACAGAAGTTGATTTTTATCATAGTCGGAGTATGATTTGGGGTCGCTTGGGTTACTTAGTGTTTTAAAATAATTTGCGAAGGTTTCCGCGACTTCGTGATGGTCCGATATTATGTCTTCGCCTTGTTTTAATTTGGGAAGATGTATTTCCTTTGTTTTTCCAGCAATGGCACGTATTTTTGTCCAAATTTCGGTTGGTGGTGTGTTTGATTGGATAGTGTTTACAAAAAGGTGCCATGATCTTGTCTGCGCTTTTTTAATTTCCCTACGAGCAACGTTATCTCTTAAACTTTACCATTATCCAGTGTGGACTTGATGCAAATGCTTTAAGCGCTTGTTTTTTTGTATTGCCTTTTATTCAGGGTTCCACCATGGAACGGTTTTTCTTTTTTATAATGTTTTATTTTAGGAACTGTACCCAGTGTAGCACTTGTTATAGAATTGTTTAATTCTTATTACTGTGGCATCTATGTCAGATTTCGCTTTATTTTAATTTCTCTTATATTGTTCCCAATTTACATTTTGAGACACCATTTCTTACGGCTGAGGAAACCGTTTTCTGTTTATAGGCTCTATTAAAATCAAGTGATCACTTCCGTGTAAATCCTCGATTGATTCCACGCATAGCTTAAACGTATCCCAGGAGCAATAGAAAGGTTATTGTATTAGTTATTAGATTTAGTTAAAGAAAGTTGTTACCATATTACAACATTAATTTGAATATTATATTATTATATATTTTTGCTTTTAAATTATTATTATAATATTATTATATATAATATATAATTATTATATAATATATAATATATATATATATATAATATATATAATATAATATATAATATATATATATAATATATATATATATATTATATATATAATTATTATATAATATATTATATATTATATTATTATTATTATTATTATTATTATTATTATTATTATTATTATTATTATTATTATTATTATTATTATTATTATTATTATTATTATTATTATTATTATTATTATTATTATTATTATTATTTATTTTTTTTTTTTTTAACAGAGAGTTGACGGTAAAATCTTTTATAGATGCCTCCGTAGAGGTTATGTGGAGTGAGCATCCCTTACCCACTAAAACCATTTCTCTCATCCACCCTTTGACTGTCCCAGGAATCACCTTTCGGCATAACTTCTAAGGCAGTCGGGCCTGTCAGCTGTTCAGCTGCACTTCTTTGCTATTTATCCTTTCTTACGGTCCACTACCAAGCTCATCTCAGATGCACTGCCTTGCTCTTCACTACGGTGTCGACGAACTTCTCGATGGCACGCCACTTCCCTTCTTCCTCAAGCATGAGTGCGTCAGGTTATCTGGAGATCAACCCTAACTCATCCTCCAGAGCTTGTCTCTCCTCGTTCCATTGTGCACAATGGAACAACGCATGCTCGGCGTTGTCTTCCGCTGCGTGGCAGTGTAGGCATGTCGCTGCCTCCGCTCTTTAAACCGATGCAGGTATGAACGGAAACTACCATGCCCCGTCATCGCCTGCGTGAGGTAGAAGGTCATCTCGCCGTACGATCTGCTTATCCACCTGTTCAGGTCAGGGATAAGCCTGCGTGTCCATTGTCCGTTATGCCTTGGTCCCAGCTGGTTTGCCATCTTGTCAGTAGGCGACTTCTGGCTTCTTCTTTGGCTTCGGATTCTGAGACTTTGCCGGCTCCTAGTGCTTCAAAATTTCGGCCTTTTCTTGCGCGAGCAGATCTATTGGTGGAATACCGGCCAGCACCATCACCGCACTTGCGGACACAGTGCGGTATGAGGCAGTTACCCTTAGCGCCACTTGTCTCTGCGCTGAGATCAGCTTCCACGGTGCGTTTTCTTTAACGTGGCTGCCACGCTGGGCTGCGTACAGCAGAGTCGAGTTTACTACGGATGCGTAGATTTTCCTCTTGCTCGCCTTCGGTCCACTTACGTTTGGCATAAGGCGTGACAGTCGTCCGGATAACACCGCAGCCTTTTGCGTCGCCCTTTGAACATGCGGTCCAAATGTGAGTGACCTATCGATCTCCACCCCTAAATAGGTCATCTGCCTACTCCATGGTATTCGCACTCCGTCGATGACAAGTCTTGGTGTCCTGTAGCCTCTTCTTTTCGTCACTAGGACGGCTTCAGTCTTATTTACGGCCATCTCCAACCCTCTACTGTTCAGCCAGTTCCTGACCGTTGAGATGGTCTCGTCCAGCTTCACTTCCAAGACGTGTTCTTCCAGTGCTTCTGCTACGATTATGGCGTCGTCTGCAAATCCTACCAGGTGTACCCCTTCTGGTACCTCGATTTCAAGAAGGGCATCGTAGACGATGTTCCAAAGAAGGGCCCTAGACGGATCCCTGTGGTGCACCACGTGTTGTCAGTTCTTCACGCTCCAGTCTTCGCCGTCGTAGTATATCTGCCGTCCATCCAGATAATTTTCGACGATTATCCGCAGGTACTGGGGACGTTCCTTCGCCGCATGGCCTCAAGAATATCCTCCATCTTAGGGAGTTGAAGGCGTTCAATATCGATCGCGATCAACGCGCAGAAACCTTCCTCTCTTTCCTCGATCCCTTGCCGCGACTGCCAGACTCAGGGTCTCTTTGATCGCGTCAACAGTCGACATCCCTTCCGAACCCTACTGGTGCTGAAAATCTCCCGCGGAGACCATGTTTAATTATTATTATTATTATTATTATTATTATTATTATTATTATTATTATTATTATTATTATTATTATTATTATTATTATTATTATTATTATTATTATTATTATTATTATTATTAATTATTATTATTATTATTATTATTATTATTATTATTATTATTATTATTATTATTATTATTATTATTATTATTATTATTATTATTATTATTATTATTATTATTATTATTATTATTATTATTATTATTATTATTATTATTATTATTATTATTATTATTATTATTATTATTATTATTATTATTATTATTATTATTATTAAATTATTATTATTATTATTATTATTATTATTATTATTATTATTTATTTTTTTTTTTTAGTACTATTTTGGTGCGTCGACAGCTGTGGTCTTTGGCACCATGTCTATGTAGGCAACTATATTTTGCTAAACATATTTATTGCCTTTAGAAACAGTATGAGATTTCCCATCTGGCGTGTATCAAAGTTATCTTTCAGATTTCCCGCAATCATGTACATTTCACGTAATGGAGTATACATTGGACAGATACAAACAATATGCTCTACTGTTAAGGCTACTGAACATTTATTGCACAATTGTGGTGGTTCTCCTCCAGAAGGTGTTTGTGAGTATTGTTGTATGCCCTATTCTTAGTCTATGAAGTGCCTCTTTCCTTTCTAGATGTTGGGCTCAAAGGTTTCCATCCATTTGGTTCCTTGCAGACGTCCTAGATGACTATCACTTTGGCACCACGTCCGCTTCCATAATGCTTTTATATTGTTTTTCAATTGTTTTTGAAAGTCACTAGACGTAGTCATCTGTACTTCTCTGCTGTTTCATTTCCAGTTTCTATTGCTGCACGACGTGCTAAATTGTCTGCTCGCTCGTTACCCTCGATCTCAATATGGCTAGGTATCCATAGATATAAGACTATATCCAATGTTTTCCAGGTGAGAAATTGTTGAAATTATATTTGTAAGGGGTTTAGTATAGGGTTTGTTCCAGTAAATTTGGGAATCATTATATTGGTTTTTCCTAATGTTTGGTCGGGGTTGAAATGGCAAAAATTTAGTTGGAGGTGTTTGGGAAAATTTTATTGTGTTTTTGTATAACCAATATCCTTTTTTTTTAAATGTTGAGGAATTGTGGCATATCATTAAATATTTTTACATTTATCGGTATAATATTTTTTTATATAATTTTAATAAAAATTTTTATAATAAGGAATTTAAGTGGTTTGAGATTTTGGAACTTTCTTTGGAATGAGAGATTTTATTAAAATGGTTTGTGAATTTTATTTTAAATTATATTTAAAAAATTGTTTTAATGGGTGTTTGGTTTTATTTTACAGAATATTTAAATTGTATTTTACAATATGGGATAATTGTTTGAAGGGTTATGTGGGCTGGTTAAAGTAAACAATTATGACTTTAATATTTAATTTTTAAATATTTAAAAATAATTAATATATTTTTTTTATAAATTATTTTTTTAAAATTTAAAATATTATTATTATTATTATTATATTATTATTATTTTATTTTATTTTATTATTATTATTATTATTTTAATATATAAATTATTAAAAAAATTTTAAAAATTAAAAAAAAAAATATATTTTTTTTTAAATTAATTATTATTTTATTTATATTTTAAATTATAATTATTAAAAATTAAATAAAAATTAATATAATAAATTATTATTAATTTTATTATTAATTTATTTAATTTAATTATATTATTATTAAAATAAATTATTATTATTATTATTATTTTTATTATTATTATTATTATTATTATTATTATTATTTTATTATTAAATTTTATTTTATTATTATTATTATTATTATTATTATTATTATTATTATTATTATTATTATTATTATTATTATTATTATTATTATTATTATTATTATTATTAAATTTTATTATTATTATTATTATTATTATTATTATTATTATTATTATTATTTTATTATTATTATTATTATTATTATTTTATTATTATTATTATTATTATTATTATTATTATTATTATTATTATTATTATTATTATTATTATTATTATTATTATTATTATTATTATTATTATTATTATTATTATTATTATTATTATTATTATTATTATTATTATTATTATTATTATTATTATTATTATTATTATTATTATTATTATTATTATTATTATTATTATTATTATTATTATTATTATTATTATTATTTTATTATTATTATTATTATTATTATTATTATTATTATTATTATTATTATTATTATTATTATTATTATTATTATTATTATTATTATTATTATTATTATTATTATTATTATTATTATTATTATTATTATTATTATTATTATTATTATTATTATTATTATTATTATTATTATTATTATTATTATTATTATTATTATTATTATTATTATTATTATTATTATTATTATTATTATTATTATTATTATTATTATTATTATTATTATTATTATTATTATTATTATTATTATTATTATTATTATTATTATTATTATTATTATTATTATTATTATTATTATTATTATTATTATTATTATTATTATTATTATTATTATTATTATTATTATTATTATTATTATTATTATTATTATTATTATTATTATTATTATTATTATTATTATTATTATTATTATTATTATTATTATTATTATTATTATTATTATTATTATTATTATTATTATTATTATTATTATTATTATTATTATTATTATTATTATTATTATTATTATTATTATTATTATTATTATTATTATTATTATTATTATTATTATTATTATTATTGATACTACAATATTCAATAATTTCGAACATGTTATGTAACCATATTTATTACAAAAGAATGCAATTTGTTTATTTCAAGTACCGGTAGTTCAAAAATTAAAGGAAGTTTACTGAAATATACAGTGTACCAAGTATAAAAAGAATAATATTTGAATGAATGAACATTCCAAACCCTCATAACCAGATACACCTTCCTTATCCCGCCTTTGGGAAACTGACCCCTATTGTATTAGTATCAGAAGTCTTCTTGAATGTTTGATACAAATTAAAAATGAAATAAACAAGATATTATCTTAACTTTTATGAAACAGATGGGTCATATTCTTTAAAATTGTCATCAGCGTAATATCACTATCATATATTATTTTAAGTTTGTTGTTTTATTGTATGGAAACTGAAACCTTATATTGTAGTTCCATATGGAAACCTGTCCAGATCGAGGTAGTCTTGATAAATTTATGTATGCGTCAACAACTACAACTGAAGACAGATTTCCTGTACCTATTTTAAATCTGACACCAACGGAAACTTGGGATGATGTAAGTACTTTTTAATTTTACAATTAGCAATTTTCAAAAGTCTTTCCACAGTTGAATTGTATTATATTGAATTAAAATGAATGAGGAATGCAGCCATTAAATAGGGAAGTATACTATTTATATTTTACAAGAAATAATTTCGGAATGATTTTGATCAAGCGTCACTCAAAAAAATTAAACTATTATGATGCCCTCTTGCTTCTCTATTATGTGACACTATATAATTTAAATATTTTTGAGCTTGTCCAACATACTTTTTTGCACAATCATGTCTTGCATCCTATGTGCGGTTTGTTTAAAGTGCTAGTTTATCAATAAATACCAAGTTTAATAACTTCGTGAGAGTTTCAGTTTTTTTTTTGTCAGACAACGGAAAAGATCATACTGAAAGCTTACAAGTTACAACATAAATGCTTTACATTCCTAATTAATGGCTGATTGCCTATTTTATTTTAATTACAATTTAATACGAACAGCCCCTTTTAGTAACAATTACAGGGTTTCTTAATTTTGATATCTACCATCCCCAATTTTTTCAGACTTTAGCGGTCTACTTTGTGTTTATTCAAAATTAATATACTCCTTGCTGTATGAAGTTAAATAATGAATACTGTTTATAGGACTTTCACCCTACGTACAACCCTGAAGAACATTGTGTAAATAACCCAATTCTTAGAAATAAGAATACTTTATCACAAGCTGAAAGGCGAAAATTTCGTAATGAAGAGCGCCAACGAATGCAGAAATTCCAAACAAAAATTATTGAAGAAACTCCTAAAGAATTGCAACAGGTATGCTGTAAATAAATATTTAAATCATATATTGTGTGTGCGTGTGTGTTGTGTTGCTTGGATGGGTTAATTTAGCAGTACGTGTATCTGCGTGTGTGTAGCTACGATAACTTAAAAAATACCGCACGAGTTATAATAAAATTCGATTATTTTAGTTACTACCAAAATGTCTCGATTCTACCAAATTATGGTTAAAATCAGTTAACGAATGGAGGCACTTCATAAAGGGCGGTAGTGTGTGAATATAATTAAATTTTAGATGGGTTTTCTTAATGCAAATTTTTTGTGGGGTAATATTAGCCCTATAAATAAAAAGTCCCTAAATTATTATTTTTTTTTTTTGTAATTGAAAAACTATCAACTTTATAGCAAAGGGCGTAGAAAATATATTTAAAAAATACAGGTCGTAGGTTCAAATCCTACTCGAGGTAAACTTTTTATTTATGTATTTAATAAAATTAATAATTTTTAAAAAATTTTGTCTAGTCACATCAATACCGAAAACAAAAATGAACTTTGAATACAGCTTTGATTTTTATATTTGACAGATGAAATGAATAATAGAATTGGGTATATTCTATTGAAATGTGTATTGGAGAATAGAGTATAGTATATTACATAAAGAGAAAAATGGTTAATACATTTTCGAGTCAGATTCAGTATACGTAAATTTATCACTTTTCACAGTCAAAAATTTGTACACGTTTTAAAATTAATAACGTGTGTTTTGTACATTTCATGTAAGAAGAAATAAAGTGAAGACTTGATAATTCAAACAAATTAAAACCAACATGATTCGTATTGTTGAATGAATGGGTCTTATATTTTTATACCTAAACAAGGGAAAAGAAAACAAATTTAGAAACACTTAAACAGGCACCGTAGTGAGTCCCTTTTTACCCCCTTTTCCCCCTTTTTTTAAATTAATCCCTTTTTTAACCTTTTTTTACTAAATTTGTCCCTTTTCCCCTTTTTGAATAAATCGCTAAATTAATTAAGAAGAAAAAAGTATATTTTTACGGTACGAATTCTTTTGTTTCATCAAATAAGGCTACTGATACTGTCGCGAAAAACTGCATTTTACATACTGAATTCCGCAGATCTCAAAAAGTAAATATATTTTAAAATAAACCAAACATCGTTGTCAGAGAGATTTTAAGCCACTTAATTTATGACGTACCTTAAACCTTAAAAATGTTTACTTCAACATAAACACGATCGAATTTCAATTCTCACTAGGTCGCTTAATACAAATTTGCGAATTCAGCAAAAGCGAACAGACATTAGTACTGCGCGCTCTAAAAACGTTAGCTGATCGTTTGCCAACTTTTGTTTATAACCTCTTTGTTTTTCCGGCGTATCAAATTTGTTTATTACTTATTCTACAAAACAGTTTTTGGTTGGTTTATGCAGGCGAATTTAACGATATTGACAATTTATCATGTGAATGGAAATTGATGCAATTTGATGATGAAGTGTGTTTTTCACCATTAAAAAAAGATGAAAGTATTGATTCCCGCTGGAGGGAAATATTCTCTCTACAAACTGCTTCTGATCAAAGATATCCTCAAATCTGTAGGTTTATAAAAGCAGTTCTTTCATTAGTACACGATAGTGCCCATGTTGAACGTGGATTTTCAGAATCCACTTTCCTGCTTACACCTGAAAAAACCAATATGAAAGAAAGAACGCTTGATTCTTTAATGACCATTAACGATGCGTTAAAAGAATACAATGGAATGGCCCATAAGGTTCCAATGTCTGACAAGCTTATTAAGACAGGACAATTAGCTTATCGCTCTTACCGTGAATATTTAGATTCTGAACATGAAAAACAAGAAAATGAAAGAAAAAAACAAGTCATAGATTCAGAAAACCGAGAAAAAGAAAAGCAAGTTTTAAAAAAATTAAATAAGGAGATGATATGTCTTAAAGAACTCGAAAAAGAGTTAAAATCAGCGAAAAAAGTTTACGAAGAAGACTTAGCAAATGCCGAGTCCATGCAAAAACATTTAGTGGAAAAAGTCAGCAAGAAAAAATATAGTCCTGTAGTGATTGATCAATTGGTCCAAAGTGTAGAAAAATTACGCAGCAAAGAAAAAAAAATCTAGATCTAATCTTGAAGATTTACAAACAAATATTGAAAAGAAAAAGTCATCAATGATTGAAAATTAAATAAAGGGACAACTTAAAAAACAGTAATATAAAATATTTGAGTTTAAAATGAAACTTAAAATTATATGTAAAAGCTAAATAAACAAATTGTTGTTTAATCACTTTATAAATAAGGTTTGTTTTTTGAATAAAAATAATTTTTTATGAATTTTAGTTGCAACATTTTTTTAGACAAATCGATTTAGCTACCTTTTGGGAATACTCCCTTTTTCAACATGTTTCCCCTTTTTTTACTTTTGAAAATCCCCTTTCCCCTGAAACTTTCAAAAAAAGGGATACGGTGCCTGCTTAAATATGCATATACAGAGTGGCCCACCTATGGAGAATAACTGCTAGACTAATAAAGGAAATAAACAGAGTTCATGGTGAGTGTATATAGCCAACAAGAGCTGTTTTAAAATTATTTTCAAATATACAGGGCGTGTCATAACTCTGTAGCAAAAAAAGAGAGCCATTTTTTAAGTGACACCCCCTGTATAATATTGCTTTACTGGAATGTACAGTTTTTGGCTTTTTAAAGTTACTGGCGATTTAAATAATTTTTCGTAAAAAGCGTAGACAGAGAAAGAAAATTCTCAAACTTACATTTATAAACCCAGACTCAAAATTTCTATCCTGTATGCAACTAAGGTATGTACAAAAAAATCTCACATTACTTGTGCATGCATACAATACAATACAATAGCTGTTTTAAACCGATGACCCCATTTCATCATTTTAAAATTACTAAAATCCGTTTTTTTCTAATGGAACACCCTGTATATTATTTTATATTTTAGAATCTCAGCAGAACTTTCTAGCGGTACCATATAGTATGTACCCAAAATTTTGTTTAATGACTAACAAAAAGAAAACTAAAACTTACATTACATCTAGGTATAGTTCACGAACATAGGTTTCATTAAAAAAATAATATTTGAAATTAAAATTAAAACAATTTTATTTTAACAAATGATCAAATTGCCTTCCATTAACCTCATTACATTTTCGAGCTCAAACTTTCACAGAATTCCTTGTAGCAGTTAACATTGCCGGGGTTATAGATGCAAACACTTCTATAATTCTTCTCTTCATGTCATTCCTCGTTGTGTCAGGTTCAGAATAAACTGTTTGTTTAACATTATCTATATCCCCATTATCGATCCATCTGTCTTGAAATCGAATATTTAGCCTTTGTTGAACAGGTGCTGTAAAATGAACTGGTGCACCATCCAATTGGAACCACATAGCAGTTAAAATATTTTGAGGAACATTCTGAAGCAGATGTCCAAAATAATTTTGCAAAAAATTGAAAAATACTGCCCCAGTTACTATACTGTCGATGAAGAAAGGGCCAATAACGCAATTATCAATTATACTTCCCCAACATTTAATGACCACCTTTGATGTGATGTTCTGAACACTTTTGGATTTTCATCCGAATAATAATGGAAGTTGTGACGATTCACAGTACCGATTTTTTGAAAAGTGCACTCATCAGTGAAAAGTATCTTCCTTAGAAAATTTCTTTCAGTGTTAATTTTATTAATTAACCATGTACAATAATTTATTCTGCAATCATAGTCTCGTGGTAGAAGTTCCTGATGTAGTTGAATACAAAATGAATAGAATTTATGAATTTATTCTTTTTTAAAATTCGTTTCTACAACAATTAACATTACTGTCGTTTCATTATCTCGGGTTAGTGCGGAAGCAGGTCTGTTATACTTTGGATAACTTACTGATCCAGCAGTCAACCTCTCCAGAAGTTTTTGAAAACAATTAACTCTAGGATGTCGTCTTTCTGGATATTTTTGTGTGTACACTCTACTTGCTAAAAAATTGTATTACACTCCCCTAAAACGTATATCATTTCAGTCATTTCTTCTTTAAAGCAATTCATTGTTAGTATAATAAATTATAACTCGCTACGTCTTAATTACTTGCGACATAATAATAAACAACTGTTAAAAGCATAATTTTTTTTGTTCATAGGAAACTATGTTTATTCATTTTATTTATGTTTATTTCAAATATTATTATTTTTTTTAATGAAACTTATGTTCATAAACTATACCTAGATGTAATGTAATTTTTAGTTTTCATTTTTTTAGTCATTAAACAAAATTTTGGGTACATACTATATAATACCGCTAGAAATTTCTTCTAAGGGGATTCTAAAATATGAAATAATATACAGGTTGTTCCATATGAAAAAAACGGATTTTAGTTATTTTAAAATGATGAAATGGGGTCATTAATTTAAAACACTGTGTGTATTATATGCAAGCATAAGTAATGTGAGATGTTTTGTACAAACCTTAGTTACATATAGGATAGAAATTTTGAATCTGGGTTTATAAATGTAAGTTTGAGGATTTTCTTTCTCTGTCTACAATTTTTATGAAAAATTATTTAAATCGTCAGTAACTTAGCAACATTGCATTAAAAACCCAAAAACTGTACATTACTATAAAGCAGCCGTCAAGTAGATTCTAAAAATGTAATATTATGCAGGGGGTGTCTTTTAAAAAATGGCCCTCTTTTTTTGCTTCACAGTTACATGCCCCATATATTTGAAAATAATTTTAAAACTTAGCCGTTGTTGACTATATACACTCACCATCAAATCTTTTTATTTTCTATATGTACTTGTGAAATAAAATGTAAATGTATAACCCTAAAAATCAACAAGTATTCTATCTATTATGTAATACGGACATACATACTGTAAATATATTCATATGTACATTTTAAAAAACTAATTAGTTATTTTTGTTTCGTACATTTAAAAGTAACCTTGTAACTGCTTTATGTGTTAGTTCTTTTAAGTCATTAACGCCTATGCATATATTTAATTTTTTTGAAAACAAGTTTAAACTTGTTTCAAAGTGGTTGCTTATATGATGTTTGTGTAGTTGTTTTGGAATTTTTGGTTTTGGTTTTCGATAAAAATGCGTGTCCTTTATAAAGATGGGCACCTATAGTATCTAAATAAGATTACAAGATAAACTGAACACTTTTATTCACTCATGTAGTCTGTAATGAATACTACTAATCATTCTGGAAGATTGTCAAAATTAGAGTTTGTCTGCGGTTCTAAGCATAGATTCATATGACATTTCGTACAAGACAGTCTGACTTTTTCGTGGCAAACCTGATAGTAAACTTACTTTTCTAATCTTGTGGAGAAATGTCCGGATTCTGAGTGTACTTTGAGGCACACATCCTGAAGCTCTTGGATGAATGGACTTTGGGTGTGATTAGCTAATGTGTGCAAATGCCAAGACTTAAAACTGCCATATTTATCATATTAGTAAATGGTCATCACCACTTTTTGTCACAAATGCCAATACGATAGCAGTTCACTCCATGTAAATCAACACCACCCATACCCACATTGTAGTTCGCAATAAGTTATGGTACCGGGACATTATCTTTTTTCTTCATTTTACATACCTTGCGGTGTGCATTGAGTCATAGTTGGTGGCCATCATAACAATATTGTTGTCCATCATAGCGAAAGTAGAAATTTCCTCGATTTGCTTTTTCTTCTCTGCTAAAGACTTTGTTGGAAATTTCTTGGTCCTATTGTCACGAACAGTTACAGTTGCCCTAAAATCCTTTCTCCTTCTGAGTTATCATAAGATTATGATTTGCAAAATAATTGGCCATAATTACAACGTGGTTACTAGGATTTGTGCAGCATCTAGCAAGCCAAGAACAACTTTGGAACCTAAAGGCACTTTTGATTGTGTTTGATCATTTTTGGCACCAGTGTATGTATCAAATTTGTAGCAGTAGCTGTAGAGCTACGGAGTAGCAAATTTTTATACCCAATTCGTATGTCCAGACATTTTTTGAGAGTTGCGCGACATACGATTATGGACTATTGGGACACCTAGCTCATCGTTTAAACTTCAATACAAACGTTTTCGCAGCAACTTGTAACCACTAACTAACAATATTCCTATAAACACTCGAATATTCTTATCATTTATACAATTATGATCGTTTTGCAATGCGCTTCGTTTTTGTAACTATACGTTTCATAACTGACAAACTGAAGAATATTACAAATATTTGAACTGGCCTAATAGATATGCATGTCCATATTTATTCTCTCCAAATTATTGTTATAGAACTCTCATTCATCCCAATGTTATACGTATTTTTAGACCATTTTTATTATGTGCACGTTTTCTTTTTAGCACTGCCATTTTCCTCGTCGGATGACCTTTCCTTGTCTGGTATATGAACTTCTATTTCTCTGGGAACGTCATTAGGATGAGCAGGGTCTAAGAGGCCATCATCCACTTCATCTTCACCGGTTTGTAGATATGCGTTGGGTGGAATGATGATAAGGTATCTGTATACAAATAAACAAAACAATAATGGAAGTTCGTTAATAGATGTAATAGTTCATTTTGTAAATTTTTCTTAAATCTGTTAACATTATTAGCACTGTCAAGAGGTCTGAATATTTATTTGAAATAATATATTCTGACATATACAGCGTGAGCCAAAAAGAATGAGGTCAAGTTGAATTTCCCGCAAATTTGAAATTTTACACAGTTGGTAGGACTGCGTCATTTCCTTTAGTTTATACATGGGTATAGCACTTATAGGGGTTACGAAGTACATATTTCAATATTCTAATTAAACTTTATTTCATAAAACGAAATTCCATCTTTTTAAATACTTCGTTTTTATATAATTTAACCCAAAAAAATTGTGTATTTTTTCACTCTAACAGGGCCTCTATTGTATTGTCAAAATCAGATGTACAAAAATAAATTAGGACCAGATACAAAGTCAAATGTGATTGTTAATAAAAAAATATAGTGTAACTAAATACCTATTCAAACGTGTTTATAGTATGCATAAATTTAGACAAAAAACTACAGTAAATGTTCAAAATCACGTCCATCATTGGCTATACACAAATTTACTCGTCTTTTCTTATTTTCAAATAAAGCTACCAAAGTGTTTCCATCGATGTTTTGAACATCTCTAATAATTGCTTCTTGTAATTCTTCTAAAGTATGTAAACGGTTTTGAAACACTCTATTTTTCAAATGTCCAAATAAAAAGAAATCTAAAGGCGTCAAATCAGGCGAACGTGCTGGCCAAATTCCTCTGCTGAATAGTCTCTCATCAAAAAATTGTTGTAAAAAAACTATGCTTGCATTAGCAACATGTGGCGGTGCATTGCCCTGCTGAAAATACCCATTTCTTATTACATCTTCATGCAACTCTTCTATAAATGGTTGCAATATCTATGTTCGATAACGTTCAGCATTTATTGTATCATTAAAAAAATATGGTCCAATTATCCTACGTCTTGACAGTGCAATCCAGACTCCTATTTTCAATGGGTGAAGATTGTGTTCAACAAAATTGTGTGGATTGTCAGCTGCGCAACTCCGGAAATTTTGATTATTTATGTAACCAGACAAGTGAAACCATGCCTCATCCAACATAAATGTCAAATTTAGAACATCATCATTGTTCAGATTATTGTGGAACCATTCGCAGTACTGTAAATGTTGACCGTGATTAGCAGGTAACAATTGTTGTACAGCTGTCACTTTGTAAGGGTACATATGCAAATTCACCTTCAATGCTCTGCGACAAGTAGAATAAGCCACACCTGCAAAACAAATCGATTCAGCTGTTAAACGAACATAAATATTAACTTAAACACTTAATTTGTGGGCATTAATAATTATTGTAATTTGTTTTTAGTAATAAAAAACTAAAATTTAGAAGTGTAAGAAACTCACCTGATTGTGCACTTAATTTTCTCAACAATTTAGTAGCACACTTCGTTCTATTCGTTGTTGTAAATCATTTACAGTTTCTTCAGTTAAAGCTTGTGGTCGGCCAGTTGACTTCTTCTTACATGCTTCTCTTTAACAAATGTTTTGTATGGTATATGAACATCGGGAAATACTTCTTCAAATTGTTATCGGCATGACTGCAGCGAATAGGTCCAGCTTCCATCTTCGTTACGTGTACCACTTCGATAATGAGCTTTTAAGATAACAGCCTTTTGCTCCTGGGATAAAGGCATTTTCTGTTGTAAATAAAATACAAAAATTACACATTGTAATTTACTCTAACCTTATTGAAAACACAACAAAGCTGTTTGTTCTTGATGAGTCTATTTAGGCAGATAAAACAATGAATAGAGATAATTTACAAAATTCGTAAGCGACGTGCCGGCAATGAATTACAGATATCAACAAAAATTTTACATGGTTACCAATTGAAGAAATCCAAAACTATCAAATTATGTGGCGCAAAATTCAACTTGACCCCATTAATTTTGGATCACGCTGTAGATAAAAGAACGATTTACATTTGGTGGGTTCGTGAGCCATGATTGAATATTACTCAACATTTCTTAAATGTATTTAATGCATTGAGGTACATTTCTTAAGTACTACATAAAAATACAAAGGTTTACATGAATTAATATTATATAACAAAAAAAAATTATTTACATGCTTTGTTAATGCAACTATTTTTTCAATTAGTTTTGATGTGGCTGGTAAAATATTAATCAGTCGCAGTTGTTCGTACGAGGCGGCTGAAGGCACTTCATTCAGAAGAACATATGCTGATTTCCAAATATTAGGGACACATCCTGTGATCAAGCTGGAGTTCATTAAATGAGTGATCGCTTCTTTGCATACAGAATCTTTGCATACAGAAAGCTATTTTCATAATTTTCAAGCTTATACAATCAGCCCGAATGGCATTTGATATAATTGATTTCAAGAACTTATCTAGATATCCCAGGAGTCAACTATATTAAAATTAAATTACTGAGTATTATCAGGTCTCGTGTTACTTTGAAAGAAACTCAATGGCTTTCATTCACTACAGCTTCTTATACTGCGGTAACGAAATATTAATTTATTTTGTCAGTGTTCCGTAAACCATCAATCATATTTGAGGGTTTATTGTGAATCCGCCATGATGTAAATAACTCCTAAACCTTTCTAAGGTTTCTTGAATTCTCAGTAAGCTGTCTGTTTATAGAAGAATACTTGACCTGCTTTCAATGATTAATTTTAGTTTTCTGTTATATAAGGCTTGAATGTTTTAATAATAGACTTCCGATAAGGCGCATGTCTATGAAACAGAAACACTGTAAAAAAATAATTTATCGTTAATATCTGGCAACTGTATTGGGGGATCTTGTGAATACGAAAAATGTCGCGGGATAGGGGTGAAAAAATTTGATCATGAGAACACAAGCTTGGCTGTTTGTTATCCCTTAAAAACCATTGTGTATAGTTTAAAAATAAATACCAAAAATTTAATACCAAGACACGGTGTTCACTAAACAAAAAAGACAATGCAATTTATTAAGCACTAGCTGACCCGTCGCGCTTTGTTACGTCCCTAACGATTTATTTTGTACCCACTTTTTTTCTGACACTCAGGGGAAAATCGTTCCATTTTGGATTACCGATAATCGGCAAAAATGTAGTCTGAATGTTAAGTTTTTTTCCTTGTGTTATAATCGTGTTGATCAGATTGGGTGAACATAGACATTATTTTTGATGAAACAAACTGCTTCCAATATAAATAGTGAAGGGAACATCAATATATTGAGGTGTTTAAAGACCTCGCGCAATCCTCTCAATACCCTAAGCCCCAAATTACTCTCACTGTCTTGCGTTACAGTTTAAACATTCTAGACCAGGAGCAGCAGTGTCCCCAACTCAGAATTGCATAACATAAAGTGCATTGAATGAGAGCATAATATGCGGTTTTCACGATGACATCAGAGACGTTGCTTGCAAGCCGTCGCAACAGAAAAATGGACATTCACAGTTTCTTTGAAACAGTCTAGCAATGAAGACCGAAATTTAATTGAGGGTCAATGACGCATTCTAGAAACTTTGCATGGGGAACAGTGTTGTATATTCCCATGTAGGATTTGTGCGATGTAGAATACGTAAAGGCCGTTTTTGCAGAGTTAATTTTCAATTTGTTAGCTAGCCACCAATGATTGATTGAGTTTAGATTATTATTAGCTTTAGCAAAAGCTGAACTGGTATCTTACTCAGTAGACATAACTGTAGCATCACTTGCGTGTAAAATACAAGTTACATCAAACAAACAGCAACAAAACAAGTCATTGATGTAGCTAAGAAAAAGCAAGGGACCCAAAATGGATCCCTGGGGCACTCCCATTGATATTGGTAGGATGTCAGACCGTTTATTATTGAAAGGTACACATTGAAATCTTTGGCTTAAGAAAGATAGTATTAGTGCACAGCTAGATGGACTGATTGTTGGAAGTCTTAGCATATATATTGGTTTGCTTGTAACAACCTTTTTTGTGGTTGTATTAAAAAGTACATTAATTTAAGAATCGTTCATCTATTTGGCATAATATTAGAAAAGTTTTTAATTATTAATATGTAGAATTGAAAATGGCAATTTAATTGGCATTTCCTAGAACAAATCTTTTGGGTGTAATATTACATAAATAGTTTTAGTTCCCTTTCTTAAAAAAAATTGGATTTATATTAATGTATCCGCGCAAGCGTTAAGATTTTTTAGGGAAATACACTTGAGTTATTCTGAAAGCTTTTCTTAATTCACTTAATACTGAATGTTAACCGCAATAAGTATGATTTTTACTTAATTTTTTTATATTTTGGTGCCATCAGAATTTTGGTGGTAAGTTATTTTTTCCCATTATATTTTAAAACTAAAGCCTTTGCTTTTTTTAATCATTTAATTTGTATATTTTAAATGGCAAGTTTTACGTGAGATACCTTTACAACGCAAGTTCTACATTCTTTTACAAATAAATTTGGCGAATAAACTTCAAGGAAATTCCATATTTTAATGATAACTAAGCAAGACATTGACCGCACCATATGAACCATTCTGCTTCATAGTACCTGTAACAGTGTATATTCAGAACAGATAAAAGGTAAAGTTTTTTTATAATTTAGTATAGTTCATGACTTTTGAATTTTTTCTCATTTTCAAACATTTATAAATAAACTTATGTAACTTGTTATTTTATTTTCATTTGTGTTAATTGTTTTTAGTATTCAATAACTAGGTTTTGTTGTTCCTAGAGAGATATACATATATATATATATATATATATATATATATATATATATAAAAAAGAAAGACAACATGGCGCTCGAGAATTTATTATTTTATTCATAATTTTTTGATAACATTTTTGCCATTAAGTGAAAATAATTAAACAGAAAAGAAGCAACTAGCATTCCAGGTAGGTTAACCGAACTCTAAATTATAACCCACCCTTATATTCATCTACCGATGATCCGACGGCACTTAGCGATTATTAAAAGGTAATTTTTTATATTAATTAAATTATTTGATCAATTACGAATGGTATATTACATCATTTTTTTTTGTGTTCAACAACTAGCATTACAGCTATATTATTATACTCCGTTTGTAATTGATATACTTTGACGCCTTTTAATAATTGTTTATATACTTCGGCTTAAGTTAAGGTTATACTTTGACCTTAAGTTAAAGCATTATATGCTCTACTATGAGGTTGACAACCTGTTCGTCAAACATGTTATCAAAAATCTGTATGATGTTGCAGCCAGACAGTTGTTCTCGAACTCTATCTAAATGAGCAGTGCTACCATTATTACTGGCCATTTGCATATCTATTGGAATGCTACTCCATTTAGGCTCAACGAGTTTTACTTTTTTTGGTTGTGGTTTGTGTGCTTTAGATCTATTTACGTCAGAGAGCGGCATATTGTATTCCTCCTCGCTGTCGTAGTCCATTGCTATTTCAATTTGTCCGGGAATATCATGAGGAAGCTGGGACGAAACCAGGTCATCTTCGTCAAACTCCTCCTCATCAGTGTGATAATATGGTTCGGGCGGAATAATTACTACATCTACTTCTGAGTTTCAGCACCTTGCATTTTCTACGGCATCTGCTGCAGATGCTAGTGTCTCAAATCTTCTTCCATAAAACGAAGAAGCAGGTATTTCCTCGAAAGCATCCATCATATATGATATATTCAGATAGACATAAACAATTATCTGAAAAAAGAAAACACTCATGTTATCTTTGTGTATGCTACAACCGCCCATTGCACTCAATCAAGTACACCTATGTTTACTTCAACAGAGATTTAGGCACAATAAACTTTACAAATATTTAATAAGTACAGATTGATCTTACATTGTGAAATATGTTCAATACAAAAACACCTAATAAATAACAACAAATTGTTTTTATACATATTTTTGTCAACTTACCACCGTATTTGTCACAAAACTTACTACACGAGTCACTTTATTTCAGAATTTACTTAACCTTCAATAGAAATGTCAACTTTTCGTTGGCGTAAGTTTAAGTAGGAAACTACAGAGATATATGTTCTGTAATAGAAATTCAGTTTGAGGTTAACAGATGTCGGTAACACTGTAAAAATGTTGGTGTACTCATATGAGGACACCGGACGAAAATGGGTTAATCAATGTTGAAACTTAAGGAAACATTTTTTATCCATTTTGAATAGTGTGAAAACATTCCGATAATTCTATGGAGAGTAGCAATATCTTGAGGTGCAGGCAACTTTATCAATGATAAAAGTCTCTCAGGATCTGGTTTCATTGTTTTGTTTTCGATCTTATAACCTAAGAGATTTATACTTTTTATATTGAATTTGCATTTATTTTAATTGAGAATAAGTATATATTTTTTTATAACTTCCAGAAATGTTTTTAAATTTTTATCATGACTTTCTTGAGTTTTTCCACAAATGGTGACATCATCGAGATATTTTGTAAATTTTCTTTACGTATAATTGTATCGATTACTCGTTGAAAGCATGACACTCTGTTAGTTACACCAAATGGTATCCGCCGGATTGATATAATCGACCTTCTGCTTCAAAAGCAGTATAGAGTTTATCACCTTTCATTAATCGGAATTTGATAATAAGCAATTTTTAAATAAATAGTACTAAAGAATTCGACGCTAATTGTTCTATATTAGGTATTGGTTAGGCATCGAATAATGTAAATCTGTTTATAGTTTGCGAATAATCAATTACCATTCGTTTCTTGTGATTTTCATTTTTAATTATCCATGGTGATACACTTTCTTTGATAATTCCTTCTTTGAGTAAGTTAGTTATTTCATTACGAATAAATTCCATATCCTCGTCAGAGTATCGGCGAGATTTAATTGTGACTGGTTTACAGTCTGGTGTAAGATTATTGATTAATGATGAGCACTCAACGTTTGCTTGGGCTAAACATGTTATAGATAATTGATTTTTCGATCCACCAAATGTGACTTCTATTTTTGAATGTTGTTTCATAATATCGTGTCCAATAATCAAATCGGTGCAGAGATTTGGTAGAATTAAAACTTTAACATTGTTATAGCTCTCCTCAAACATTTGAATATTTATTGTACAATACCCTTGAATTATAGATGAGCATGAAGTAGAGGCCATTGACACATTTCCATCATACTTTAATATGTTAATGTGTAGTTTCTTAGAAAAATTTAAGTCTAAAAAGCTGTCTGAGCTTCCGGTATCGATTAGAGCTTTGGCTGCAGTATTATTTATTGAAATATTCACTAACGCTTTTGCTGGCATATTGAAAAATTAGATGATGCTGATTCAATAACATGAATTGATTCCGTAGTTGATCGTTTCTTAACTTCAGGAATGTTAAGCATACTTTTGAAAAATGACCTAATTTTTTGCAACATGTACATACTTTATCTCTCGCAGGATACAGATTTCTTGGATGTCGAATATTTCCGCAAAAAAAAGGAACTTTCTCATGATAGTTTGCTAACAGTTTTTACAGAAGATTCTCCGTTAATAACAGTATCACTATTGGAAGTGTTGATGGCATTTAGCGTCTGGAAAGAAGCGTAGGTAACAGATTGTTATTTGAGATTCTTCTAAAGCGCGTGATTGAGTAACTGCTTATTCTAGGGTTAAAGTATAAGATACCAACAGTCTTTGTCTAATATTAGATTGAAGAAGTCCATTTATGAAAGCGTCACATATAAATTGATTTCGATTTTCTTCAGCTGACACTTCCTTAAAATTACAATATTTACTTAAAATATTTAAATTTTGAAAGTACTGATCAATAGTTTTGTTTGCTTACTGTTTCCGAGAGGCAAATATTTCATTTTTAGGTTTCAAGTATAAATTACTAAGTATTTTGATGGCATCTTCAAATGTTCTAGCTTCACTTATGTATTCAAATACAGAATGTGAGACAAAGTTAACCAATAATTTTAATTTATTACTTTCATCAATCGGTTTTATTTCTGAATTCTAACTTTCCAAAAAATTCGTAAATGATTTGTACCAATGAGTGAATTCTTTGGCTCCAGTTGAAGAGTTAGGATCCGCTTCAAATCTTTCTGGTATAAGATACTTTTCCATGTTCCTTGTCAGAAATGAACTGCTAAATAAACTGTGGTAATAAATATACCTTCGCAATTCAAGGCTTTATTTAGCAGAACTTCACATAATCTGTAATGACATATGAATAACAATAGAATAGCAAACATTTGTAAACAACAATATATGATGACTAACAGAATTATATAACACACAGTCCAATACATATTGTACTGTTTGTTTTATTTTATTTTTATTTTATTTTATTTACCATACGTTTGTTAATAATAAAATATAGAAAAACTTTTTTATTAATAAATAAACCATTGTGCTAATGTTTTTCAATTTATCTCCTTTCTAATTGAAGTTGTTAATTTTTGCATTCAAATAAGGTCTGTTCAATAACTGAACAGTGCAATGTTCTAGCATGTAATAGTGCTTTGCATTATTAACGTGGTAAAGTGGTTTTTATTGGCGATAGTTTACTGGTGAGCCGTTAGGTGAGTCGGTATTTTCCTGGAGCCAGTAAAAATCGTTACCTTGCATATAGTGTAGTATATTTTACTTGTTATTGATTCGTAAATTACATTAAAAATGTGAATTTACTATATAAATCTATTGATAATGACATTTCTAAATATCTCGTCAGTTGTCGCTTAACAGTGTTACTACGACAACAGGTTTAAATTGCTGTCGCGCTCACCCACATGCACGCACCCTCGCACGTGCGCGCTTCCACACAATGTGAATTTATTATTAAATCTATTCATAATGACATTTCGAAATATCTCGTCAGTTGTACTACTACGACAAGTTTACTTATTATCAAATTGCTATCGCACGCACACACCTACCAGCCCAATGTTTTCAGAAAAGGGTTGAAAAATTATAAGTGATAGCGTATCCGGAAGACTATGTTCAAGAATAAATAAAAAAAATTTGATCAAAATAAGCGTGTCATTATTTTTTATTATATTTATCCTACACCGAGTTAGTGACCAAAATTAAGTAATCTAGTAGAGCCACTTACAGTGAAGCAAAATCTGATTAATGTATTTTGTTTCTGAATGTAACATTTCGAAATCGTGGGATATTAACTTGTATAAAAATGTTTAAATGCTTTGCTCACAAAGGTAGAGCTTGAATAATCCATAGGTTTCATATATACTGTTGATTTAATTCCTTAAGTGCAAACTAGTTTTTTTTCTTATTGCATTAAATAAGTACTATTTTTTTATTTTAGAAAGGCACTACTCAAAATCAAGTGCGTCGTCCAAATACTATAAGTGCAGGAGTACATAACCAAGCTGATTTAGAAGAAGACGATGTTAGCGGATTATTGGCACGGATTAGCCTAGATAAAAATAAAGTAACCTTTCCAAAAATGAATCGCAATATCGCAGTGGATCCAACATCTTCTGAAGAACTCCAAATGTAAGTATAAATTATATTTATTTTAGAGTACTAATTAATTTTTGTGAGATCAATTTTAAAAGAAATACATGTGTGAGTGTATGGATATTAATTAATTCATTCATATTTTTAATACATTAAATTTAATTTATTAAACGCCTAGCTCTTCTTTTTTAAAATAAAATTAGATTCCATGGCTTAGTTTTAAATACGTTTTTCTATTTTCGTTTATAATATGTACAACGTGCCTATAATTAATAGCAACAATTCTTTTTGTAACTAATAGAAATAAACTTTAATGATTGAATTTTCATTATTGGTACAAGTATCCGAGAATTTTGTTATAAACGATAATTTGTTACTTTAATTTATATTTGAGATAAGCTTTAGTCCACAAAACTAACTGTGCTCTATAAGTTAGTAGTTTATTACGTTTACAATCTGCATTTTCCTCAGCTGCTTATAAATCAAAGCAACTGGAGAAATCATATTAAATGAAAAACATTCATGTGTGGTAGGCGAAATACTCTTGCCAACAGTATAGAATTTTCAAATTGAGTGCAACATAATTCTAACCTAGACGTTTAGGAGTGTGTGGAAATAACCATAATCTATCTTTGTATTGGTTTATTCGTGATTAATGTATTTTAATGGTTATAATACTTTTAACTGAGTGCACAATTTTTTTTTTTGTATAAAATACAACCTTCATTATGGTTGAGAAAGTCTTTTCTGTATATTTGTTGACTTAACCTGAGTGTAAATTATAGAGGTTATGTAGTGTTATTTTATTCTATACTATTCTGTGTTGTAGCTGACTACAACTTATTTCATTTTTTAATGATTTAATAAATTTAGGGACGTTTTTAATGCTTTAGTAGTAAATAAAAGTTTTAATAATCCATATTTCACTCGAACTTGACATATAAGGTACAATCGTATGTTAAATTTTAAACTTAAGTTGAAAAAAACACCACTTTCGTTTCAAGTTATAAAAATAACTATCAAATTGAATAACTACGAAGTTTAAAACCAACAAATACGTATCGCATAATGTTATTAATTAATAAAAAAATAGCGTAACACTCTCACCTTTATCTAATTAAATAAATAAATGGGTAGAGATCGGGTAGAATAAGAGCTGATGCAGAGTTGGTTGGTTTTATGACAGCCTTCTTCTATAGTAACACATTAAAATCTTTATTGGCATTTTTGTGAACAGTATCAAGTAAAATGTATATTAAAAAATAATACGCATACCTTCAGATGTGTTTTTCTCTCGATTGTTTTAATAATAACTGCGCTGGAGAACTAAACTACATATTGAAAATTTTATGCAGTTTACTAAACCGTTTTGCGTTTTTACTTATGTATAGTTGATATAAAACTGGCTATTGATTTTCCCTTCATTAAGTAAGTAATTTTAGAATGTAAAATATACAAACCTAATTATCTCTCACACTTACTGCAGCCCGTATTCACCTTTCACTGTCGCACACTACTTAGAACGACCTTATATGAATTTATATACAAAACGATGTTTGTTATTTACAACATACATTTTAAAACGATTTCACCTACATGATAAAACTGTTTTTATGGAATGCAGTTATGAATTGGAAAGTAACAATTCGTCGTGTTAATCAATGTGTTTTACAAATATTTTAAAAAAATCGTTACTGCAAAATACACATCACCATCAAGGATCTGAGATGCATTTTCTTCATCCGCTTCATCTTGAGTGATTATAGCTTATTAACTAGTAAAACATCTAATACCCTGATGCTGCTTCATAATAATGTTCACCCGTAATTGTACTTAAAATACACGCAAGGGCTAATGTCTAATATTTTATTTTACCATTAGTATTACATAAATATGGGAGTATTCTTAAAAATTAGCGAAGTTTCCCACGCTACCTTGAAATACTACATAGGCTTTCAATTCTTCTTCGCCCCTGAAGCTGTACCGCATACATCTTTCTTTATCCAACTCCGGATCAGTAGCATGTTTTCTAATACACACAAGACAGCATCTTCAATACAGTGGTGTATACGCCGAAAAAAAATAGCTTGTCTTCTTCTTTAAGCTAGATTTTGCTTCTATACAGCATACAAGCTCCATCTTAGCTGAATTACCTCTGTCAAAAAAAGGGTTATAATCAAATTAAGTATACCGGCCTCTTTTAATCTTTGAATTTTTACCGATAAGGGCCTGCCATGCTATCACATAAAACGGCTTTACATACAGGTTCTGTCTCGGATGAACTGTCGGGTCTTTGCCCCTTGTCGTGATCGCAACTTGTTCGTAGGCTTTCGTATATTGTCGTGGTACCCTTGCCGGAAAAATTGAATTTGTATTATAATAATAAGGGGCCTAATACTAACTTGTAAGACAGGTGTAGTGCTGCGCAACTTGCTCTCGGGACTTTGTCCCTTGTCGAGGCCCCAATGGCGCAAAATTTGTATTTGTATTTGTATTTAAGTCTCTGCAGGTTATGGCTGGAAATATGAATCTGTATTATAATAAGGGGTATAATGCTAACTTGTAAGACAGATGTAAGGCTTAGCAACTTACTTTCCGGCCCTCGCCCCTCGACTGATTTTGTTTGTGACGCCATCTATGAGGGGAAATCTGAACTTGTATTATAATAATAAGGAGGCCTAATGCTAACTTATAAGACAGACATAGGGCTTCGCAACTTGCTTTCGGGTCTTATCCCCTGGCCCCTTGGCGGGAAATTTGAATTTGGATTTGTATTTAAGTGTTTACATTCTGATTACTTATTGCGAGAAATTTGAACTTGTAATAAGGGACCTATTGCTAGCTTATAAGAAAAAAAAACATAGGAAACTGTGTTAGGGTCTGCACCCTCCTGCCGTGGCGCTTCTTGGGAAATGTGAATGTGTGTCGTCATCTAGTGGTATGTGGCCTAATGAATATTTTCTGTAATAAAGGTGGCACCATCTAGCGTTATATGTCTAGGACTAATCAGGGTTTTGTTTGTGGCACCATCTAATGGTATATTTTTAAACTAGCAAATGTTTTCTGTAATAGAGGTGTCGCCACCTAGCGGTATATTTCTACGACTAATTAGGGATGTTTGTGGTGACATCTAGTGGTGTAAACGCTAATGAATGTTTTCTGTAATAGAGGTTGATCGTGTTCGTCTCTCCCTCGTTTCTTTCTCAAACATACAAATCAATTAATCAAATCAAATTAATCAAATCAATTAAATACCAAACTCATTTAACTTAATCATACAAAAGCAGCTCTCAATTCAATAAATAGCAGTATGATTGAACGCACAGAGTTCAAAAGAAAGACAATCTCACACTTATTGTAGCTACCCATCTAACCGCCCTTTCGCATTAACGCAGCATTGTTAGTGCATGTTGCAAACATCATTAGGAAAAACAAGCCATAGGGCTGAAAAATACGACCCCCACGTAGGCATATAAAAAAGTAGAGGGGAAGTTAAAGAGGTGACGTCACAAGATCCAAGATGGCGGCAAGTGTCCGTGTACTACTGACAAACAACTCGATTTCTTGGATTTGAACGCACTCACTTCATTGTAGAAAAACCACTTCACAGTGCTCAAGTTACTATTTGGTGTGCTGTATCGGGACACGGTATAATACGCCCCTATTTTGTCGAGGACGGGAATCAACTCACAGTTACTGTTAATCAAGAACCTTACAGGCAGAACATCAGCATACGTTTTGTGATAGATTTAAGAATTTTTTGTCGCGCACGAAATTTACAGTTAAACAGGCAATGACCAGGCGCTCATTAGAACTTCTCCGCGAGCATTTTGGAAACAATAATTTCTCGTGGAAGGACTTTGATTACCTTTCACATTCATCTGACCTTACGCCACCTGATGCATACATCTGGGGTATGATGAAAGAGTCATTTTTACGCTCTGACGATGCACCAATAGATATTGCAGAACTACGGCAAACAATAATAACTTATTTCTAACAACTGCGTCAAATTTTGAATATGTTCAATGATCTGCAAAACCGCTACTGTTTATTTTGGCGAATACTTTACTTAGATGAAACGTAGGTTCTGCATTAACATGATCAGAAAAATATTATTTTGATACATATAAATATTGTCATAATTAGACAATCATATAATAGTAATATGAAAAACTGTCACCATTATTATACATAATGAAATACTTATCTTTTTTTGGTTTTTAATGGTGTATTTTAAATTATACAATCTAAACGTCTCAATAACACTTCGTCAGTAGTAATATCTATTAAAATTGTTAAAGATGTTGAAACCAATTCGTCAAAGTTGAAAAATTAATTTATTTTATATAATAGTCAGTTTTAATCAGCATCTGTATCAGAACTTTCATAATCATGTCCAATGTTAATAATCATTTCTGCAACAATATCTAACACTTTTTTTTTACATTTTTATCACTTTTTTATCATTTATTTAGTATGATTTACTCAATTAATCCAAATGTCTTTGTAACATTACTGTAAGACTTTATTCCGCATTGCAATTACATTTTAATATTTATAGCCATCTTTTCCGATGTGCTTATCTTAGTGTCCTTTGGCATGTGTCTATACAATTTAATTGCATTAAATTCACAATAGTGTTTTTTTATTTGTAGTGATTTTATGAATGAGTAAAGCTCAGTTTTGAACTATGAAGGATTTAACTAATATTATTTTGTACTACGTCTAGGATGATGTTGGTAGTTTTTCGACTAATATAGAATGATACAGTGCATTATCAATAATTATTAGTGAGGGTTCTAAATTATGTAGCAAATGCTCAATGAGCCATTTTTTAAACCAAATACAATTCACAATGATAATTTTCTTTCAGTGTCAGTGATCCAAATAATAGAGAGGCATTCTGTACAAATCCCGCAGGTGAACTGGCATGAAGTACAATAAAAATTTACCATTGAATCCTCAAGGTTTTCATACACTCTAAATCTTCATCTTGCCCTGGATTTCCTTTAATTTCATTCATAAATACTGGTTGTCTACAAAAAGCTGCATTTATCTCTTGCATTTATTATTTAGGAAATCTTTATCTTTGTTTTGCTAATAAAGCTCTTCGATTAGTCTTTCTTGAATTTAAATCTAATTACATGCAACACACTGTTCTAATTTCTATCACAAAACAACATATGGCTATTGCGAATCTCTGCATTTAAGGTTCCAATTGTGACATGCTTTTCCAAAAACAGGTATCAAAAACATTATTGCGGGTCTGACTTATAATAAGCTAGAAAGAAACCCAATAAGCATTATATGAGTGTGAGGGAGACATAACTTTACCGATGTTGCCACTTGTACATATTAACATATGAACTACTTAAGTCTCTTTCAATCTAGCTTCAACATTTCTAACGAAACCAAAACAATTAAGATGATGTTGAAAAGTCGCGTGTTCTTTGAAACTGTTAAATAAATACTTTACACTTAAACATTAAATGATAATACCTCAAACATCGAAGTTTATTGTAATTGCGAATTTATGACATGGTTCGATTACTACTCCTAAGAAGAAACTTACGAGAGCTACAAACAAGAACATTAACATTTACATTGATGGTATAGCTTAAGTTCAAGGTTTAACTTTAGCATTATAATTCTTATTGATACTATTTCTAAAAATGAACAGAATACACTTTTTTCGAAACTGTGTGCAAACGCGTGTGTGTGTGTGCGTGTGTGCGCGCCCGCGTGTTTGTGTGCGTGGATGTATGATAGTATCCCCGATAACTCCATAACGAACATACCACGGACGTACAATTTTGTATTTAAGCTTGTTTTCATTTGGCTTAGAGCTGATTAGATTTTGGGTGAAATCCAGCGGCGGAGAGGGGGTTATTAGGAGCAGTTATTGGTATTTATCCAATATTTCTAAAACAGCTGCATATTTCAAAAATAAAAAATACCGTCTAGGTATAGACGCAATTTTTTGATATGACGCGTAGTTTAGCAGCAAAAATTCCTAACGTAGAATTTAAGTGTTACTTTTTTTACACAGTCACAGACACACACACACACACACACACACACACACACACACACACACACACACACACGCACGCACGCACGCCCACGCACGCACACGCACGCACGCACGCACGCACGCACACACACACACACACACCCACGCACGCACGCACGCACGCACGCGAACACACCCCAACCCCTCCGGCCGCCCACCACCCACCCAGACATAATGGCTGATCTTGGCGAAACTTGGCCAAAAGTTGTAAAATGAGCTAATAAGTCAATATAGCGATAATGAAAAAAAAGTTGATTGCATAACCTTCTATACCTACATATGTTGGAAGGTAAAATTATTTCATTTCTTTTAACTTCCATTTTGTAGGTTGGAAGGTCATGTGTTGTTCCACACCAGATATTTTATTGCCTGTTTTGGCGTATATGATGTTTGACATTTTTGGGTTTGAAAGTTTCATGTGTCTTTTTGTGAATTTGTGTAACTATTTTTTAATTTAATTACACCTTTCGTTATTGTAAAACTGATAATATTCAATTGAAATAATCATGCTGGCAAAGTTCTTGAAGTTTGAACATTGTTTGTTTATACATCGTCATTTAATAACGTGAAAATAAATTTTTTAGGAGTTATAAATAATTGTATCTTGCTTGAAATAAGTTACTACTTGCTTATAAATTTTATACAAGACACATGTTAAATGTGTGCAAATTGCAATTTTGAATAAAGGTACATGTTTGAAGTATTACGATCCCAAAATATAAATAGTAACCGCGTGCGTGTAGAAAATATTTTCTCTCAAGTTGTACGTGAGGGCTCTATCTCTCCCCACCCTCGCTGTACATTAGTTAACAGTTGCCTATTCTTGAATTTTTCATAATCATTCATTACTAAATGATTACAAATAAAATGTAATGAATGTATTTTTATCATTTTAGAAATGGAGCAGCCGATGCAATGGAAATGCAAGGTGTAAAAAAAGGAAAAGCGAAGCAAAGTAACGGACGTGGGCGTGGATTAGCTCAAAATTAAGTATATATATATATATGTTTGTGTTTATTTCTATGAATTTGTTTTTTCTTGTATATATGTTACTATTGCCCATTTCATTCTGTAACTATTAATAAAATTATGTTCATTTTCCTTTTTTTGTGACAGTTCCATTTTTTTTTACTATGTAGTAATTGGTTTTTGTACAGATTACAACATTCAAATTGGTAATGATTTACTACAAAGTTCCTAAAAGTACAAATGTAGAGGTTTGTGATATTGACTTGTATGCTATGTGACAGTTTTGTTAAATATACTCAATATTGTAAGTTATAAATCGGTTATTGTTCACTTAGATACTCATTCATTTGAAACATTCAAAAACTCTTTTTGCTGTAGCTAATATATTATTAATTTCTTCTCAAAAATGTTAAGCACGAAAGATATTCTTGTAACAGTGTTTCAGATTTTGTTTCTGAACTGTATATGATGCATTCATAAACAAATTTTTAAGTCTTAAGAGTATAAGTCTGTTGTTTTATATGAAAATATGACTAATAAAATTTAGATTTTTATTCTTATGTAGGGGAGTGCAGGACACATTCGGACGCTTAACTTAAAATCGTTATATTTTCAAATGGGCGTTTGAAAATGTTTAGTGTATAAGTATTTTTGTGTCTCAATATTATTTAAAAGGGCAAACGTATAGCAAAAATCACATTTTTAATAACAGTTAATAAGATTTAATGAAAATAATAAATATTGATTCTGGGATTACTGGATAGGACAAGTAAAAAAATATAACTTTCAAGCAACGTTTCTTGTAATTATTTACGCTTCTTCGGGCTATAAACATCAATTTTTTGGAGAGATCTTACAGCAATTAAAAACAACTCATACCTTAAAATTATAATATTTCTTAACTAATAACGTTGTTGTCATTTTTGTGAGGTACGGTTAGGCATCTAATTAATTAATTACTTTATTAACTTAACAACCATTAATTCCTCTTACCTGAGGTATTTGATTTTAATTTTTTAGTCTTGTCTATCTATTTTTAATTATTAATAAAGTAATGATTGCTATTTTTCATCTTTACTCGGCGAGGTATAAATTTTGAATGCATAAACGCAAGGGCATGTTAATCTAATCTAGCATAGACTTGATATTGAAAATAATTTTTTGAAATTCTTTTAATTATTAAAAGATAACAATTAATATTGTTACGCTAATCAACAAAGATCCGTAATCAAATTATTAATTAATCTAATGTGATAATACAAACTTAACATTGAAATTGATAATACTTATTATAAATTCATAAAATTAATGCTTTGTTTATTGGATTGTATGTATAACATTTCTGAAATTAGTCGTTTAGAAGTATTATCTTCTTTATCAAGTATTTTCACGTCAGTGAAATCAAACTGATGTAGGTTTGAAGCTGCATGTGAAATTAAAGCTGTTTTATTTTCATTATTCATAAGGTTGTAAGTTTTACAATCGTTTTTATGATTATTGATTCGATTGATAAGGTATTGTTTCGTTTGTCCTATATAACACTTATCACAGTTTTTACAATTTATCTGATATGCTACTTTAGAATTCTGAAGTTTTGGTGTAATATGTTTGAGTTTAGAAAATAGTGTTTTGCTGGTTTTTTTTGTTATATAAGGCAATTTTATTTGAATTGTTCTCTAAGGTGGCTTTCAATTGGTAACTTAATTGAGGTAGTTGATTAATTTTTATATGTGCAAGTGGCATGACTAGGATCATTCATATTAACTTTAGGTCGGGAATTACTGTCATTATACAGTATCATGTTAATTAAATTAACTGGATAGTTATTTATTTTTGCAATTTCTTTGATTCTTTGAAAATTATCTGCGTGTTTTGAATGATCACTGAGACTTAGAACTTTATGTTTTAAGGATTTAATAATGCCTATCTTTTGTCTTATTGGATGTGTATTGTAAAAATTTAAAATTCTATTTGAAGCTATCGATTTCTTATACCAATTTGTGGTGATAGTGTTGTTATTGTTTCTAATAATTAATACGTCTAAAAAGAGGATGGAATTATTATTTTCTTGTTCAATGGTAAATTTTAAGCTATGATAATATTCATTTAATTTATTAATTATGATTTGGTCTTGATCTGTTGGAATCGCGGTTAGAATGTCATCCCAACAATAGAGAAACGGTAAGTTAAATGGTAAGGTAAGTAATGTAGTACTAAGCAAGTCGTGCATAGCTAAATTTGCTAGAATGGGAGATGCTGGATTAGCCATCGCACAACCAAAAATTTGTGAAAAAAAACTTTTTATCAAATTGAAGTAGCTTGAGTTAAACATGAATGTTAATATTTCTTTAAATAATTCTTTATTTATATTTGTAAAACTGGATATTTGGCTCCAATATTTGTCAATTAGTGTGATGATTAGGGCTAGGATTTTGATGACCTAAAAATTGGCAAAAAATGCAAAATAAAAAATGCAATTATGACCTAAAATTACCCTAATTTACCTAAAATTTGAGAAAAATTTAAATTTAGGATACGTGGACTATTTTTTTGTTGTCAATGAAATTTTTGTGTAATTGAAATTTTTCAAAAAATAATTTATTTTATAAAATTAATTTAACACATTAGAATTACAATATACAATTAACACTTTTCTTAAATTTTCAAATGTAAATGATTGCCTATTGTCCGTTAATAACGATTTGTACATTGCGAAGCTTCTTTCGACATCAACTGATACAACAGGAGCATACTTAAAATAAACGAAGTCACTTGATTTTAGTTCATGTGGTGGGTATGCAATAGAAACAACGAATAGTAGCTTTAATTACAATTACAGTTATTGGCTGTTCAAATATCAATTAAGGGGTAGCCCTCAGGCTGAAGATTACTATCTAACTGAGTTTATTGTTTGTCAGGCAGGTATATATGGATTAGAAAGTTTTCTTAGAAAAACAATATTTATGTAATTCAGTACTATGGATTTACAAAAGAATGCAGCTAATGGATATGACTTAAGTCATTAAGGGGAAATTACTGACAGACAATTAATGTTTTACAATAAAATATGTTTAAGTATTTATAAACTTTCCGAGAATCATAGAAAATTTACTAGAAAATACAATTTACTCTTAAAATGTAAATTACAAAAGTATGTTTATTCCCATAATTCCGAAATCCATTATGATTTTCATAGAATTTTAGTTATTTTTGCAAAAAAAAAAACATTTCTTAAAGAGAAATTAAATTTCAATAATTTCATTAACTGGAAACGATTATACATGTGTTTTTGATTTAAGGTGTAGTGTAAACCTAAAAATTTTGTTCCATAGAAAAATTTGACTGTGGTTAGCTTTTAGCTTTAATCGAATAAGTTAATTAAAAAATCACACGCTATAGGAAATACAAAAAATTACATATAGTTTTTTTTTAAATCTATCGAAAACGGCAAAAAATGCTAAAAAATGACCTTACCCAAAAAAATGGCAAAAAATGCCCCAACAAATGACCCTCATTTAACCTATTTTTTCATAAAACATGTACAATACAAGTGAGCAACGCCTTAGAAGTATCAAAAAAATAATGCAGAGTGATCAAAATCCTAGCCATAGTGATGATTAACTCTAAAGTAACATTTGAGAACAAATGACATCTAAAGAGATTAACTTGTAGTTAGTCGGTAGTGTAATGTGTTTAAATTTTTCAACTAAGGATTGTGAATTTTTTATATTATAATTAAATTTAGGAATCATTTTATTGAGTATTTTTGTAATATACTTTGCTAGGTTATATGTAGGGGAAACTATGCATGAAATTATAGGTCTTATGGGTAGTTCGTTCTTGTGAATTTTAATTAACCCATAAACTTTTAGAGGTACACTGTTATGTATTAACAGTTCTTTCTGTTCTCTGTCATTGATGATATCAAGATGTTTGAGTTGCTTTACTAATTTATTGTTGTTATTTTGAATAGTTCTTGTTGGATTATGTTTGAGTAAAAATTATAGTGTTATTGCCTTTATCTGATCTAGTTACAATTAATTCTGGGTGTTGCTTAAGGAACTTTTTACTTTTTAAAAATAGTTGTTCAAATTTATCTTTCTTATTGTGATTGTTATTCAATTTAGTGGTATGATTAGTTATAATGTTAGTGTGTTAGGCTCTCACTCGATCTGTATTTTCGGGTGTTATAGTGGTTTTAATTATGTACTCAACATCCTTGATAACATCAAAAAGAGGAAAATCTTTTTTTGTATAATCTAATGCAAATTTAGGACCTAGACTAAGAAAATTGAATATATCAGTAGCAGTATTTGTTTTTGATAAATTTTGGATCTAATTATCCGTGTTATTATTTAGCAAAACTGATTTTGGTCTTTAACCAACTGATAAAATTTTGTAAATTGCAATCACTACATTATTAATAATTAAAAATAGATAGACAAGACTAAAAAATTAAAATCAAAAACCTCAGGTAAGAGGAATTAATGGTTGTTAAGTTAATAAAGTAATTAATTAACTAGATGCCTAACCGTACCTCCCAAAAATGACAACTTTATTAGTTAAGAAATATTATAATTTTAAGGTATGAGTTGTTTTTAATTGCTGTAAGATCTCTCCAAAACATTGATGTTTTTAGCCCGAAGAAGCGTAAATAATTACAAGAAACGTTGCTTGAAAGTTATATTTTTTTACTTGTCCTATCCAGTAATCCCAGAATAAATATTGAACAATTAGGACAATAATAGTAATTTTACCGTAGAAAATAATAAAAATTAGTTTTGTCCGATTGTGCCTCATACATGGGGTACATTCGAACAAGGGTGGGGGTAATTAATTTTGGACTCGAAAAGAAAAAATTAAAATGATGTGAATTCGACTGTTTATTTTATTATAAATTTCTTGGCCGTGAAAGCTTTGGAACAATATCACATCAGGAAAACAGAAATTGTGGATTTGTTTCTTTATGAGAAATTCTACTTCAAATTCATCTTCACCAATAATTCTCATCACTACTCTAATAAAGTACTTTATGTCCTGTTTGGTTAGAAACTTCACAAGTATATAATCACCAGTGATTATCTTCTCCTCATCCAATAGTATTAGGAGGTCTTCATTTTCATCAGATTCAAGCCAAAATCTAAACTTGAAGAATAACGTTCCTTTGTTAGGTCTACTTCTGAATCAGAAGACTACAAGGTGTCAATTTTTCTGTTTTTCCATGTTTGGCAGTTTTCACTTTAGGTATGATCGGGGTTGTTTACTTTCTTCACAGGTTCTGACTTCTTACCAAGCTACAATTGCTGTAGAAATAGGTTTTAGTGAACGAACGAATATCAGTTTAACATAATAATCATTAATTGTAGTTGTTTGATCTTTTACTGTATGTACTATAAAAATGAATTCTAAATAAATAGTTAAACTTACTATGCATTGTCTAGAATTTATTTTCATTCTTTCATTAGTTTGTGTAGAAATGCTTCCCGTTCCTGCATAATTACTATCAGTTACTTTCTCAGTCATTATTATCTCTCAACTTACTTGTTATTGCATCTTCCAAATTAATAGTACTGCTACCATTAAGAGTCACTTCACAGTTAGAAAGCTACACAACGGTAGGATTGAGACGGTCAGTAGTTTCAGTCACAGGGAAATCATCTACAGTAAATGTTAAAAACTTTAACTTTTGGGGGTAAATGACTGTAGATAAGCAACAGCAGATAGCGTTGGAATGTCTTGAATCTTAATCGTTTGCGAGGATTTATACTTATGTAATCATTGAATGCAACCTTGCACCTTGATTGGTATGGTCCATTAATGCAGATATTAATGGGTTGCATTTTATGTGTACTCTGTGGAGGTAGAGATAAAAGTAATGTTTTATTCAGCATAGAGTAGTTTATTGCTTATAACGAACATGTATTCCTTGCTTATCAATTATGAGTAAAATGAGATTCTCCAAACTGCAGGTTGTGTAGCTAGATTTCAAGTATTCTGGTAGGTTAACCAATAATTTATTTTTGATAAATGTATGTATAAAGGTATTTGTATAATTCTTGAATACTAAATACCAGTGTTTAAACTCTATCAAATAAGGTAGACTTTTTGATGTAGAAGTCGATTGCAGCTTGCCTCAATGATTTTCGTCTTTTTATTACGGCGATTGCTAGAGATTCCTCAGAAATTTCTCCGCGGTTTATCTTTTTCCTGTAATTACGAACCATTCTATAACATAAAAATGCTGATGGGGGTATATTTGGATATCTATAATATATGGGAAACATTCAGGCTACCTGTAACTACCCCCAACCGTAATGTTCGAACGTGCCCGCAAGTTAAATAATAAATACCGATAAAAATTATTTGTGGTACTTATTTGTAATCTATAGACTGATTTATGCACCATTTAAGGTTTAACATTTATAATTTAAAAGTGAGGTTATTACAGTAAGGTATGTATAATGTATATGACACATTTAATATTTCAGAAAGGAGTTGGTTTAACTTTTTATCATTTCTTATAGCAAGGCAATGCTATATATTTTTTAACTGATTGGTAGTTTCCAAAATGTTGCATAAACCACTCGTTAAAAATATTAAATCATAAATGTTAATTTTAAATATTAAATCTTAAATGGTGCATAAGCAACACTTATATTAGAAGAACTGAGGGATACCATAGTGGTCTTACTCAATAAAATCCAACAATTTTCACAAAATAAACATTTTATAACTTAAGGAACAGACATTAGATTTTATAACGTGTATATATGTATATATACAACACAAATTTTCCTGTAAAATGGTTTATATTGCTTGTTCACATTTAATAATGTACTGAAGTATTTTAATTCCGGTTACAGTTATTTACCTCTACAATAATTGTAAGGTTGTAAATTCAAATTGTTGGACTGTGCGTCATGTCTGCACGTGCCCTTGGTCACATTTAATATTGTATTGAAGTATTTTAATTCCGGTTGCAGTTATTTACCTCTACAATAATTGTAAGGTGGTAAATTCAAATTGTTCGAATGTGCCTCGTTTCTGAACATGCCGTGCACTTCCCCATTTTCTTTATAACTCAAATTTCGTGGTACAATGTTTGACAATAACATTTTTTTATATTAATTGGTTAATAATTAATAAAATTATTATCTTATGTAATAATATTAAAAGACAAATCGAAGCCAAAATTTAGACAAAAAAAATGTTTCAAAAACGATTCAATAATCTGTTCCCAGAAGTTGCTTCTATTATCAGTAAAATGTAAGGAAAAAGGTCTGTCCGGAGTGTGAAAAATTTGCTAAATCATAATCTAGTAAGCAAAATCAGGATTTATGAAAATTCCTTAATGTTTTGCCATTATACAATTGTTTAAAAATTCCATACTTCTTGCATTATAATAAACTAGCCGTTAATGATTAAGTAACCATGGAAAGCTGGTATCAAAGGCAAAAACATATGGTTGAATATAAATTTACCAGACGTTTTAAATGGGTATGACTAGATACCTAAAGCAATTTGAAAAAATTTAAGGGGCGTCTCCAATAGGGTGGGGGTAAATCTGACGTTTATGACATTAGCACCAAAAAGTGTCTCCCTCAAGTTAAAAGTTGACGTATTTCGGCATTTCTTTCTAACACGGCGCATTTCTGAAATATTAAGGGTGGGTCCTTTTCAAATGAACACAGTATATATATATATATATATATATATATATATATATATATTTAATACACATACATATATGTTATCTGTTACTCTTCTTCCCTTCCTGAACACAGCCTATGCATCTGGCAGCAGTTTTTTCCCTCTATCTCTTTCTGTAGCCTTTCTTCTAGCACTGGCATATATTTTGTATGCTGTGTTTAATAATGTGTACTCCCCTGTAATTTTTCACTTCTTCCTCCGTATACCCAGTCTTCTCCTTGTATCCTTCTCCCGCTTCTTTACCTTTTTTCACTTCTTGTATTGCCTCTCTTACTTCCTCTTCTTTTATTCCTTCTTCTTCGTCTACTTGGTATACTTCTTTCCGTGTCGTTCTCCTTTCTGTCTCCTGTCTCCAGCAAATTCCATTTCTTTATTTGTATTCCCGTTTGTGTCTCTATTCTCTTCCTTTCTTTTTTTAAATATTTCGATATATCTTCTTCCGTTTTTATTTCCTTTATCTCCTCTTCTTGTTTCTTTTTGTTTTCCTCCTTTTTACTTTTTACTCTCATGTGTTTTCTGGTACTTTCTTACTGCTTGTTTAAATTCTTCTTTTTCTGCCTTCCCCTTTTTCCATTGTCTTAGTGTTCTTCTTGCCTTCATCTTGGCCTCCTCGCATTCTCTATACCACCACTTCTTTCATCCCGTTTTTTCCATCTTTTAAATTTGACTTTCTCTGCTGCTTCCTCCATCTTCTCTCTCATTTCTTCCATACTTCCTTGTACTCCCTTACATTCCCATATTGTTTTTTTCCCCATTTTATTTTTGTACTTCTTATGCTCTCTTCTGACCATACTTTTTTTGTTCTGTACTCATTTTCCCGCTCTTCGCATTTTCCCCTTTCAATTGCCAGTTCCAAGGGTTGGTGATCCGATTCGACCCTGTCGCGTACCCTAAATGCCTCTGGGTTCATTATAACATAATGTATTATCGATTCTCCCCTCCCTTCTATGTAGGTGTACTCCCCCATTTCTCTTTCTTCGCTATCCCCATTCATTATTTCCCACCCTTTTCATTGCACACTTCCAGCAGTTCTTTTCCCTCTTTGTTTAACACTTTGCCCTTTGTCGGCCTTTTCCCCGCCTATTTCCTTGTATTCCCCCCTCTTCCCCTATCCTCACGTTAAAGCCGCATCCTATTATTATCATGCCCTCCTTCTCTTCTAAGTTTTTCCTTGTCTCTTTCATCCTTCTGCTATATATCTTGATTTTTATTTTTTCCCCGCTGTATATTGCTTTCTACAATTCCTCTTCTCTGTTGCACTGTTTCTTCTTGTTTCAACCATTTTCTTCTTATTCCCGTTATTATTCCCCCCTTTTCCCTCCCTTTTCTGTTACCTCTCCGCGTGCTGCACCATCCATGAGAATTCCCCTGGCATCTCCCTTTTCCTCCATCCATGTCTCTTGTAATGTTTATGTAAATATTTAAAATAGAAGCATATTTTCGAAATGCACAACAGATGGACAATGGTAATTGGCGGCACTCTGGACAAGCTTGTTTAAATGGAATTCAGAAAAAGATTTCCTAACTTTGAAATATCAGCAACGGACATTTTTATCAATTACGATGTACTTGAATTGATACTATAGCGGACAGAGCGAGAACTTACAAATCGAATGCAAAACGAACTCTCCACATCAACCCGAAGACTGATTCAAGAAGTGAATTTGAGTTGTTACTTGGCGTACGATTCTAAAAAAAGATTTAAATTTGATTTAATACAGACTACAAATATATCAAAAGTTGTTATCTCCAGATTACTTAAATGGCTACGTTAATTTACAAGTAATGCGTTTGTGGAGTGCAGATAACACACATTTCTTTCGTAAAGCTTCTTTGTATTGCCCTAAAATAGGTGAATAGCGTGCTCTCGCCTGGCAAATATTCTTTGAAGACACAATCAATACCGAAAGATCTCCAAATAATATTCTTGAAAAATTCGTGAATCAGCTCCTGTTGTAAATGTGTATAAACTATTTTTTTTAACAATTCCCAACTTTTAATTTGTTTGCAGACCGAAGTGAGGTTATGTACGCCTAATAATAATTTGAATGTATCTCCATATAAAAACCTGCCAATTTTATTAATTGTTTTCTAAATACTCTCCCGTTGTATTTTTAATTTAAACGTCATTGAAAAGCATTAAGAAGAATCAATAGTAGGTATGTTTTATATTAAGGGACTGGGATACTACTTTTAATCCCTCGAGTGGTTGACCGATTCCTCAGTCCCACACTATATGTGCTATTTTTTGACATTCTGAGATTAAATATACCGCAATTTAAACCCGAAGTTTCAAAATCCCAGTTGCGAAATGGCGGTTGATTGTTGCCAAGGTTTTGTTTCACATCACAGACCAACATTATGTCCCAAGAGATTAAAAGTTTATCTTAATCCATAGAGACTAAAAGTGATGCTTCAATCCCATAGAATATAAAATACCTATTCTATGTTCAATTCATAGAAACGGGGATTGAAACATTATTTTTGTAATTATTCAATTTAAAACGAAAAATACGTCACAACAACGCTAAGCGTGACCGAAAATTTATAGAATCCTAAAATTTACTAAACATCAGGATGTAATACCTAAATTCGAGAAAATATATAGCTACCATAACAAATAAAACAAATTGGCTTACCTGTTTGGCAAACTCAGGCACTACGGCGTCCACAATCGGTATGTTATAAAAAAAAAAACTTCAAAAAAATTGCGACTACTAGCAAATTAATCTACTTTACTTACTTTATATATACGTAACGGTATGCCTATTAAACCTTATCTTCAACTTCAACTATTGAATCTTGCAAGATCTATCTTAAATTTTTAAATAAATAACACTAAAAATAAATCATTACAATATTAATAATTTCGTTGCACACATAAATTTGACAAATGGGTAATATGTAATTTTAGCTAGCGAAATCAAAATAAAATGCAGATAAACACCATATGACGTACGAATGAATACGCTTTATATACCGAATTGATCTCTAAACGTTACTTAAATCTCAAATAAAAGGCATATTCATTCGTCTAAATAAGTACAAACAAACATTTTATTAAAATCACCAACAGTTATAAATTCAGAAAAATATGTAGTTACCTTCATAAGCTCCAAAATGATCAATCGATCTTCCTTTTCTTTGGCACGGCGCTGGACCTTTTGATATTTAATCGACGTGAACCAATAACTCGTTTAAAATTACCTTTACGTAAACTTCATTAACGGAAAATTTTAAACCAAAAAACATACTCTACGATCACTTTTTCACCTGGTTGACTATAATATACAGGGTGATTTTTTACCGTGTATTAGAAGTTTATGGAGAAAGAAAAAATATACGATTCTGAAAACATGGGGATCGACGTGGTGTCAAAAGACTTATTAAATAAAAATATTTGCAAGAAAGTGGTATGCTGTTATATATATATATATATATATATATATATATATATATATATATATATATATATATATACAAATAAAACTTTATTTACTTAAAACTTATAAAAGCGTCACTAAATACAGCAAATTTGTTCTTTATCTTGGCCAGCTATATCGAAACAAACACATAACCGTAATCTATTTACAAATAATCCGCTAAAAAGGCGATATTCATCCAAAAGAAATAAGGTTCGCACTAGCAGTAAACACGTAACCACATTCCTTGAACGCGAAACTGTCAATAACTGACAACGGTATACGATACTATATTATTTTACCGAGATGGGTGAGACTAAACACTATCCCCTTGAAGGGGGATCTACCCCAACGAAAGCCCTTTCACCACGGTACAAACGTAAGAAGATTCCATCTACCTCCAACACACATTTCGAGTACGCGGCCATAGCCGCGATAACGGGAGCCTACATCACTGCCTGTCTAACATCATTCAGTTTCAACCATCTTCCCTATCATCTCCCTATCTTTTAATTAACCAATCATAACGTATTACTTAAATTTTAAATTGCGCCAAAAACAAGCTAAATTCGAAAGCCAGCGGGAAAATTGCACCACCAAAAAAACACTTCGCAACCAGCGGGCGTTATCAATGTAACCGGTATCCTGTAAATTGAAGTTTTTATAACGACGCTAGACCTTGACGCCTCGTATATAAAAACGAAAGTCTTTGTTTAAAGACCAAACATTTTATCAAAGAAAGGCGACAGGTTGTCGCTGCAATGTAAGATGTACCATACAACGTAATAAATTTATACTTAATATAATTTAACAAAATTCATCTAAATTTAGAAGAACCAGATTGACTATTATTTACAAAGAAAATAATCAATTCACAATCAAATTAGTAAAAGGGATTTCACTAATTATCGCTGCCTGTATGTATACCAATTCTTAATTTAGAACTAAGCTAAACTTGATAAATAAACCAGACACTTTATTTCGTTTTCAAGAAAAAATGATTCTAAATGCATTCATCATTTGAACAAATTTCGAATACTTTACAAATACGTAAAAGACAAAATGAAAACGTTACAATTGAAAAGCTTCACAAAAATTTATTCGTTATCAAGTTCATTTGCATGAACTTATACTACATTTCAGATGTACGGTACTAATGAATAATTTACAGTTCCGAAATTAACGGTAAATCATTGATAAAATCACGACCACGTGACAACCTAGAACTAGAGATTTGTCATCTGGTGTAAAACAATTAACTGTTCGAGCATTAAATCATTCCGTGAATGAAGTTTTGTCACATTTGGGTGGAAGTGGCTTTTTAATATTATTTACTTTTGCCCATTAACTGTGCTGTGAATACTCTTAAATACCACTTTACTCTATTGTTCGTGTCAAAAAGGGTCTTTTTGTGCAAGTGCATTTTTCTTTAAAAAAAACCACAATATTGTTTAAAGTAAACATTTTCGAGACGCTTTTGCATCTATACAGTTATTCCCATACAATGTTATGCCTTACAGATTTTTACAAGGTATATTTGCATTCTGGAATTCACTATTTTTTGTACATTTGGGGCTTTTGCCAACGAGATTAGTATTTCCATGTTATCGATTATTTTAACAATGCCCCCAACAGTAGATTTTCATATTTTCAAACATTGTGCTATTGTCTGTCATGTGTATTTGAACGCCTGTATATATGTACGAATTTTTATTCTTTTTTTTTTGCTAGTGACTCGGTTTACGCTAACGAAATTTGGTGTTTTTTTGTGTTCATCAAGGTACAAGTGAAAGTAAGAATAGATTGTTTGATTTTCTAAGTTGTAGTGGTTTTCGAGTTAAACTTTTCGTATTGTCGAAATTAATAGTAGTCAAGTTGCTTTGGTATGTGCGAATCCTTGCGATATTGCAGGCTCACATTCCATTAATATAAGTAATTTGATTGTAATCTCATTATATTTAGAATTGACATCCGTTCTACATACATAAAGACAAAATTTACATCGATTGGTGCTTGAACCTTGGTGGCGCAGTTGGTTAGCGCGGTACTGTAGCAAAGTACAGGTCGTAGGTTCAAATCCTACTCGAGGTAAACTTTTTATTTATGTATTTAATAAAATTAATAATAATTTTTAATTTTCGTATTGTCATTTAGATGTGATTTCTGAAATTGGAAATTATATATTTTGTGGATTAATTAAATAGGAAATTTTAAAGTTGAATCTAAATTAGTTTTCCTTTAATTTTTATAAAAGGTTTCGTTAAAGTAAAATGTAGCTGTAGATAAGAAAAGTTCGCATTTAAAGTGTAGGATGAGATCATTCCTTGGTTTGATTGTTTAAGCAGGGGCTGTTAATGGGCTCTACTTATCGCGTTTTGGTAATTGACGCCGTTTGTCTGCAGGGAATACAGTATCTCAATGCTTTAGTGTTAAGTAGTTATCATTATCGTTTAAGAAATAAATTTGTGGACGACAATTTGCACTTGAGTCGTGCACGTCGCAGTGCCTGCAGTTTTATCATGTTGAGAAATATGGTGCAATATTACGGAGAGGGGAAGAAGCTGTTTTTTTTTTGTGCAGGGATTCTCGATCTGACTTTCGTGAGTAAGATATGTGATCTGTGTGCCTTTTTCGAATACCTGGAAGACCGAACTTTTGCAGAAGTTGTTTGCAACTAAAAGCACCCGTTTGGTGGATATTTGTGTAGACGTTCATCCCTCCTGGTTATTTATTTTGAAGTTACGGGCCCTGGGTCAATTAACGGACATTTTACTAAGTTATGTGTTTATCTGAGTGCATCTTAGTAGCGGTTCGAGGTCGCGGGTAAGCGGATTTATATTACCGAATGAAACCATCGTGAAGGCACGTTTTGTTTCCCCCGTAAAAGAAAATCAGTTGCAACTGACGAAAGTCTCACTGTAAATAATTTGTAAATAGACCTTTTTTTTCCATTTTAATAATTAAACAGACTTGTAAATAGAGCTACCGATTTAATTGTGTAAGAGCTACTAGTTTTGTGCACATAAACTATATACCATCCTGACCAATGAAGTTCAACGTATTGCTATCGAAATTAAGACTGGGAAATTCCCGTATTGGTTTGCCGATCGAGAGCATTATGCTGGTATCCTGGAGCCGTTCCCATGTTTTCGTTACAGCCCGGTGGAGAAGGGAACGCAATATTGTACGTTATTGTGAATGCTTTACCATATCTTTGTTTGCAAACTTGGTCAAATTATATGTTGACGATCGAATAAACGCAGTCATTTGTTTTGGTGTTATTTTGCGGAATTTGATGCTTTCACGTCGTCTCAATTTAAAGGTTGACGAACTGCTTTTATTTGCGATATCTTTGGTGTTTTGTTTTTTTTTATTATTGAATTAAATGTGCTTCAGATTTGTGTATATGAACATTTCGCATGGTAAAATTGATTTGAGTGACCAATTGATTACGTATTGTTTTGAATTTATTCATATTGAGATAATTCTATTTCCGTAGTTTAAAATCAAAGGCCGCTTGGTAAGCTTACAAAGCTTACCATTTTATGTTCTCGTTTTCTAGTATTTAAGAGTTTAAATCAAACCGAAACCAATGTAAATAAATCTATGTATTTGTGTGCTTTTTGAGATCTATTTAGATATAATAGACGAACAATCAATGGCATTTTGTGGTGTTAATCTGTGATCTCTTCCCGACCAGCGAAAGCAATTATTTGATTTTATTATTCAAACAAAAGAATTAATTGGGAACTAAATTTTGATTTCATTATTTTTTTATTGATTGTTTTTAAAACTAACCAGTGGCAATTTCCTGCAATTGAAGTATTCAGGATCATACTGTTTTTTTTTTTTGTTTTATTAAATATTTTGTGTTGTTTAATGTAATCGATTAGAGGAATTTTAAATGACGTTTATTTAGTTTATGTCTTATTATTTTACTTTGGAGTTCAATTAATGGCAGAGCTTTGAAGATGAGTAGTATTTAAATTTGAGTTAATGAGATTTAAGCGTAACATTTAACGTTCATTTTTTTTTTTTATTATTGTGTTTGAATTATTTTGTTCACAAGCGTTGGGGGTAACATTACGAAATATAAAGTTAAAGAAGTCATTGAAGCCCAACAGCTGACTTGCGCCGACGCTATTTTGGTATTTGAGCGTGTGGATATTTTTAAGATTTGTTCTAGAGCTAAAGTTTCAAAGCATCTCTGACGCGCACCTGGAGGTAGCCAACGTAAGGTAAGTGAGATCTTTTGACTGTTGAAGGCTGATTTATCTACGTGTGCCCAGGTGTATGCTTACTGATTTCGTCTTAATAACAGTCTGGCGCCCTTTTACTTGACTTTGTTCTAATTACGACGCACCCTTATCTGCGACTTTCGACAATACGACTAACCACCTTCGGTATTTTTAAATTCAAAAACACGCCCTCTGTCCCAGCGAGCTAGTCCGGTGCACTCTAATTATCTGTTACCTGCCATTTTTGTTTCATTTTCGACCGTAACATTTTGGACGTACCTTTTAAAATAGGTGGTGTAGAACACAGAGCCTTCCAACCTACAAAGTGAAAAATAAAAGAAATGAAACAGTTAAGAATAATTATGCAACGTCTTTTGCAATTTATTGATAATGAAAATAGGTAGTGTCAAAACAACTATAATGATTTATGTCAGACGTTTAAACCTTCATATCAGATAGATGTTAATAGAATTAAAATACTTTTGGGTTTTTAAATTTTTTTCTATTATTGTTATCAAAACGTTTAAATGTGTATGAAATATGAATAGAAAAATACACGAATTAAAAACCCAATAGTAAGTATTTTACATATGTGTAATAATCGTGAAAGTTTACATTTTCAGATGTTAATAGATGTTTACATGCCACCTTGAAAAATCAAATTCCTAAGTTTGATTACTCAATTATGTTGGATTTTTTACTTCTAGATTTATTAAGATTCAAATACTCGTTGTTTAACAGTTCAAATTATATTATAACAAACGGTACAGAATAAAGTGGAATAATAAAACAAAACGTAAATCACTGAAATGTAGAATATAAACGTTCACTGAAGGTTTTACTTTTATTTATCAGCCCGCACGTGTTACTTCATAAATATAAAGCGCGACTGCGAGTGTGACGACGACTGAGTTCACCCATCCCTCCAAATCTTCTTAATTTATCATAATCTAACAAATTATAACCTGTTTCATCTTATTTTGTATTAGAAGAGGTCATGATATTTTTTTTTCTGTAGTGGTATTCCAATTTCTCAAAATGGCAAGAAGTCAATTTGACAGTAGCAGTTAAAGATAGGAATAGGCTCCATGAATAACGCATGCGCTGTTCGGGCATCAGTAGTTTTTGTTTATCTAGTTTAGATTAGATAAACAAAACTACCGTAACTTAACGGAAGCAGATTAAATAAACAAAACTACTGTAACCTAACAGAAAAAATAATTGAAAAATTACCACCATTCCGAACAGCGCATGCGTTATTCATGGAACCTATCCTATTCCTATCTTTAGCTGCTAATAATTTGACGCCTCCTGTCAGAATTATACAGTTTTATGAGAAAAAAACCATAATTTTAAGAATAATTTATTACTTGCATTCTTTCCAAAATGTTATGCCTACTGTAAATAAATTGTTAATGAAAATGATTCTTAAAAATAATGTTTGCTCTCATTGATTGCCATTTTTCTCGGAAATAGTTGAGTTTAAAGCTATCAGCCAAGAGCACCTTTTTGGTGTAGAAGACATGGCCGGTTCTAAGGCGCTTCTTAGAATTGCATTTAATTCAGTGGCGTAGAAATTAGGGGGGGTCGATAGAGCTTTCAAAATTAAGACAAAAAGTTTATATGAACATAAGTTGCCAAACGCTTAACCCTCAAAATACCCAAAATCCACGCCACTGAATTTTTAAAAACCTTCATTTTACAGCGAAAACAAGTGACTTAATGAGCACAAATTGTGTATAAGAGCTGAACATCATATCTCATTCGGTTCTCGAGATATTGTCCAAAAACTGAAAAAAAATTCAACTTTGACCCCCTGTATATTGAAAACGGTATGTCTGAGCATATAAGTTCATAGGAAAAAAAAGTCTTATTTTTTCATGTAGAATCACATCCTTCTCTAGGTATATGCTATTTCCGGGCACCGATATATATATATATATATATATATATATATATATATACACACAGTGCGTCCAATATAATCGGACGCATTCAATAACTCTTTTGTATTGCGTTTCACAAGAAATTGTTTTAATAGTATTTTATTCATTTACAAATACTCTATTAAGTGCTTGGTTTAGATAATTTTTTAAGCTTCCGGTTTGACCGGAAGCGCACATAATTTTATTTTTTTAAATCACACGGTATATATATTTTTGCATTTTTGTATTGCTTATTTTTTTCTCAATACATACGTATAAAATTCTTATAGGGTTTTATAAAAAAAATTAGAGAAAAATGCCATCGAAAGTTTTTCAATTTTATTATACGATTAGAAGAATCAAACAAAACCGTAGGCAGCGTACGTCAACAAAATCGCATCGCAATTGTTTTTTCGTTTATTGCAATTGACAATCAGATAAAAGCTTAATTTGATTTCAATCGAAATAATTGTTTAAAATGAATAACAGTGAAAAAGTTGACCTGTTGTTAATTTTCGGTGAATATAAACGTAATTCTCGACGAGCGGTAGAATTATACGCACAAAGATATCCCAATAGATACCATCCTTCCGAAAGTTACATACGAAAAATTGAACAATCGCTTAGAATGCGTGGAACATTACCAGGAGTAAATTATCAGAATTTAGAACAACAAAGAAATGTTTTGACCGAAGATATTGAAGTACAAATATTGGGTATTTTAGAGTAAATCCACGGTCATCTATTAGACATGTAGCGCAAGAAGTAGGTGTATAAGTTGGCTCAATTCACAGGACATTAAAAAAATTCAAAATGCTGCCTTATAAAGTCGATTTGGTTCAACACTTGCGGCCTCAAGACTGATCGGAGATTACCTTTGATTGCATGGATAGTTGAGCAATGTGATCACAATCCATTATTTTTAGATCATATTTTATGGACAGATGAATCCAGGTTTAGAAATAAAGGAGTTATTAATGAACAAAACAATCGTTATTGGTCTGACGAAAATCCTCATTGGTCAATGGAAACTAACCATCAAACCGTATGGGGTACTAATGTTTGGTGCGGTGTAATTGGAAACCAGTTACTAGGGCCTTATTTCTATGATGGTAATCTAAACGCCAATAGGTATCTTGAATTTTTAGATAACGTGCTACCAACAATGTTCGATGAGTTTCCTCTGTTTCTGCGACAATTGTATTTCCAGCAAGATGGAGCTCCAGCTCACAACGCGTTGATAGTAAAAGAATATCTTAACCAAACGTTCAATGAACGATGGATAGGAACTAACGGCCCGGTAGAATGGCCTGCGAGATCACCGGATCTTACACCGGTAGACTTTTTCTTGTGGGGTCATTTCAAAACAGTGGTATGCCGAACCACCTTTAAATGTTATACACTTAAAGAATAAAATTACAGCTGCATGTGTTAATTTAACTACGCAGCAAATCAAAAAAGCAACTAACCATGAACTCAGGCGACGATTAGAAGCATGTCTAGAACAGAATGGTGGCAACTTTGAACAATTTATTCGCTAATTATAACTGATTTTGTTTAATTTTTCTAATCATGTAATAAAATTGGAAAACTTTCGATGCCATTTTTCTCTAATTTTGTTTTATAAAACCTATAAGAATTTTATACGTATGTATTGAGAAAAAAATAGGCAATGCAAAAATATATATACAGTATGATTATAAAAAATAAAATTATGTGCGCTTCCGGTCAAACCGGAAGCTTAAAAATGATCTAAATCAAGCACTTAATAGAGTATTTGTAAATGAATAAAAAACTATTTAAACACTTTCTTGTGAAACGCAATACAAAAGAGTTATTGAGTGCGTCCGATTATATTGAACGCACTGTATATACTCTGTTATCAACACTATATCTGACTGTCTCTCTTCAAACCCAAATTGATAAAGTGCATAATTGGTATATGAAGAACAACCTTCACTTAAACATGAACAAAAGCAAAGTTCTCACGCATTCTAAAAACTCTCAATCAATATTATACCCATGTAAATGCCAGTCGGTTTTATTTAATAGATGCTCTTCGATTCAAGATTTGAGAATAATATTCGATAGCAAACTTTCTTTTGTCGAACATATGTCAACCACGTGTGCTACTGCGATTAGGACACTTGGCTTTTAATTAGAAATTGTCGCACATTCTCCAACATTGCTAGATTAAAATCTTTATATATGGCCTGTGTTCGATCAAAACTCGAATATGAATCTATTGCTTGCTATCCATACTATACAAACCATAAGGCTCCTTTAGAAGTAGTCCAAAGAAAATTTCTAAAGTTTCTTAGGCAGGTTCAAAAATGATGGGAACTGGTATAGATCAGGAAGTATTACTAACGAGGTTTAACATGCAATCTCTTGAAATTCGGAGAGCGATTACGAGTGTAGTGTTTCTCTATCAGTTGCTTCAAGGCCATATTGATTGTCCGTATCTCTTATCGCTTCTCCATTTTCATGTTCCGCTTATTTCTGCACGTAACACTATAACGTCCGAACACTATCCGCGTATTTCTGCACGTAACACTATAACGTCCGAACACTAACATTATTCTTAAATCATCTGTCTCTGTTATGTGTAATAATGCGAATAAAATTGCTAGCGTATGTGACATTAATACTTGCTCTGAATTAGAAATAAAGGCATTATCATACTATTTGCAGTGTTGAATGTTACTTTTGATCATTATAGCAGGGACTAAAGATACATTATTTTGTCTTTTTAATTGTAGGGAGTGGGTTACTCATTTTTTTAATTATATGTATTCGTTAGATATATCTGTATATATTATGTGCTTTCAAATGTCTTACACATTGTCGTGTAATTGGATTTAGTTCTGTTGGGCAATAAACTGCTATTATTATGATTAAAAAAGTAATCGTGCTGTGAAGGACGGCTAAGGAGAGGAACTCGTTCCTTGATCTGTGTATGCACTTAAATACTTCCGATATATATATATATATATATATATATATATATATATATATATATATATATATATATATATATATCTAGTTTAGATTAGATAAACAAAACCACTCTAACCTAAATAAAAAAAAAGTTACGTTAATTGGGAATCGAACCCGCACCGAAGGCGACCATTATACCACTAGCCCAAACGTGCTTTGCCAGTTTCACATTGAAAATGCGATTTGAGTACCACTTCCGTTAAACCAAATGTGTTTTAGGTGCATGCGCAGATCAAGAAACAAATTCCTCTCCTTAATCGCTTCTGTGCTGTGTTGCCTACTTAAGTAACCATGTGATGATCAAGTCTGATATTGAATTAATAACAATCCGTTGCGAAAATGCCAAAAGTCATCGCAGAGGACATAGTTGCAAATTTTAAGATAGCTATAAGCACCTTAAAAATAGTGCGAACGAATGGGGAACTTATCGTAATGGTGTCGAATCGTAACGGCAAGACCTCAAAATGTAAGGCCGACATATTGTGTTAAACGCGAAAAATCTGAGTTTTAGGGAAGATCCACAACGATAAATTTGGAGAATTTTGAAATCAATGGGTTACAAACACAAACGTGTCAATGGACAGACAAATTTTATGTGAAATGAAACACGTCGTTGTAGCTAAATATAGTTTTGAGAAAATTTTTGCAGTTGTAAAGGCCAAGATATCAGATTTGTGTATCTAGACGAAACGTAAATTTATAAAGAAAATTCTAATATGCATCGTTTGGCTGCATGATTTTGACATCAAAAGTAATCCTTCCAACATTAAAAGTGAAGGTAAAAGGTATACCACTCTACACGCAGGATGTAATTTAGTGTTTTTGGAAAATTGTGATAATTTACTGGAATCGGGGAACGAGGATCGAGATTATCATAAAACTATGAATGGGAAACTTTCAAAATTCGGTGATTAAACTGATGATACCTGCGCTGTCCAAACTACCCATAAATTGTGTGAAGGTTATGGATAACGCACCGTATCATTCGGTGCAGTTAGATAAGCCACCCTCATTTTCTAGTAAGAAAGATCAGCTGCAGGAGTGGTTAATTACACACGGGGTCGAAATTAAGGGCAAAATTATAAAAAAGCAACTCTGGAACAAAATTGAACCTTTCAGGTCCAGAAGAAAAAATGATGTAGTTGATAATATTTTGATTAAGCATGGGTACGAAGTTTTACGATTCCTTACCATTGTCAATCTAACCCTACGAAAATGGCATGAGATTTTTGTAAAAATGATTACAATAAGCAAATAGTTCAGAATCTACATCGATGACACGATGTTGTCATTTATGACCAATGTAAAGAATGTACAATTTCCGTTTTATGTAGGTAATAGGTGTTCAAGATGTGAAGACTAAAATTTACTTTTTTTTTAAATACGTCACTCGAGATTCAACGATATTCGTGCAAACAAAGTCTAAATAGCGTGAAAAACTACGCTGCATTAATTTCACTTTCAAAATATAACCTAATATTTTCATAAGTTAAGCTGCGGTAGTAACTTTTTGTTCTTTTGACAGTGCTACCACACTCATCTCATTTCCATGGCCTGCTCTAATGCAAAATAAAATGGAACAAAGTATATATTAATTTTTAAGGATTACTTGGTTTTGTATCAAGAAATTTTACAAAGAATGGTTAAGTAAAATTAAATTATTACGAATTTTGCTATAAAGTTGATCATTATTCAAATTCGGATATTTATAATTTTAAGCTACTAAGGACCAAGATATGTGAATGAGGACGTGTTATACATAATGTCACTACTGTACTGAGGACCATGTTTGTGCAAGTACTTGAGAGTACCTTTAATAATCTGAATTTCAGTGTTATAAGTGTTTTGTAACTGTGGTTTTATATTAGTTGAATTTTTCGGCTTATTTCCACAGTTTTTTTTCTTCAAAAACTGTGGAAATAGGCCAAAAAATTGAATTAATAATATGCATTATCTATTTATATCCCATCGTACAAAACTTACCGATCGCTTTTTATGCTGTTACTAGTTAGAGTTAACAATCGTATTTTATTAAGGGTTGACGAAAATATGTAGGTACAGTAGGTAAATATCTTGTACGGTGAACATGTGCTAGTTAACTTTCAAACTGTTATTTACACAGCAAGTTGAGGGTATAAGGCTCTATATAAGTATGCATTTTCCAGTTTTCTTTCATTGAACTTTCTTCCTATTTTTTGAAGAGTTGAGTAAAATAAAACATTTCATTAACACACAATAATGTTATTTTCATGACTACCCAAGACCAAGATTTGCAAATGACTTCAGAGGACCTGTTATACACTAGATACACTTGCATATACTTGAATCATACAAAGCTTGTCGGTTCTCTTACCGATTGATAGCTTATGTAGGTATTGTTCGTCTGGGCGCAATCCGTAGTTTTTATCTACTTTCAGGATATTGTGTCATAAATATAAATATCTGTTACATTAAATATGTGCTTGGAACATAGATGTTTGTGCCTACAGCGGTTCCCCTCCCATATATCTCCCCCTGAAGAGCTGTCATTCATAAAACGTAATAAAGTGCACAGTAATTCATTGTTAGGTTTTGGTTGAGGCCATATAGCGGGTGGTGAACGGTCGGACGCACCATAGCAAATCCAATGGGAAATCATAAACTCTCGAATTCCTGTTTTCCTAATTATTTTAGGTAAGAATTCTACAGGAACTTTCTATCAGATAAAACTATTAAAAATATTTTACAGCTTACGCTAATTTCAAAAATTATGCACCATTCCTGCACAGCATCAGGGCAGCAATGAAATTCCAGGATGACGTTACCTTTCAAAGTTATTATAAATACTGTCATGTTGTCAGTCTATATTAGTCATAACAATAGACTTTAAAATATCGTACACCCTTTCAGAAAGAATAGAAAGTGTAAAAATGTTTTATACCAATAATAGCACGCGCACAGTAAGTGCCTTATTTAGCGCGAAATATCCAAACCGCCCGATTCCAAGCCCTACTACAATCGGAAGGATTATTACCAAATTTGAAAGTACTGGAACGGGGCTTCCTTTGTGTAAATGCGCCAAAAATTATGAAGCCAATATTCAAAGAAATGTGTTTGAAAATCAAAACACTACAAATATATTAACCTCAGTTGTTGAAAATCCTTGTATAAGTTCTCCAGAAATTGCGAACCAGTTTGGAATGTATAATACAACCGCACTTATTTTTTTGAAAAAGAATAATTTCCATTCGTACAAACTTCAATGTCATCAGGAGTTGCTTGAGGGGGAGAAGGCTAATCTAGTCCGACATTTTTTAAAGAACATTTGTTTTACGAGTGAGTGTATGTTTACGTTAAATAATAAATCAAACATGCAAAATTATAGGATTTGGTGAACAAAAAGGCCTGAAATTGTTGTTGAAAGCCGTGAAAAAATTAATGTTTGGGTAGGAATATTCGGACAACATGTAAACAGCCAGCCGCGTTTACCAATTTTTTTTTTAATTATTTGATAATTATCCTGTTTAATTAAAATTGACAGAAATCATCAAATAATGAATTCATATCCCCTCCGCCGTGAATTTGAAAAACGTTTAGAGTTTTATTACGTCAAAGCCCCACCAGTCTATCCGCCAATCACGGCATTAGAGCCCGAACAGAAGCCGTCTCCGCGGATTCTAAATAAAACCGCGAGGCGCGCTACAAACGCCCTCATTTCGCTGGGCCTCTTTGGAGAGTTCAGACCGTTATCTTTCTGTTCACTCTCATTCCGTTGGGTCAACTCAACTCATTCCCTGGGTCTTTTTGGTCACTGGCATGTTCCTGTTCACTCTCTCTCTGCTGGGTCTCTTTCAAGAGCCCAAACCGACCGTGTCTATTGAATCTTTGACTCAGCACCGCCGGCCTAAACTTATCATATACACCAGGGTTTATTACTGCCTCAATTTGCGGTTACCTGCATGTAAGTTAAACATACAACACCACATTTACTCTAGTGAACGACTTCACGTCGTGCAAAACACCCGATGTAGTCTTTTACTTACTCCACTGGACAGAAAAGTTCTTCTTTCAATTTTAACAATCTCCGTGGTATCAATTAAACAGCGCAACGGGTGGTCACCCAGATTCTTGTAATTGATACTCTACCTACACAGCCTCACACAAACATGCTTACACTAGGCAAAATAATTAAAAACTGAAATGCAGGAAGCCGACAGATTGAAAGCACCAAGCCGCCCGCAATTAGTCCGTATTTCGGTCACCAAGTTTCATAAATTACGAACCCAGTGCGTAACAGTGAGTATTGCATTTCAATCTCGCTAAACGTAATAAAACGGCTTTCCTACACGCTCATTTATAGTGAGATGGATACAAAAAGGTCCCGAAGATTTAAAGGTTTTACGCCGCCCCTAGGCTAAGAGAAAACTTTACTTCTTAACAGTCCTGAACCTGTATCCGATCCTGATCCCTTATCGCGATAATCCAGAATTGAAGGATAAACCCTTCTGCAAGTCTCCCTTAAACGTAAAACGTTTAGTTTATGCTGTACCTGAAAATCTTTAAACTAAATCGTTCCTGAAGGTTTAAATACCTTATCATTGTCATTATTAAAATCGGCCCTGACCCAGAACTACTCCTGGTAGCTACTTTTAACGCTGTCGAACCCGGAAGCGCACGGAACCGCTAAGCGTGCCCGCACCCAGAATACAATACGAAAGGATTCATTTTCATTTCCAACGAGTTTAGTCACTCGTAAACACCACCAAATCTTTTTACTAAAACTTCCGCTAATTACTAAGTGTCATTAGAAATATATTAATGCACCGTAATTAAGATTATGTTGAGCTAGACCGAGGCTATTAAAGTAAAATTTAATTACAGTAAGCGAAAGCAGCTTACAAACATACTATTGGACCATTTTTTATGAGGAAAATCTAAGCGCGGGTAGGTTTCTGGATTTGCTGCAAGAGCAAATTTTATCGGCTCTAGCAGAAGTAGTCCCGAGGAAAAAGAAATTTGGTTTCCAATCGATCGTTGCCCTGCCCACAACAGCCGAGAAGTTAAATACTTTATTAATAATTGTTTTAATAACTGTGAAATCGGACCAAATTAAGTGGCCTCCAATATCTGGAGATCTTGCCCCAAATAGGGACATTTAAAATCTAAAATTTTCACTACTGAAAGGTTTGCAGATTTACAGGTTTTAAAGACACGCATCAGATAAGAATGCTCGAAAATAACGACTCGCATCCTTGCCAATGTTAGAAAAGAATTTTATGATAGATTAGAATATTCTTAGCGCAAAATGGTGGCTTATTTGAGCATTTGCTATAATTTTTGTAATTGTTAATTAACTTAACCTTCACGCTATTCCCTTGCGGGGTAGGCAAAACAATCCCTGCCTCTTATTTATCTTTTATTCACAATCTTTCTCCATGCTTTCCTACCTCCGCATACCTCCCTAGCTTCCGCAAGATTCATACATAGTCTCTGACATGCCCTTTTGTTTTTAAAACTCCTTATCTTTCTTTCCTTTATCATAGATTCTACTACATTCAGCCAAGTTTTACGCGGCCTGCCAGGCCCGGCGTTTTCCCTAACCTCACCCACATATATTTGTTTCGTTAATCTTGCGCTGTTCATTCTCTCAATGTGACCAAACCAACGAAATGTACAACTTTTATATCTATCCATCATCGTCTTTTCCTCACCACACTCCGTCATTGTGCATTCATTTTTTATCTTGTCCCTTCTCGTTTTAGCACATGCGCATCTCAGGAATCTCATACCCACGGCATTTATTTTTCTTCCGTGCTTTTTTTGACATACCCGTGTCTCACTTCCATACAGTACTGATGGGACGAATACGCCATTATAGATTGCTCGTTTCGCAGCTAGGCTCATGCTTTCATTTCTCATTATCGTCCACATACTTCCAATCACTTTCCTCCAGCATTGACCCTTCGTCCAATCTCGCTCTCAATTGTACCATCTGCAGTAAACATTCTACCGCGATATACCAGCTCGTCCACTTGCTCCACAATTTCATCTTGCAGAGTAAATACTCTACTCTCCTTTCCACCTTCCCGATTGAACATCACAATCTTAGTTTTGTTCACGTTTACCTTTAGGTCCATGCTCTCACAGACTGTATCAAACTTCCTCAGAGCGGTTTGCAGCTCATCCGCACTGTCACTTAATAAGACTGTGTCATCTGCATACACCAGAAGTCGTACATTTACGTCACCAACCATTACACCATGTGTATCGGTACCTACATGCTTGTCTAAGACATTTATCCATGTGCACATTGAACAACCACGGTGACATCACATAGCCTTGTCGCACTCCTTGCTCAATATTAAAGTATTCACTCACACCTCCTCTCACCCTAACACATGCCCGACTACCGTTGTATACTGCCCTTATTCCATTTATTAGACCTTTATTTACGCCATATCCATTTAATATTTCTCACAGCTTCTCCCTATTCACTCTTCCATATGCTTTCTCCAGATCTACAAACGCACAGTACAACTTCCTTTTTACCTTTGAACACTTTTCGATCACCTGCTGGAGAGCAACCATCTGATCGACACATCCTGTCCCTGGCATGAAGCCACATTGTTAAATGTTAATTATTATTGATATTTATGTTAGGACTTACAACTGCAGTTGTACATTTGTAGTATTTTAATTTTTAAACTCATCTCTTTGAATGTTAGCTTCATAATTTTTTTCACAATTACCGTCAACCGGGGTGACTTGAATACACTTTTGCCATATTTTTGCTTATAACTTTTGACACATTTAACCAAAATTAATCAAATTTTGGCTAAGGTGCGTCTAATATTTTAGGAACAATTCCCCTTTGTTGTTAAAGATTAAAATTTTTCTTTCCCGATTTAAAAAAAAAAGAAAAGTGTTCCGAGTCACCCGGATGTTGGGGGGTGATTCGGAACGCACATTTATTTGTATAGAAATTCCAAGTCAATCAATAGGAGAGTCGACTCGGAACACAAAAATTATTTTTAAAAAAGAATTTTGTTTTAAATTTTCAAAAATACAAATAAAACTCGCTTTTTTTGAATGACAAAACATTAAACATATACTAAATTTTTTTAACACATAGCAAATGAACAAAGAACTGTTAATCTACTAACATATAATATAGGTAATAAAAAAAACATATATAGGTGGGTAGGTACCACACTAAAAAAACATATTGCAAGATATCGAGTAGATAGGTACCAACTAGCCTTGAACACATGAGAACATTATAATATAAACCAAAGTGATTTAAAAAGCGAACAAAAATCCACCACGTCTTAATTTCAAAGGCACATCTAATATTTTCATTATTTGTTTTATTTCGATATCACAAATATCAGGCACGCCGAGGAAAACGTAAGCACTTTTTATTTTTCTATTCTCTCTCAAACATGAGACTGTGATTTCTCTTTCTGGCACTATTTCCTGAATTTGAGCAATAAACTTTTTGACGAGGTTTTCAGTCTTATTGTTTTCTACAGGAAATTTTATCATTATGAACATGTTCTTCTCCAACTTAGAAAATCTAATATCATCTTGCACTGCAGTGTCGATACTGTAATCGTCGCTTTCATCTATTTTTTCATTTTGTTCAAGTACATTTGCATCATCTTGAACGTTTTCGTCAAATTCTGAAGACATATGTGAACTTCCTGCTTGGGTAAAGTGGCTTTCGCCAATACTTTTCCCAGGAGCTGCATTTATTTTCTTCCTTTTTGTAGTATTGGAAGATTTAGATCCTCGCGATTCCCTTAAAATATCAATTAATGAATCCGTTAATATGGAAGGAGCATTTTCTTCAAAATGTTTTTTATACTCCGGAATCTTGTCCAATACTTTTTCTTTATCGAGGGGGTATAAACCCGTGGCTCGGAACACTTTTCTTTTTTTTTAAATCGGGAAAGAAAAATTTTAATCTTTAACAACAAAGGGGAATTGTTCCTAAATTTCGCGTTTCGATTGTGAGAAGACATTTTTGAAGTAAACTCGGAAAAGGTTGTTAAGGCAGACAACCTTTGTTTCGTTTTTTCCATTCCGTTAGTGTTTTTCTCCACTGAATTTTTACAGGCCTGAAACACGCCACATCGAGCGGCTGTGTCAGGTGGGTAGTATTGGCCGGAAGAAGAATGAACCTTATATTCTGTTTTTCACATTCTTCGACAATTTTCAGTGAAAGATGGCTAGCCAGATTATCTCCAATTATAGCTTTTGGCCCATCCAACTTTCTAAAATAGGGAAGAATTATGGAAAAAAACCAATCCTCAAAAATACACTGGTCAAACCATCCAGACTTTGACCTGTTGTATCTTGCACCATGAGGACCGTTTTGTGTCCATTCTTGCCACAAATGCACAAATATAAGGCGGGAGCATGGTCCCATTTGCAGCCACAGAAAACATAACAGATGTTGCCGATTTGTTACAATCCAGTATCCTTACGGGATATTTGGACTATCTTCGAACTAATACTTTTACATTGCCTGGGTTATTGACAAGATTGTCGGGAGGCACGTAACGACTCTTCGAGATTCCTAAAGTATTCTTCTATTATTTCTACGGACACATTGGCCCTGGCTCTTTTTATATTAGAGCATAATCTTTGCTTTAGTGCAGCGTTTCGCTGTAGAAATGTTGTTATCCATTCGTGTGAAGGTAAATTATTTTTAAATTGAGATCTCTTTATGCTTCGTTTGTTTAAAAAATTTTGGACCAAAACGCAAACATCTTTTTTTTCTAGAGGAAACCCCCAGTCAGACATCACACCAATGGAGTCAACTATGAGTTTCTCTTCCTCATGGGTTAAAGCAGGTTGTCCCCCATATCTCTTTAATTTCACCCCATATCTATCACACGCTTTTCTATATGATAGTTTACCATTTTTAACGTCCGTGATGGCTTTTTGAAGTTGTTCTTCATTATAGGAAGCGTAATTTCTGCCACCAATCTTCCTTTTATAATTTCGCGGCATGTTCCGAGTCGCCCTGTAAAGTGCAATAATTTATGCAACATCCTGTAAATTTTTTTGTTCCCGCGAAAATTTTTATCTAACCTCAAAATTCTGAAGGGAATACTTGAAGCTATTAAAAAATGTATACAACAACTTCCACATGCCAGTAACACCCGTGATATAACAAGATTATTACAATTATACAAAGAATAGGGTTTTTCTTACCTTTTATTCACAATAATTTTCAAAACTAACTTCGGATAGTTGCGAAATTTTATACCATAAATAAACGATATAGATGTCTAACTAACTTACCTACATCTCAGATTTGATTCATCTGATGCATGATAGATGTTAGTACCTGTACAATTTTAAAATATTGGTGCGTTCCGAGTCAACCCGTTTGACGGTACACAAAGGAAGCAACGTTCTACTATTTGCAAATTTGATAGTAATTCTTCTAATAAATAATTTTGATTAATTTTTTAGACAATTAAATCTTTATTTATTAACCTGTTTTTTTTTTCATTGATTATTTAGATTGATGTTTGAAAAGTTGTGTAATTTTGACATTTTTGTAATTAACGTGCTGTAAAATATTTTTAATAGTTCTGATAGAGAATTCAATTCTTTAAAGAAAAGTTCTTGTAGAGTTTTCACCTAGAATAATTAGGGAAGCAGGAATTCGAGACTCTATGATTTTCAATTGGATTTCCTATGGTGCGTCCGACCATTCACCACCTGGTATACCATATTGTAATCTTCACTCATCTGTCCATTTATTCGAGAAAATAAACTGCGCAATAAATTGGAACATGTTCTAATAGATAGCTTAAACACATTTCAGATGCCATTCATATATTTGTATCAATAGACAGGCGAGCCCATTAAGCATTTCCGGAAGAGCTGTTAAAATAATGGACTTGTGTCAAACTTTATTCATGCGTGTCCCTATTGATGTACAGTAATTCACTGTTATATTTTGATACCTTGATGGATGTATTTGGAACTTGTATCTGTAAGACCATAGGGAAAACAATCAGAATGTACAAGAACTGCCCCAAATGATGCCTAAAATCTTTATTCAATCAATGCATTGGACAAAGGTCAAAAGTATTGCCTTCAAGTGCTATTATTAAATTTTATACTTTTACAGTATTAACCATCATTTGGGACTTGTGATTTATAAAGTTTTTATTTATACAGCAATTACGTAGAGCCAAACGCATTCCTCACTGGATGAGAACAATATTATGGCCAAGGACAGGCACAAATCCTGTAGACGAAACTAAAAACCTAACGTGAACAAGCAAATGGCAAAACTTCTATTGAATAGAAATAAGGATGGTCCTTCAAGTTAAATAGAAGAGTACATTAACTTCAAACTGAACATAACATAGAACAAGGTAGAGCAAAATTCACACAAATCTTTCTAAAGTATCCCTGAAACAAACTAACATTAAAAATCAGCTAAGATAATGGTAATATTGTCTAGAGTCAGTACAAACAGGGTACAATAAATATAAAACAGCATTCTTACTAAAAAACATTTTTTTTAACCTTGTAAGAATATTAAGTTAACCATTTTGCACTGATAAAACGAACACTGGAAACAATTACGTTTGAAAAAGCAAAAAATGAATTTCATTCTCACCTCCAATAAGAACTGCTTACAAAAAGCAAGCTTTATTAATTCAAACGTAAAAGCTTCATATATTTAAAAAAGCTGCTCAGATTGAAGATGTACCCATTTTTCATGTCAGATGTCTGCACTAAGAGATGGCAATCCAAAATATCTAATTGTACATACCTAAATCAAAATTTGTCCAGTGCATTATTGGTGCTATCTAAACTATTGCAATGTATTAGTACTCTGGGAACATTTCTATAAATAGATCCAAATGTATCTATAATTAAACATTGTATATGCAAATTTAGGTAGACAGGTTGTCTGTGGACATAAGAGAGATATTCTTTCGAGGTTTGTTAAAGTGTAATTACGGCTACAATTTTCTTACTTTTGATTGAGCTTTATTCGTTGGTGAGAATTATAAATCAATACTTATTTATTTATATATACCCTATGAAGTAGGGGAAAGTGGGGCACCTTCAGACACAAAAATTCAAACTGTTTTATCTCTAAATACCTTACCAAATCAAGAGAAAAAATATTCATTAAATACCTACATTATTCCCTAAGCTTTTACTGTATATATGCTTTTAAGATGATACCCTAAAATGTAAAAAAAATCGAAACCACTTTTTCAAAAATGTCTGAAGGTTAGAAATACTGTGGTGTAAATGGTAATCGTATAAAAAAATAATAATGAAATAAGAGTAAAAGTAAAAATGTTCTCCGATCACAAATCGTTAAACTAACTGGAGATACAAACCACTCATCAAAAATAATGCCTTTGACTCAGTCGGAAGATTCAAGTGGGCCGATTCAAATTTTGATTTCTGCTGTTATTTTCACTTAACATAAATAATAAAAATGCAATGTAATACTAATAAAAATGATCTCGGACGCCAGGTTACTTTTTAATAAAGCTTGGAATAACTAAACCGAGGTTTACACCGAAAATTTTATCAAATTGTAAAAAATAAAAAAATATACAGACTATGTTTATTAACATGTAAAATTTAGGGTTATAAAAAATATATATCTTAAAACTAACCTTAAATTACTAAAAAATCATTACATAAATACCTGTTTGTAAAATTTTTGTACACAATTTTTTTAATAACCTCTGGTATCTAAAGGATTACGGAAATTTCAACTGAGGTGATGTCATCTTTGCCACAATATTGCGCAATATCTTGAAATAATACTTTATGTTGTAAGCCACACCCAAAAATGGAATTTTCCTTCTTAAAAATTTATCTTCTTGAAATTGAATAAACCAATATTTATTGCATTTCTTGAAATTTTCAATGCAAAAATTGCAATCACAAAATGAAAGCGTACGCAACAGTAAAATTAAATGCGTACTTAAATTGTAATAAAAGTGTAAATCAAAGTAAAAATAAAAGAAAATAAAAGCAAAAGTGAAATAAAAGTGCCATCAAATCAATTGCACTTTTCACTAAATTTAGGTGGAAACTCAAAAAAAAGCTTCCTAACAACACCACTTTCATCAGGAAGTGAAAAAAATGGATGCTTTGAAATTAGGCGATGTAGTCGTGCGTGAAAGGATTTGCGCAAAGAATTAAGTCAACGATGACGCGTTGCGCGAACGTATTGAGCAGAAAAAGTAATTTAAAGTGGGAATATAAGCCTTTAAGAAGTATGCACTATAAACCCCTAAAAAGATATGCAAATTAAGTTGCCTACCACATCTTATAAATCATTAATAAATAAATTTTTCTTATATTTACAACAGAACGAATGAAAGACCTTAAATTAAGGTATATTTTAATACAACTCAAACCCCTGTAATCAATTCCCTAACGCATATTGAAGTTTTTCAATGAAACTGAAAAAGACAAAAATGACTTCTGTCGCTTTGTATCCTGTTCAAAAGGAGTTGGAAATAGGGCTACGATATCTGATAATGAAATACTAGAGATGTCGGGTACGGTAGGGTAAAAAACTTATAATTAATTTTAGATGACATTCTCAAAAATGACATTTCTACATCTCCATTATCACATTTATCAATAATTCTCCCAGCATAGTAAAGTTCCAGCACAAAATCTTGTTTTCAGTTCATTCTTGTCAAAATCTTGTTGTGGTTTTTGTGTTAGTTCATCATTTGTGTCCTCGTTCTCAGTTTCAAAAACTAGTTTATTACCCTACTTTTCCCCTTTTATCTTGCTTTCCTGCAGGCAGTTTTGAGTTTGGATTTTAGATATCCTCGTATCTCTTCAGGACTTAAGTAAGAGTGAGGCTGTTGAGGGGTCATAGAACAAGTAGGCATATACCTACAGTTTTGGCAGCTTGATGTTGAAGGAGTGTCTATTGGTTGCTGAAAACTCTTGCTTGGAATTTGGAGAGATGAGGGTGGTTGTGCAGATTTTAAAGTTAGTGGACTTGCCGCTTGTTGGCATGTTAGAGGTGCGTCAGGAAGAGTTCCATCTGGAGGAGTAGGTCTCTCACTCACCAAACTGGGAGCAAACATATCTTCGGTGAAAATGTGCTTGTCAACTGGAAATATTCCTGTTTTTTTGAAAGAATTTATAATGCTCTGTGTTAACGTGGTACGGCCATGTGCTATTCCACACATGAGGCCACGTGATAGATTCCAAAAAGTTGATCTGAGTTAGCCATTATCCATGTATCAATTGCTGCATTATAATATGTTTTGAATGGTTTCATCAATCCTACATCTAGTGGTTGCACCATGTGGATACATTGTGGTGGCACTGTTAGAATATGCACGCCATTAGCTCTTGCTAGTTCAATAGCCTCTATCGATAAGTGACTCGTGATTCTCGCAAATGAGAAGCGTTCTCTTTTCAGAACACCCTGAACATTTTATGATATGCTGCATCACAGGAACAAAACTGGAAGTGGTCATCCAACCTGACTGATGAACCAACCCCAAGGTCCCGTTTGGTGCTCCATTTATTATGTGGCTCTTAAATTGCACTCTCAGAAAGCAGGAGGTATAGTATTGTCAGCTGCATTTATAAATAAAACTGTTTTAACTAGAGTCCCTCTCTCATTACGAACAGCAGTTGCTACTTGTTTTGTGCCTTTTGAGCAAGGAGGTTGTTAGTTTGTTTCTGTTTTTGTTTCATCCATATTCCAAATACAGGATGGATCACAAAGTTCTGGGTATTTTTCGATTAATTTTTCGTAATTATCAAAAAAAAACATTACATTATGTTTGGTAAAGGAAATGGCACGCGCAATACTGCATCCTTCAGCAGCATGGAGAGATAAATTTGGAAGGCGTTCCATAAACCCGTACAGCCAGTCCTTTCCTGCCATCCTTGATGCTTTCCAGTTTTCAGGACAGTCAATATTGTTCATTTTGGCCATCTCATATGCTAGTTTTCGAATTTCTATATTAAGCCCATAAAACATTTTTGAAGATTTAATTAAATATATCTCAAGGCCGTTTTCCTGTTTGTCAGGAAAAACTGTTCTAGTATCGTTTCTTAATTTCATTTCATGTTCCTCATCTGGGTTACCCCTAACATACATACCACAGGTTTGAAATTTTAATCCACATCTTTCAGCAGCGCTTCTTATCGATTCTCCTCGATTATGGCCTTTACGCAATGTTTTATAGCTTTGGCATCGATATTTCCTTTTGATTTTTCTTTCTTCCTATTTCTTGCCATCTTCAGACAATTTGTAACAAAGAGATACCTTGTTTTAAATAACTTTTAAGTATGTTATTTCAAAAAAGGTGGTTCTTTTTCCATTGGTTTTGTCTGATGGTGCCCCATACCCTTTTGTCTAGAGGTGTCCCACCCGATGTTTTTAGTCTAAATGTGAAAATATAGCCTAAGAGTGCCGTCAGTAACAAATTTGATTAGTATAGGTTGTACAGAAATAAATTGACTTAAAACTGGTTACAATGTTAATTATCTTCTAATAAAAAAACTCATCTTACCGGTAATCCAAAATATTTACTTTCAACCACCAAGAACAAACTTTTCACTTTAGGGCGGGAAATCTTTACCAGTGTACGAGTTACTAAACTACAGTAGTGTGAGTGAGAATGGAAGGTTTTGATGTCAGTGTGGCCAACTCAAGTCCTTTAATTTCCCCACAATATCAATGTCTGAAGCTGACCCCTGTCTGAAGAAGCCCCAATTTCCCCTACAAAACGTTACAAATTCCTCAATATTAAATAGTGGTCCATTGTCCGAGTGAATTTCAACTGGTAAACCAAACTGTGCAAATGTTTGTCTTAAACAAGGAATTATAACTTTAGATGTATCTTTTAACATCCACCCATTTACTTGCATCCAGTAAAACATTTTACTCCATTTTTCATTGCTAAAGCAATATGTAAACGTTGCCAGATGACACCAAGGCCAAGAAATTAATGCTGCATTTAATACATTGTTTGCAATATTTTGATGCCTTTCAATATCTGTTCCGTAACTGCTGGAAAAATGCGACGTGCTGATTTTGCAATATAATCCAATTGGTCTATTCACAACTGAAATATTTATTCTTTTCTCACTTAGTTTATTCTAAAAATAAGCATTTTTTTAAATCAATAACAGAAAAAACCCTACCGCCACAAAAGTCCAAAAATTTCTTCCCTATATAGTAGGTAATGGGTAATATTGATTTTTATTGTATGAATTTATTGACTTTTTAAAATCTTCCATTAGATTTTGGGAGTACTACTATTAGACTTAGACGGGTTCCAATATGCCTTCTTTTCAATTTCTAAAACTACTTTGTGGACTTTTTTGTGTTTTTAAGAGCTTATGTATTTCCTTAAGAAAAACTTTCATGAAGAAAACTTATCTAAAATTTGATTATCTTTAATAAATGTCAAGGTATTTTTCTCCAAATTTAGTAGTTTTCGAGATATTCTTTGTGCTTTAACGCCCTCTATAAAGCACCTTTATTTGCAAACCGATTTTAACCAAAAAATGGTAGAACACATACGCGCGCGCGCCCACACACACACCCACACACACACACACACACACACACCCACACACACACACACGCACACGCACACGCACACACACACACACACACACACAGGCCGATCTTGGCGAAACTGTGTCAAACGTTGTACAATGAGTCCTTTTAGCGATAGTGAAAAAAATGTCGATTGCGTAACCTCCATATGTATATGGAGGTTGGAAGGTAAAAAGAAGCAGGTACAGTTTCCATATTGCATTTAATAAAACTCTTGTGACGTGGCCACTATGAAATGAAAGTAAAGTAAGGTTGTGAAAACGTTCTAATATTTCAATAAAATAACTTCACCTTATGAAGTATTATTTTTTGAAGCAAAAGTAGAGTTTTTCATAGATGTGTATAAAACGTCTATAGAGTTAAATTTTTTCTGAGTGTTTAGGTACATTAAATGTAAAAGTTAAACAGACACTTTTACAAAGTAGGAAACAATAAATTCGGTATATAGACGTATCTCGTGAAAGGTTTGTTGTAAGTTTCCACCTTTCCATAACGTTAAATAAAAACTGATTTAATTTGCATTTATGGCAACGTACAGCGTAAGAAATATACTTTCAAAACACCAGATGAAAAAAGTATGCGCCGTGTGGCCATGATACATACCTTAAATACATTAGTGTATTCCCGGAAACGACATATTAAGAATCAAATTATACAAAACAGAATCTAGTTCTTATTTAGTAAAAGTTCTTTACTTCTAGTGCGTAAACACGCTCTAATATCTTCCCTAGGGGCATGTTTGTAAATCTAAGCTCCTTTTAGGCAGAGGTATTTCTGCTAAGACGGCTGATTCGGTAACCCCCTACTCCAAACTTCCCCGAAGATAACCGTTCATATCCGAACATTAACGAGTGCGCCAGCGCACAAGACCCTAGGCCGGCAACATTCTCGTTTCTCGCGCGTTTCGCTCTTTAAAGTATAACCGTCTTCGAGTGAGAATTATTATAATGTATCCTCTTGTTTATCAGTGGACATTAGAGATTTTACTGACTTGTTAATAAACTATTACAACATAACCGTCCAAGATGATGGAAACGATGACGTGGATAAGATGAATGTAAATCCAAGATGATGGCGATGATTCACAGAAGAGGAAGAAGAGCG